>PVJX010000611.1:0-231504 GCA_004027295.1 Dolichotis patagonum | reverse complement strand
TTTGCATCATCTTGCAGGTGTTGAATTGTTATTTCCTGATTCTTTGTTATTTTTAAAAGATCTTGTCTTTCCTGCTCACTGGCTGCAATCTTATCTTCGAGGTCTGAAATTCTATCTTCACTTTCATTGAGGTGGTTTTTACAGCTTTCAATAGAATTTTTTATTTCCTGTATATCTCTTTGAATCTGCTTTATGCATTGTATTTGTTGCTTATATTGTTCGTTCAGGGATTCTATCTGTGTGCTTTGTTCCTCTAATTTTTTAGCTGTGTTTTCACTAGATGTGTTCACTATTTCTTTCACTATTTTTATCAATTCTTCTTTTACTTGGGCAAGTATTTCTGATTTGAATTTCTCCATAGCTTTCCCTATTTGCATATTTATTTCATTTGATATCATTTCAGACATTTTAGGTGTATGGCTTCTTTTTCTTCTATGTACACAGCTTCTAAGCTTTCTTCAGGAGGGCTAGGGCTTTGAGCCTGCCTTTTGGTCTTTCCTTTTGTCATTTTTCTATATTTCCTTGCTTTGAGCGGTGTTCCAATGCTTTCTCTGCATGTGTGACAAATTACCTCTTGCACTCTCAGTTCCTGGAGGGGCAGTGGCTCCCCCACAGGCTCTTGGCTTCCTCACAAGGCCCTAACTCCCCTCTGTGGGCTCCTGGCTCCCTAAGTTGTAAGGCGAATGCTGGGTGTGGTCAACTCGGAGCCTGTGGAATCTCAGGCAGGCCAGGTCACCATGCTTTGTCCCAGGCAGGTCTCCAGGAGTTTCCCTGCAAGTGAAGGGTGGGCCTACAGGTCCCAAAAAGTCAGGCCAAAATGCTGGTTTCTGCAATGTTCCCGGTCCCAAACAGACCTGGCCAAGATGCCAGTCTCCACAATATTCCCAATCCAAACAGCCCAGACCTCTCTGCAGGTCCAGGAGGTTCCCAGTCCCAAAGAGTCAGGCAGAGATGCTGGTCTCTGGGAGATTTCCTTGGGGTGAAGAGCGGGGCTACGGGCCCAGACAGACCTGGCCCAGATGCTGGTCTCAGGGAAGTTCCCTGCGCATGAAGGGCGGGCCTATCATTCCCAAACAGTTGCGCTGAGATGCTGGTCTGCGCAGTTGCGCCGAGATGCTGGTCTTCAATCCAAACAGCCCGGGCCACTCTGCGTGTCCCGGAGGTTCGGGTCCCACAGAGTCAGGCCGTGATGCTGGTCTCTGTGAGATTTCCTGGGGGTGAAACAGTAAGTAGAGTTTAAAAAGGAACTTTTTTTTTTTTGGTGCAGGGGATCAAACTCACAACCTCAGGCTTGCCAAGCAAGGACTTACACTGCTGAGCTGAACCCCCAGCCCACTAAAAAGGAACTTTTAACTCTACTTATCACCCTTAGACCTGTATCATAATTCATTACTATTACATGGCACAATTATTTTAATTCACTTTTTAATTTTTCATTCTTTCTTTCTTTTGTACTGGGGATTGAATCCAGGGCACTCTACCAATGAACTATGTGCTCCATCCCTTTTTTATATTATTTTAAATTTTGAAACAGCGTCTCCATTGTATGGGTGGCCTCAAAATTACAATCTTCTTGTCTCATCCTCAAAAGAAGCAATCTACAAATATCATACACATGCCTCTAGAAAACAAAGAAAAAGGTAAAATGATGGGTTATCTTCAAAGACTCAAGCTTAAAGAATCATAATCACTTTCCAAACAACAACAATGGAAATCAGAATAGTGCTGCCATATTTTTAAATGAAAGTTTTAGACAAATAAAAGAGCTTTCTTTCCATAAGTAGACTGATGAAAGAAACTGTAAGTAATACATTTCAATCAGAATGAAAGTAATTCCATATGGAAGAATTGTGATGTAACAGTGATGGAAATAGATTTTTAAAAGAAAAAAAATGAGATTAAAAAATAAGTAAATCTCTTAATTGACTAAAATAATGCATTTTAATCAATTTCATGACCTGGATGAATTATGCAGAGATATGGTGAAAGACTGCATTTCAATGAATATTTCTTTTTTTAAAAAAGTCCAGTGCTGATTATATATATATATATATATATATATATATATATATATATGCTAACCTCACTCAAAGCAAGAAAAACAACTTTTTTCAGTGCATTGTTTTAAATCTGAGAGTGAGGGAGCTACTCACAATAAATGTACTGGTTGAGGAATTGCTCTAAGTCCTTTAGAGAACAGAGCAAACGTTTTGCAAATTAAATGACCAGTATACATCTGTACATGGATATATGAACTCAGAAGACTCAAGTCATTCACTTCTTTCCTATAGTTGGCAAAAAAAGTCTTAGAATTATAATTTGGGTTTGATTTGTTAGACACTAGTAAAAGTTCTAATACTGCCTTTCATAATAAAATGTTTCATGACTGTCTTTAAAATCAATATGTTGCCCTCTATCAAGTTTCTAAATTTCTTTTGTATTCCAAATGCTTTACATTTATATATTACATTGTGTTTTCCTTTTGGATTGGGGACTTTTACAGAGACTGAACCCAGAGCCTTTGCACAGAGCTATATTCTCAGACTGTTTTTCTTGCTGTTGTTGTTTTGTTTTTGTTTGATTGCTTTAGCTTTAGACAATGTCTTGATAAATCACTAAGTTGCCCCAGCTGTGCTCAAACTTGTCATCCTCCTGTCTCAGCCTTCCAAAGTGCTGGAATTAAAGCAATGCACCTCCATATTTGACTCTTGCTATTCTTATTAAGAAATAATATATTGCTTTTATTTTGTCCCAGGCATATGATGTTATACAGTGTTAACTCTATCCTTCACTGCAATACTACAATTGTTTTTGATCTTCTACATTTAGCTTTCCACCATTTTTCTCTTTTCTTTCCAAGGAAAATAAACCCTTTTTCAAGCTTTGTACATTTAGAGAATCACTTTTCTGTTTAGTGCTCTAAAAATACATTTTCAGGAACGTCTTAATAAACTCTTATTTCTTGATAAACCACCTTGTCACAAGCTTTAAAGTGAAGGTTTGGTTGAACTCCACTCAGGCAGTAAGATGTCTAGGCACGTAATACTACCTTGAGTACTTTTTCATCAACTTTATGGGAATAACCATGCCCACCTCCAAAAAGAACAGTAGGGATTAAAGCAGTAGAGTATCTAAAGTCACCAGTACTCACTGCCACCATTTTATGTGTTTCAACTTAACAGTAAGGTTTCCACAGATGCTGGCTCCCAGCATTTCCCTGGGAAGAAGCTGACTTGGCAAGGTCACCCAGGGCAAACACCTGGCCTGAGATAAATGCAGGGTAGCTCATGCAGAGCCCACAGAAAACCAGGTAGACAACTGAGCATGGGGCCATTTAAGACACTTTTACCTTTACTAGATGAATTTGTTAGTTTTGGTGCAAACTCAAACTCAAACAAAAGTTGGCTCTGCCCTATGAATTTTCCTGAAATTTCATAGAAGAATACAACTTTTTTTTTGTTTCTTTGGTCATTTTCCAATTCCTGAAGGGTTATATGAACTGACATTAACTTATTTTCTTTTCTCCTTAGGAAAGTCTAAGATAGAATCTTGATTTCTTAAACACAGTGTTTTATTAAATTCCTGTCACAAGTTTTCACGACCCATGATAAGAAAGGATTTCAGAAAAGATCAGAGGATGCTTACAGATTCGGTTTCCAAGAGTCAGCTGAATAAAATGCTAAGGTATTAATTTCACACAGTCTTGGTTTCTATCTCAAGCAATAAAGATCTCTAAAAAGTTGCATTTTTATTTCAACTTCTAGACAGAGTTTTTTTGCTTCCTTTAACAAAAGCTAACTTCTTTTTCCTTTACCTACTCCCAGTGGAGCAAATCCCCACTCAGCTACTACAATCTTTCAGTTCTATGACTAGGGCAAAGCTCTGTTTGATGTTAAGTTGGTGGAAGGAGTCTTTGGGTTTGACCCCAAAGTGTGAAGACAAGACAGAGGAATGAGAATGTAAACCAGGCCATGAAATTCAATATTCATATATTTCCATTCAGTTTCCATGATGGTCTCATAAAGGAATACAAATATAACAGCATTTCAGCAAAGCACAGCCTATTCTTATAAATTTATTATTAATTTATTTAGTGAGATGGATGGCAGATATGAAGGAAAAAGTCTGTAGAGAATCGAACTATGGTTACAGATCCATTTTTATTTTTCTCTGAAAGACTTCATCTGACATTTGCCACATACTTGTTTTCAGAACTTTTTAGTTCTTACTTAGTAGATTTCACTATTTTTATCAGTCCTAACTGAAAGTTGTGAGATGCTGAAAACTGGCTTTTGAATCAAAGTGAAACTAGTACCAGTTATTAATGAAACTATTGTTACATTAATTCCTATAAATAGCCTTTCATTATGAGTAATCTTTTACTTGAATCCTTGTTTTTTTCAATACATAAAACTCTGGTATGATAATGAGTATTTTTTAAATTATTGATGTTTGGGTCCATATTGTTTTTATTTTATTAAGTTTTAACCAAGAAAGTTGTGGGGTAATTTCAAACTTTCCATTATCTCAAAATGACATTTTCTGTGATGTCCAAATGATAACTTTCTAAATACCAAAATGTTAACAACGCCATCCCTAGGTTTGAATAGATGACTTTCATTTTCTTGCTTTCCTTTTACCTCTTCTTTCTCTGTATTTACTAATGATTTACAATCAACTTGAACTATTTTATTATATTGTAAAATATTTAAACCAAATAAACATATAAGCTGGCTTTTTAAAAAAGTTCTTCATGGCTTCATGGAAGAAGTGTTTTAAACAGAATTTTGAATGGAAGAAATACTGTTGACTAGTGGAGATGAGAGCAAAAGAGCAATGATTGGAGAACAAAAGCAGGTAAGGACTTTTTCATGAGGCAGCATCATTTGATAGCCATCTTTGAAACTTACTGGAAAGTGCTTAGAATTATGGAAATTTATATTCATTGAAATGTTTATAAGAGCAAGAGTTCAACTTAAATCTGTATTTTATAATGACGATAGAGCAATCTTCACATGAGCTACTTTGCTAAAATATTCTCTTTGATTGGTAAATGTCTTCTGTCCTGTCCAGTTAATTGGCTTTCAAACTTATTTTGTCTATAACCCACAATAAGAAACACATTTTATATGGCAATTTTTAAACACAAGCACTCACATGTGTACACATACATTTATGAATGAGCTGAGGATACAGCTCCATGGTAGAATACTTCTCTAACATGAGCAAGGTTATGAGTTTGATTCATGTGGACATGGTGCTACATACTAGCACCAAAAATGAGTGCTTAGAGTTTATGGATATTTATATTCATTGCAATATTTACAAGAGGGCTAGTGCAAGCACTGAAAAAAAATTCTAAGTGAAAAAATTTATTGTGCTGTAATATTGACTCTCTCAATATAAAACACATTTCTGTTTTGTTCTGTTCTACTCTGCTCTAGCCATTCTATTTCATTCTAGTCTAGCTTTGAAGAAATATTGAATTTTACCTATTAAATCAGTTTCATGATATACTCCTGGATATTGATCTGCAGTTTGAAAACCATCATGTAGTACATTCTTGGACAAGTCTCTCTTCATGAAAAGCAGCAATATAGCACATGTAGAGTTTCATTGATCTTGACTGCATAGAAAAATATCTTGGCTCATAGAAGTATAAAAGAGAAAATAATGTTCTGGAAACAAATTGCAAAGTACTTTTAAAGACTCGATAGGAGCAAGGAATAGAGAACTGAATGAGACTGTCATGTTATATGCCTAAATGAGCTGAGACCAGATACTCTATGCACAATGCTGGAAACATCAGAAATAGGAAATAATTTGAAGGTATGATGTGGTTTTCTCTTAACTTCAGACTGAAAATTGTCATTTATTCATGACTTTTAAAAAATCCTCATTAACTAGAAATAAAAACATCTCTTTTCATACACAGATGAGAGAAGAATGCATACAAAACACCTACAACAAATACCATACATAGTGGTAAAGACTTGAAGACTTCCTCCCTAAGTTTAGAAACATGGCCAAGATGTCGCCTTTCATTACTTCTTTTCAGCATTGTATTGGAAAATTTGGTAGTGAATGGAAAATGGAAAAAGAGGTACTATACATACTGAGAAGTAAGAAATAAAACTGTCCTTGCATACAGATGACATGATAATCTCAAAGAACCAATAATAAGTAAAGAATCCTGAAAATATCAACTGATTATAGCAAGATTGCCAAATGCAAGGTTAATATACAAAAGTTAATAATTTTTCCACATGCTAGCAATTAAACAAGGGGCCTTTGAAATGAAACAGTATTATATTATTTACAGTAGCACACAAAAATGAACTAGGTATAAATCTAACAAAATGTTTGTAAGATCTATATGAAGGAAACTACTAAAACTGATGAAAAATATCAAAGGAAAACTAAATAGATGAGATATTTCATTTTTATGACTAAGAAATCTCACTATCATCAAGATGTCAGTTCTTTCCAAATTGATTTGAGAATCAATCAATTCTAATAAAAATTCTAGTAACTTCTTTTATGCTGATTAATGTATATTTTAAAGTTTATGGGCACCAGCAAAGGACACAAAATAGGCAAAGTGATATTGAAAGAAAAGTTGGAGAATGATACTACTTGACTTCAAGACTAATATAAGAATTTGGTAAGTAAGACAATGTAGTATTGGCAAAAGGATAGACAAACAGAACAACATAACAGAGTAGAAAGGCCAGAAATAGACTCACATAAATGTGGTCATTTTTGACAACAAAGCAAAAGCAACCAAATAGAGCATGAGCTAGGGATACAGTTCAGTGGCACAGCACCTACCGGGCAAGCATGAGGGTGTGAGTTCAATTACCAACACCAAACAAACAAACAAACAAGAATGGAGCTTTTCAACAAATGATGCTGTCACTAACATGCACATGCTAAAAGTGAGTCTAAAAACAGACCTTATACTCTTTATAAAAATAACACAAAGTGGATCATAGATCTATCTGCAAAATGCAAAACTTTAAAATTCATAGAAGAAGATAGGTGTGACAAGTAATATTAACTGTGTCAACCTGATTGAACTCCTTCCTCTCTGGTACTGTTCTCTGCTTAGTTCATGAACTAAGCTATTTTATCAACATTCCTACCATAGTGTTTCTGCTCTAGATCCAGACCACCATGGACTGAACACCCTGAAGCCACAAGCCATTAAACATCTCCTCCTTAAAATGTGAATTATAGGTATTGCATCTCAGAGGCAAGAAATCTGACTAACACAATAACAAAGGAGAAAACCTAGATAACCTTGGGTATGATAATTAATTTTTATATGCAATACTAAACATGTCATTTATGTAAGGAATAAAAAATTGAACTTCATTAAAATTTAAAACTTATACTCTGTGAAAGGCAATATAAAGAGAATGAAAAGATAAGACAGGGGCTAGGAAAATACATTTGCAAAAGATATCTTTGTATATTAGCCAAAGTATATAAAGAACTCTTTCAACACAAGTGAATACATACCTAATTAAAAAGTGGGTCAAGGATGTGGATAGACAACTGACCAAAAAGATATATAGATAAAAAATAAGTATATGAGAATATGTTCAGCATCATATGGCATCAGGGTAATAAAAATTAAAACAGTAATATGATATCAATACACATCTATTACAACAGCCAAAATCTGGAACACTTACAACACCAAATCTTAGCAAAGATGTCAAACAACAATAGTTCTTATTTATAGGTAGTGGAATGCAAATGGTATGAATGCTGTGGGAGATACTCTGACTGCTTCTTACAAAGGCAAAATATTCTTGCCATAAGATCTAGCAGTTGCATACTTTGGTATTTACCCAAAGGTTCTGAAATGTTACACACACACACACACACACACACACACACAGAGCCTCTCTCTCTCTTGCTCTCTCTCTCTTACTCTCTCTTCATATGGTTGTTTAAAACAATTTTAATAAAAATTGCCAAGTTGGAACAACCTTCTTTCTAAGTGAATAAATTAGCAAACATGGTCTATTTAGACATTAGAATATTACTTAAGTTCTAAAAAGAAATGATCTATCAAGCCATGAAAAGATTTAGTGGAAACTTAAATGTATATCATTAAATAGAAAAAAAATCTTAAAAGGCTACATGCTGTATGATTTCAAATACATGGCCTTTTGAACAAAACAAAACTGCAGAAACCATAAGAGACTAGTTGTTGCTTGGGATTATAAAGAGGCACAGACAATTTGCATTTAATGTGCCATGAACAATGCCTATTTGACAGGTTTGGGCTGTCTCTATCTATTCCTCTTTGATTTGGTAACACATTGCCACCCCTTTTTATGTCCTAAATTTGTGAGCTCATTAATCTTTTATCAAGTGACGGAGCCATGACTCAAGCAAGGCTAATTGTATTCTCCCTTAAGGTCTTAGAATCTTGAAGCAAGATGTGAAGATTGAAAACTTGTAGAGATATTCAAGAGGTAAAATACTGCTCACCACATACTGTCACTTGAGCTGCTAATTTCTAGCTTGCCCAGATTCCACCCCTTCCCATTATGTTCTGCAAAGCCAGACGATATCATTGTAATTTATGAACTTTCTGATTAAATCTGTCTTCAAGTAGCATACAGTTTAGGAAGGGATATGCTGTATGTGAAGACCTGGAACATTGCTTGCCAAGTAGAAGTCCTTTAGTAATTTTATTTTTTGGATGGTTGCTATGGTCAAGGAAATTGTTAGTTATGGTAGAAGTACACATGATGATCACCTTACATGGTCCCGGGGTAGGTGAAAGGAAGGTGTTATGGTTCATACATTGTGTCAACTTGAGAAGTTTAGAAGTTTAACTAAGAGAATCAGCAGGAATCCAGGATCCTTACTTTGTAAATATCCTCATTCTGTGCAGAGGAGAGCAGGGAGATTTTGTGAGTGCTACATCTGCCCTGGGGCTGCCCGGGGTTGGGGACGGGGGACTGAGGAGTGGTCTGTGTACAATGTAAGAGAGGAAAAGAGGCTCATTCTCCTGCTTTCACTCTGGTTTCTTTTGCTGTCAGCTGCCCTGAAGTGTTGCCCCTGTGCCATGCCACCCTGCCTTGGAGCCAGCTAATTATGGACTGAAACCTCCACAAACTGTGAGCTGAATGAACCTTTCTTTCTTTCATTTTGGGTAACAGGTATTTTGTTCCAACAACAAGAGGAAAGTAACCAAAACAAAAGACTTACCAGAGGGATCTTTTAATTTCCTGCAGTACCTTATGTAGAATAGGTGCTCTAACACTGTTTGAATAAAAAATATGAAATCCTATAAAAATATGTTTCAGTGAATGTCAAATTTGACACAATTTCATTAATTCTTTTTTTATGCAACTGCCGTACTCTGAATGTTTGTGTCTTTCAAAATTCATACCTTGTAATCTAATATGGTGATATTAAGTTGTGAGGCCTTTAGATGAGTCAGGAAGGATCTAACCTCATAATGAGATTGAAGGAGTTAGTTTACCTGTAGGAGTTGGTTTAGCTATGTGAGGATACAGTAACACAGTACTAACTTCAAAGGAAAGAGTAAGACATCATCAGACACTAGGACTGCTGGTCCTTTATGTTGGACTTCCTAGCCTCCAGAACTGTAAGAAATAAATTTATGTTCATAACTATGCAGTGAAAGGTATTTTTATAGCAGTCTTAACCAATAAAACAACCTTTTATGATTTTTTTGTGTTATACTAAGTGAGCAAGCATAATGAGGAAAAAGATCAAATCCTGCCAAAATTGGGAAATTTCATCTCTTTTTCACCTTTATCACTGAGTTATGTTAGCATCCCCTGAGAGCAATAGAGACACATTCTTTTTCATCTAGGGCTAGGGAATAACAAACCACTTTGCTTTCTTTGAGTGCCAGGCCAGTAACAGGGAAAGCTGGTGCAAAATCTCAGGAGGAAATGCTAATTTGACCCTTCTCCATGAGATGTTGACACTTGACAGCTCTGTGTTTTCAGAATCTGACACTAAGGGTGTTATCAGGGTAAAAGAGCTCTTTTTGAGTTAAAAACCATGCCAGGAGTTCTTTGATGAGAGCCAATATGGTCTCTGGGAACTGGAAATGTTTACTGGGCCTATGAATATTTGGAACGCTATGACAATACATTTTTTTGCCCATAACCTTCACAGCCTTTGCTTCTGGGCCTAAAATAACATATTTTTCTCTTTGTCTCCTAAAGTTGGAGCACTGAGGAAACTGTATATTCATGGAAAATATATCAAGAGAGACTTTATTGCCAAATCTGCTACTTCAGCATAGGGCAAACAGAGTAAAACAGTATTCTTAAACCAAACACCAAAAATCATCAGTCAGTCTTCTTTCTATTGTACTTAGACTTGTAAATTTTTAAAGCATTAAAAAATGCTAACATGTTCAAAGGAAGATTTAAGTAATTTGGGATGTGTTTTAATGGATAGAAATTCATCCCAAGATTTTGACATTTGGACAAATGACATCCTTGGGACAAAAAGATAAATAACAGAATACATTCGGTTTGAATTTTTTTTTGACTATCAACAGGAAAAAAATCATTTAACCTCTAAATCTGGGTTTTTATCTGTAAAATAAATAGAAAACAGTAACTTCTTAATAGGATTCTTTTGAGGGTTAAATGGAATAATACACATAAAAGCATTCTGTCCACCGTAAAACACTACACAACTGTGATGATGAAATGATAATAAAAACAGCAAAAAATAATTTTAGAGGCAAAGATATTCACAAACAGGAGACAGAACTCTATCTGGACAGAAGTCTTCAGATTTATCTGTAGAGGCTATGGTATCTTTGTTGAGAATCTTTGTTCTTTTTCCTACCAAAAATGGAATGTTCCTCTACCATTCTGCTTTTGTGTGTGTGTGTGTGTGTGTGTGTGTGTGTGTATTCTCACAGCTGCTAAATGGCAGCTTGACTGTTAAGTACAGGTAAAGAGTAATGAGGAGGAAAACTTAGAGCGGTTCTATGGACTCATCAGAGTTAGGGTGACCCCTGGAAATACTTTTGAGCATGACAACCTCCGTCCGTGGAGGCTCATGACCCTCAGTTATTCTTTCATAACCCTGAAGGCCTCTTCGTCCTTAAACCTTGAAAGTTTCTCTTATTCTCCTTACATCTTATGCTAGTTCTAAGAATGCAAGGTGTAATGTATTGATTTTTTATTGGGCCCAATAGTCTCATTTAAAAAAAGAAAGCTGAATATTTGAGTGAGTAGAGTGGTTTTCTAATATCCAAGGAGCTCTGGATTTGATTCCCAACATGGGTAAAAAAAAAAAAAAAATAGAACCAGAATGTAATTAAAACTCTTTTAACCTCTTTTACATTTGTGATGCTTGAAATTACAAAATTCAAAACTCTATAGGTTTACTAAACCTAATTTTGGAGTACAAGCACCCTAGTAAATGAGGGAGATAATTTAAACAAATGTCCAATTGCAAGTCCAAGGTCAGCCTGGGCAATTAAAGGAAAGACGGTTTCAAAATAAAAATTAGAAATAAGGACTAGAGATTAACTCAGCACTTCCCTAACAACTGTAAAGCCCAGTGTTCAGTACTACCTCTCAAAATAATTTCCTTCCCTCAAACATTCAGGACTTAAAGTAATCAAAATTTCCACTAGATCCAAATTTTGTAAAGACATGTTATAAAACTTGGGATTATCCACATCTATTTTTAAAATATTTTATTCAAATTATAAATTGATAAATTCAGTGCAAAAGATATTTTAAATAGAGAGATCACACATAGTCTTAATATAAGTTAACTGCTCGAATATTTTTGGTGCATTTTTTTCTATTTATGTCATTTTTCAAAACTCATTGTGTATTATATATTCTATTTATATTTTTATTTGTTATTTTCTAAGTATTTCTTATTAGATTTATTTTATGAAATATAATCTTAATAAATGTTTATTAAGTAAGTAATATAATATATTAGTTTTAACAGGGCATTCCTTACAACTATATTGGTGGAAATTCTCAAATTATTTATAATATCTAACTTTATAAAAGATTTACAGGTATATGAACATATTAAAATGTGAGTGAAAATTACATTCAGAGGTAATTTTTTTGTTCCTTTAAGTATAATTAATGTTATGACTTTAAGTTCCTTTAAGTATAATTAATGTTATGACTTTTTCTATACCTAACTGTATCTACATCTTGAATTATTCTCCTAGGCTGTATGTATTTTCCAAGTGGAAATATTAGACCAAATCATTCCAAGTTCTTGATAGATGTGATCATTGTAAATTTTAAATCCTACTCCAGTTTACATGAGTTTCTGAAGCCATCAAAATTTTGAAGTAGTTTTGATTATTATTGAGGTATATTATCCAAGAATATTATTAAGCATTTTATTTGTGCTTTTCTAAATCTACTACATGTAGTAACCTACTTAATCCTCTCCAAACCCTGACATGTAGGGACTAATATTAACCCAGTTTCACAGAAAAAGACAGTTAGACTTAGAGTCAACAGGTCTAAAGTCATAGCCAGAAAGAGTTACAATGAGGATGTGAACCCATGAAATGTGAGTCTAGAACCCTCAGTCTTAACTACCATTACCTCTCAAAGAAAATAGCAATTATTCATCTCACAAGTTGAAAAGAAAGAAGAAAAGAAAGAAAGAAGAAAGAAAGAAAGAAAGAGAGAAAGAAAGAAAGAAACCTTTATAGAATGTTAAAATTTATCTTTTTTTCATTAAAGAAATTCCCCTAGATACCAAGAGGGTAAAATTAAAATAATTATAAGAGAATAGTGTTCACACGGACTGAGTTAAGATGGTGCTAGAAGGAGCTGATATCATAGAAAGACAATTTCAGGGAGAAATCCATTCACAGGGATATGTAGAAAGTCCATTTGGAGTATTTAGACATTTCAGTCAGCATAGTCTCTAGGCTTAATTAGGGATAATGGAATATAAGAGAGAAAAAAAGGAATATTTGTTTTGGAGGATGTGTGAGAACTGAGAAACAAGAAGAGTTAGTCAACCAGGAAAACTTCATCTACTGCCCTGTAAAGACCACAATGAAAGGACATCTATCTTTTCTGCAGTTATACTCCCAGCACTGGACATAAGACCTAGCATACAAAATGCTTCAGTAAATGATTGCTGAATGAGAATGCATCATGCTACTTGCTGGAAAGTCTCCAAGATCAACTTCCTGGTGGAGGAAAAGTGGAAACTATTCCACATAGACACAAATAGTGTGAAATCAAAGAAATGGGTTTGTAGAAAGTAATTTTAGCTGTACTATGATGAATAACAGTTGAAATAATGTACAGATTGAAAGAAATGAGGCAATGAGATATTTTTTATATTTTAGAGATATATGAAAGAATATTTCAAAATTTGCTGTGCATAAGAAAACTAAAGACTAACAGAATTTACTGACCTATTCCCAAGTCCAACATTTTATACAGAAAATGTTGATTTTGTATAGAATTCAAATACTTTAATTGTAAATGTACCAGTATTGAAAATATGCATTTAAGCAACACTTTGAAGAATATTCATTTAAGAAATATTTTGAGCAATTTTACATGAAAGTAAAAAGGAAGGGACCTGCCACAAGAAAGAAAGGGAAAAGGTCAGGAAAGAGATGAACAGTAAAGATGCTTCAGCCAGGACAGACCGTGAATGCAAAAGCAAAGTTATGCATATGAATATTTAGTTTCTTGTGTTTGTGCAACTTAAATATATCATTCTGTGTGTAACTTTCCTTTATCACTAGATATGTTGTATTCTTCACAGTTAGTAGTATGGCTTATAAACTGTTCCTTACCCAGAGATTTTTATCATGGTATCATGTGTTTCTAAATTTTAAACAGTGCTGAAATTGATAACAAAGATAATAAATTTTTTCCAAATGCACCTACTTATCTTCCAAGTACTTAAATTTAACTTAAATTTAAGTTTAACTTCAAAACATTTAATTAACTTTAACTTAACTTAAATTTAAGTTTAACTTCAAAACATTTAATTTTCAGTGGACACTTATGATTATGTAAGTAACATTAACAAATGATAAAAAATTTTAACTTATGATTAAAAACAGAGTCTACAACACCTGAATTCCTTCCCAGCCCAGCCACTTTCTGGCTCTGTGGTCTTGAGGTAATTTAATAGAGTTTCAAAAGTCTCATTAGGCAGTAGGGATAATTATATGTACACAATAGGATTGTCATAAGACATGGTGGCATGACGTGTAAAGAGCTTAGTATAGTGTCTGGCATTTAATGGGCAACAAATAAACAGTAGCTGCTGTTGACCCTAATTCAACTCTTCAGAGTTTACAAAGTGGACCATAACTATTACAAGAACAGCATTCCTCATGAGACTCCCATAACTTCCTGAATATGGGTAAGCCAGAAATTCCCTGGGAATTTCTGAAACATTTTCTTCCAGATCTGATGAATTCCAGAGCTTATGAAAAATACAGAAGAAAAAATCATTAAAATATCATCTGCAAAAACCATTATATATGAATGGGTGAAAATGGTCCGTTTGTTCTCATTATATCCCAGCCACATTCCAGTTCTTAGCGTGTAGTCCACATGTTTATTTTTTACTTTTGAGTTGCGTTTTGTTCACATCTTCTTTAACATCAGTGAGTTCCCCTGTGATCTGATGAACAAATTTTTTTTCTTATGTTATATATGAAGGTTGAAAACTTCATTATAAAGGAAAGAAGACAATCTCAATTGCAAGACTATTTGACTTTACAATTAGAAGAAAATATTATTCAGTAGTGAATTACTCATTTTCTTATGTTTGTTTATTGAAGATTGGAGAGATGTCATCTCCATTTTTTCTCTTGATCATCTGTACTGTTCTTTCAACTCTAAAATAAATAAATGAAATTCAAGTACCTACAGGATGTTCAAGAAAGCCCTCAATACATGGCAATGCAATTATAAGAAGTCATTGAGGAGAATTCATGAAAAAAATTTCTTTTAGTCATATAATAGAGCCCCTAAATTTACTCACCTATGATAATCTGAAGCCTAGGATTAAGTAGAGTACTTTTTATAAGAAGCTCACAGTCTTACTGCTGAATTGATTTACAATTTATTTTTCCAATTTCAGTGAGGCAGGAGTTGGTTGGCAATTAAGAATTCAGGAAGATGTTGGTAAAAATCACCAGCTTTGCTTCATAGGACACAAATGAACTTTACAGCACAGGATATGCTTCTCACTCATGATTTGATCAGCTAGGAGGATAATGTTTACAGAGAGAAAAATGTGATATACTCCTGCTAATTTTTTCAAATGAAGCAAGCCATAAGAAGATACACATCAGAAGGCAAAGAAACTAGAAAAAATACAAGGTGAAATGAAGATAAAAATATGAAAGAAAAGTAAATTGTAATAATATGAAAAATAAAACAAAATAATCATATAAATTAGTAAGAAAAGCTAAAATAGATTTTGAATGATTAACCTGGAAACTAAAAGATTTAAGTAAATAAAACACATTGTTATAATCAGAAATTTAGTAGAGTAGGAATTAAGAAAATATAAAACAAATAGGAATGTATGAATATATGTGTGTCTGTGTTGGTTTAGTATCATGATGACACAAATTCAAAACCATGACAGTCATAGGAAGCCAATCATAGTTCTCAAAGTGAAAAGCCACGAAGTCCAGCATTGTCTCTTTTCTCCCTTCTGTACATGATGCTGCTTCCCGGACTCTGTAGCGTAAGAGCTGGTGGCTGACAGAGGAAACTTGGGCTTCTTCTGCCTTCTGTTAGCAGCTCTAGTCTGCCCTAGGCAATAGGAGCTACCTGGGCCAGGAAAAACACCCTACTTAGTAGATACGGGACCAAGAATTCCATTGTTTCAATCTCTCTCAGAAGGAATGATCACACCAAAATGTATGCAATTTTATACCATTTTGGCACAGTAGAATTCAGTCATCACAGGGATAGAGAATCTAATTATCGTGAAAGCTGTACTTTTCCCCAAAACAACATGGATGCAAAATCTTTGGAAAATAGTTAAAGAGATATGATAAAAGAGTTAAAGAGTTATGATAAAATTAAATATTCAAAGATGAGTTACATCTAGTTCTTTCAAATTTATTTTGAAATGGAAATTAATCTGAAGTAGCTCAAATTTTTAATTTATAAAAATATATAAATTGTCCTTTGGTAATGAGTTTTAAGGTATACATATATTGGGGTAACTTTTAGATTTATTATAATATCAACTTCATTTCTGTGTTTTTCATCTTGAAAATGTCACATTGCATTATCACATTAAATTATGACTGTAATCTTACATTATTTTGATTTAACTATTTTGTTCTTTATAATTTTGAATGTTATCTATTTCTAATGAAAAAGAAAAAATATATATATTAACTTTTAAAGTTCTAATTACACTTCAGTATTTTAATATTTTCTTTTCAGATGCTTCAGCATTCCTTCCATGTTCAACTGCCCATCTAGATGGTTCTGAAGCTTTTGGTCTCTGGAGGGTGATCATACACTAGAGAAGATGCCTCGCTACCTTTTTATTTTCTTCTTGACACAACGATGTTATAAGTATGTCTTTCAAATAAGTTCAGTTTAGAAGAAGTTATATCACATATAGTCTTTACTGGAAAGTTTTGTCACCACCTCAGTAATATCCGTCCCCATTATTTTATACCTTGGCAGTGGAATGCTTTTTAAAATAAATAGTTAAGCATTGCAATTGAATTCTTTCTAAGTATTCCTTACAAACCTATTTTTGTTTTAAAAACTTTCTGCTTTAGAGTTTGTTCTCAGCTCAAAGGCTACTCATGCCTGTATTTAGTCAGATAATACAAACTTCTTGCATGTGCAAATGCACTTAATGGTAATGATTATACTATGACAAAGATATTGAAAGTTCTCACAGAAATCTTAATCAGCTAATGCACCATAACAGAATGATCCTATAGAAATCACTGGCACATACAATGTTAGGAAAATTGTATAAGCATTCTATCAGCACCTGAGCATGAACTCATTGTTGAGTATTCAGATAAAGAAAGGTAGAATTTCATAAGAATAATAAGCGATAATTCAAGGAAAACACAACTTCTTTGTAGGAGAATTAGATTTCCATGATTTGAATTTTCATTCCTGTACTTGATTGAAAAGGAAAGTGTTTATGATATTTAAAGAGTTTCTCTAGTATTCTTGACATTGCAAGATTCTAAAATGTACTTTATTTGTTCTATTGAAGCCATCTTTTCATAGCAAAACTGTAATGTTTCAATTAAGGTTGGTGGCACACAGAATAATTGTGTCAGATATAAGTTAAGAAAAAGAGAGTTCAAAGGTCATTAAGGAAAATTAAATTTAGAAGTATAGAATAATAAATATTTATATAGTAGTCTTAGCACCTCATGCAATTTTTAAAAATGTTTAATTCTCCAAAGAAGTTCTTGGGCTGAATTTTCTTATGAATTCTATTTTTTGTATGCAAAAAACCAAACAGAGACACTAGCTTAAAGTTACAAATCAATGGTTCAAAACCAGATTGTGGTCCCAGAGTTCTATGCATAAGCACTATGTTACATGTTTCTTAATGCTTCCATGGTGCTTCCAAATGCTAGACCACAACATTTTGATCCAATATTTCCAGTGTAACAGAGTGGGCCATTTTTCTTGAATCGATATCAATTTTCTAGATATTTCAGTGAGAATAAGTAGAATCGATAAACAGTAGTCTGGTGGGAAAATCACAACACATCAAGAAATCATTCAGTGTAATCAAAACAAAAGATATCAAATAGAATTCAAATGTAATTTAAAAACTATAATTAGGAATTAAATATTTAAGCAGAACCAAAAAAACATAGCCTGACAAAATGTTAAAATGTAATCCTTAGGGGATTAACATCCCCCAACAAAAACAACAACAACAGCGAAGAAACCAGCTTTAGCTCTGATAAAGACTTTGGAAGTAAGGGACATGAAAAAAATAATAATAATGAAGATACCAACCAGTGTGTTTTGTTTAAAGATAAATCTGACTTGGTCTAAAGTACATAGACTCAGAAACAGTTAATCACTGTATACATGTCTGTTCTAGCAAAGGCATAATTTTCTAGCAGTTACAATACATTTTAACAATAATCAGCTTCATCATATTAAATTAGCAGTGATACCAGTGTAATACTTCTGATGTTTACTCAGAGCCTCCCTAAGTCTGTTAAAAACAGTGCTGTCAGTTTCAGCTGCTGAGCTTGTCAAAATTTGTTTTTATTCATATAACGGGAGATATTCCACCAGGCATTGCCATAGTCTAAATGAAGGAAGTGTTTTCAAAAATAAACATATAAATGGGCTTTTAAAAAAATAGAAACAGATTAATTGTCATAGGAACAACACTAAGTGAACTGGTTTGAAGTCATGAATCCAAATCATGAAAAAATGCTTGGCACGAGCAATAGGTGCTCAACCAGTATTTCTCACATAAGTGAATGGATCAGTAATCTGGCCACTAACGTGGAAAGCAGACAGCACGTGCTTCCTTTGAACACGGAATTGGGAGTACTCCAGTTACTATTAAAGTGAAATACAAAATACGGGGAAAGACATTTGGTTTCGGGTCTGACATATAAGGAGCTTAAAAGTCATAACTATTCTAAGAACAGGTTTGAAAAAGTTAAATAAACCTTGAAAATGCACAATTTAGCTCTATCTGAGAGACGAGGTAACAGAGCAAACCATTAGGAGACAGGTCGGTTCAGAGACTCACAATTCACTAGGGTTTCCTTAGAGTCCAACAAACTTGGGGAAAGAAAACACTTAAAGTGATTTGGCCCTCCACATCTAGATGGTAAACTTAGCTGCAGGTTCTTGCAATCATTTTGTCCAGCCTAAGTGGCGGAGGGGGACATCAAACATACTTGTGAATGAGGTTCTCAGCAAAAGCAGAGGCCACTTAAAAGATTGAGATATGACTGTTAGACCATTAAAAATCTTGCTCTTTTTTCATATCTCACTAAGCCTAAAGGCTTATCACAATCCCTTTTAACGAGCACATCATGTCTACCATTTGTGTCAGTTAATCTTGTCAATTTTCCTGAATTAAGAGAATCTAGACTAGGTGATTGGATAATGGGAACACTATACTCCTTAGGGGATCAATCTACTTCATTCGTAACGAAAATGCTGTTAGGAGAGGGGTACCCAGTTGCGGGTTAGCGTACTGTTGGAGAGTATAACTCTTGCTGCTGCTCTGCTCCTAAGCTTAACTTCTGACTTCCACAAAGTGAGCAGTTTTCATCTTCTAGGCCTTTTTGCCATGATGTTCCTGCCTTGGAGCTAGGCGTGAGTCAAATAAACCTCTCCTGTTTTAAACTGTGGATATGAAGTAATTAGTTCCAGCAATGGAAACTATAATATACAGACAAAAAAATCTCAAGGCATATTGAGAGGCAAAAACAAACAAATATCAACAACAGAAAGTTTGGAGAGACTAATAAGCTTCAGAATCAGGATCACATATTGGTAAAGATGTTACAGTATTTTCAACTTGTAATTAATGAGCTAAACACACTAATGGAAAAGTAAGCAGCATCTAAGAAGAGATGGATACTATAAGTAGAAAGACAGAAAATTTAAGAAAAAATTATAAATGCTGGCTATTGACTACATTGTAACAAAACTATGGAATGATTCTCATGGACTCAGCAGATTGGGTAAGATGGATAAGACTGTAAGGTTGAGGATACACCAAAAGAAATTTCTGCAAATGAAAAACAAAGACAGAGAAACACTCCAAAATGATAGGCATTGTGAGACAATTAAACAAGACAAAAAATATAATTTACATGTAATTGAAGAGAAAAGAGAAAGAAAGAAGCTATTTGAAACTATTAATTATGAATATTCCCAATTGTCACATGTCAACTTATAGCTCTAGCAAGCTCAGAGAACACTGGACAGTATAAATGCCAAAACAATGATGATAACTAAGTATATCATAATCAAATTTCAAAAAATTGAAGATAAAGAAAATTTCTGAAAGAAACCAGATGGAAAAAATCACCTTACCTACAACAAACCAAAGAATTACATTCGCTTTTATTCAAGAGCCATGCAAAACAGAACAAAGTGAAGTGAAATATTTTAAATGTTGGAAGAAAAAAGCAGCAAATCTAGAATTCCATATCTTATTAAATGATCTTTCAAAGATGAGAGACAAACACTTTCTTACTCTAATAAAAAATGGGATAATTGATCACAATGAATGATAACGGAAACACATCAGAGAGAAGGAAAATGAGATAGGTCAGAAACTTGAATTTACACAAAGGCAAAACCTCAAAGAATGAATAACTAAGGTGAAATAAAAGTTTAATTTTTAATTGACCTAATGCTTTAATAGTTTGTATAAAATAATGCCAACAATGCATTTGGTTACGTATGAAGTACAGTAAGTTCCTGATTAATGGACATCTGAGTGTGAACTTTCATAGATGTGAACAAACCTCACATTGCTTAGATGTGAACAAATCTTGAAAGTAATTGATGTATCTGCCAAACGTCACAGTTATCCTTCTGTGCGCTGACTGTACAGTCTGGTGGTGTGAAGTAGCACTGCTCAGTCAGAGGCCAAGATGTCCGGAAGCAAGAGGAAAAGCAGTGGTGGTACAGAGAGGACTTCTAGGAAGCACAAAGCAATGTTCATTGCATATCTGTGTCAAAAATGTGTAAGATTCACTTTTTTGAACTTACAAATTAACCCAATGTTAAGAATGTTTTCCTGGAATGGAACTAGTTCATAATTCAGTGACTGACTGTATACATATATACCTAAATTTATGTTTAAATTATGTAAATTATTATAATGATATAAGGAATAGGAGGAAGGAATTAGGATATTTTAAATAAGGGACTCCCTGCAAATATTGTGCTATATGATAGTAAACTTGGATTAATTATACATGCATACTACAAATTCTAGAGCAATCACTAAAAAGACAAACAAACACAAATAATTGATGTGCTGGAAAGGATATAAAATGCAATCATCTAAAAGGCTTAATTAAAAATGTAAGAGAGAGCAAGAGTGTAGCAGACAAACAGGGACAAAGAGAACAGGGATCAAATAGAAAATACTAACAAGTTGCATGTATTCAGCCAGCTGTATCAAGAATCACATTAAATGTCAATGGTGCAAATGTACCAATTAAGACATAGGTTAAAAAGACTAGATCAAAAACTAAGATCTTATCATCTGTTACCTAAAAGAGACCAATTTTGAATAAAAAAACAAGTATAGCTCAAAAGTAAATGAAACATTATAGTAACCATTGTAGATCACCTTGTGTTGCGGTTTTATATGACTTTTTCATTTCATGTTTTTCTAGGAATTTGTTTTGTTTTGTCTTGCTTTGTTTTGTTTTTCCCTCTAATACAGAAAGGATAGGTATACATGTAGACACTCATGCATGCATAGAACTTACAAACAGTTTATGAGAACCAATTATATAACACATGATGAAATGAACAACTACTTTGAAGAAAAAGAGACACTACAGTACCCAGTTCTGATTCTGTAGCGTTACGATGTGAAATCCAGCAACACTATCATTCTTTGTTCAGAGTGATTTTAGCTTTTTTTTTTTGCAATACCAGGGATCGAACTCATGACCTCGCACTTGCAAAGCAGGCGCTTATGCCGCTGAGCTAAATCCCTAGCCCAGCTTGTTTTGTTTTAAGTTCAATATACATGAAGGCATGGACACCTATTTTGAAGAGAATGAGAGACACTATGACAGCCATTCTTGTCTTCTCTATTGTCTGGTCTTGAAGACCTAAAACGCCTTTCTCATCCTGTTCAGATCAGTTCCATACTATGTTGTTTTGTGTGAATTCTTGGTATGTGAAGATACGGACAACTATTTGGAAGAAAATAAGAGACAATATGATCGTGAAGATCTCTGATTGTCTTGCTTTGAAATTTATGTCTTTTACATTGCTTTCTTGTGTTCTGTTTTGTTCTGTATTTTGTGTGTTTAATTTTATCCTCTTTAAAATAAAAATAAGTAAATGAAATTCCAAGAGCAAAATGGCTGACTAGAAGTGCCTGACACTTATCACCTCCCTGCAGCCAAAAAAGACCGAAAGAATGAATCAACTAGTATATTTTGACTACAGTGACTGAAGGATAGACCTGGAGTACAAGGAAGGGACAGAAACCCCACGGAGCCCAGCATCTCAGGTTGGCTGCACAGAGAAAAGAAGGAGCACCCTGCCTACACCATCTTGCCTCCCCACTCAGGATCAATTCAGAACTGGCAGGGACCACTGCCTATGGAGAAAGGGTAAGAAAGAGACCCCGGCAGCCTCACTTACTACCATGAATACCTGCATTATTTGATACTAGGGAATCTCACAGTCTCTCTGGACCCTGAGTCTCATATAGGGAGCCATCTGAATTTCACATAAATGTATTATTCCAGTCCAAGAACCCACACTGTGGCTATCCCCATTATGGCCCAAGGAGCTAATGTGCTGTATAACTTTGAAACCAAGGCCACTGCTAGAGTACATGCTGTGCTAGCCACTGTACTTTTCCATCCCTCAGGCACTGAGATATCCAGAGGAGTGCATCATACCCTTGCTGAACTGTTGCTGTCTCCCCTTTCTGGGTAAGCTGCCTAGCAAATTCTCCATTTTCCCCAAGCCAGTAGCTGTTGTGCCTAATCCTTAGCTATTCATGGTACAGGTCCAGTGGAACAGCTCTGATTCCAAGTCCCCTAGGCTTCCCAGCCCCCTAGGCTTTTCCCGATGGAGGCAAGGAGAGCACGATCATACATGCCTCTAGCCTGTGCCCAAAGCATCCTGACACCCAAATCAACCCAGCACCCCACCTTCAGGGAACTGTGGCTTCAGGGGAGTAGCTAAAGGTGCTTAAGCTGTATGTCAGATGCAGCATCAAAGGAGACTTTCTTAGCTAATACTGTGTGAAAATAAGACTGAAAGGATTCCTAAATCCTTTGCTACTGAGAACTCTAACAATTGGCCTTGTTACCTCTGCCACCACAAACTCTTAGATCACTGAGCCAGCCACAAACATCACTGATGTTGATTATAACCAAAGAGGCTGCATGGAGTCTACTCTACTATGCCCACCTAGAAACAGCCAATGCACTCTATCTAAACAACACCCTAGGATTCATCTTCAGAATGAAAGCCTTTCCATACAAAAGCCACTCTATAAAATTAGGAGAGGTGACAATTCCAAAAAATTGGCAGAATATCAATCAAGAATGGACGGAAAATGAAATGGGAAGAAATATAACACACGAAAGGAACAAAATAATTCTCCAGTAACTGACCCCAAATGGAAATTTATGAATTGCTTGAAATCAAACTCAAAATAAGGATATTAAGGAAACTCAATGAGATATAAGACCAGCAGACAATTCAGGAAAACAATATATGATCTGAATGAGAAATTAAATATAGATATCATTAAAAAATCTAAATAATTCAATGGGTCAAGTAAGAGATACAGTCAGGAGCTTCAACAGAAGACTAGACAAAGCAGAAGAAAAAAATTTCTGAAGTTTAAGGCAGGTCTTTTGAAATAATTTAGTCAGGGTAAAAAAGAATTAAAAAGAATAAAGCAAGCTTATGGGAATTGTAGGACACTAATATACAAGCCAACATTTATATACTGAATTTTCTAGAGGAAGAAGCACAGAAATCTGATTTACTAATAAAAAATTTATAAGTCCAGATTCATGAAATGCTAAATTCCCCACATACAATCAACACAAAGAGACCCTCGAAAAGTCACATTATAATCAAACTAACAAAAGTAGAATAAAGGCAGTATTCTACAAGCAGTATAAGAAAAGTGTTAAGTCACCTACAAGGTTTCTAGCAGACTTATCAGTGAATGTCTCAGCAGAAACCTTGCAGGCTAGGAACAAACAGATTTATATACTCAATGTCCTGAGGAGGTTTGGGGAAGAGACAAAACACTGCCAGACAAGAGTGCTATATCCAGCAAGCCTACCTTCAGAGGTGGAAAAATAAAGCCTTTTCTAAACAAACAAAAGCTGAAGGAATTTATTGCCAGTAGAAAAGTCTTACAGAAAATGCTTAGGTGCTTCAACTGCAAGTGAAAGGATAACTACTATTACAGAATCATGCAAAGTAAATTCATAGAAGTAAATCCATAAACTAAGACTATTTTGTGACTATTAAGTCTATAATATTAATGTTAAGCAAAAATGTCAAAAACTGCTATAGCTTCAGTAAATTGTTAAGGAATACATAATATAAAAACAAGAACTATGGAAATGAAATATAAACTGTGGAGAGGGGGTAAAATTCTAGAGTATTTATACGCAACCAGAGTTAAATTATTAGTAGCTGAAAATAGTCTACTATAAAAGCAACTAATCTAATCCTTAAGGAAACAATTATGCCACATACACAACTGAGAACACAAATACAGGCCGTGCTTAATACTTCAGAAAATCACCAAACTACAAAGGTAAAGAAGAAGCAGTAGAATAGAAGAAATAATTTAGATCAACCAGAAAACAACAAAAAGGCAGCAGTAAGTTATTACCTATCAAAAATAACCTTGAATATAAATACATTCAACTTTTCAATCAGAGCATATGATGTGGTCGAATTGATTTTTTAAAAGAAGAACATCCAAATATATCCTGCCTACAACAGACCCATTTAGCTTTAAGGGTACATGCAAATTAAAAGTGAAGGTATAGTAGAAAACATTCCATTAAAATAGTGACCAAAAGCTAAAAAGGTATTATGATATGTTATGTACATGCACTAACTCCCAAAGATGCATGTAATTAATACATATTGCAAAAATGTACCAATAAAAATAGTAACCATCTGAGATCGGAGGTGACTATACTTATATCAGATAAAATAAACTTCAATTCAAAAACTGTTACAAAAGAGAAAGAAGGCCATTATTTGATGATAAGGTGGCTGGTTAATTTAATAAAGAGAACATGCACCCTACATTGGAGCACCTAAATATGTAAAGCAAATAATAATGGACATGAATCAAAATATAGCTAGAAAAATAATAATCGTGGGAACTATATTACCTCACTTTCAATCATGCATAAGGCACTAAAGAGAAAAATCACTATGGAATACTGGAGTTGAACTGCATTTTAAAATAAGTGGCCGTAAAAGACGTGTTTAAAATTTTCTGAATAATAGCAGTTGAATATGCATTCATTTCTACAGCACCTGGATTATTCTCCAGGATAGACCATTTATTAAGCCACAAAACAAAACAATCTTAATAAATGGAAGAAAACTGACAACAGTTTCTGACAACAGTGATATGAGACTAGAAATCGTTAACAGGAAGAATACTGGAAAACTCAAGAGTATGTTGAAATTGAATAATATGCTCCTGAAAAATAATGAGTAATAGAAGAAATCAAAAGAGAAATTAATAAACATCTTTTAAGCAAACAGTAATGGAAGCACAGCATATTAAAACCTAAGGGATGCAGCAAAAGCAGTTACAAGAGGGAAGTTTATGGCAGTAAATACCCACATTTTTAAAAAAGGAAAATTTCAAATAGAGTCTAACATTATGCCCCAAGGAGTTATAAAAAGAAGAGCAAACTAAGCTCAAGGTTCACAAAAGGAAGAAAATACTATAGACCATAAGAGAACAAAAATTATCAGGCAAAAAGTCAGCGGCACCAGGAGTTAATTCTTTGAAAAAAATAAATAAAATTGACAACAAGATTCAGAAGCAAAGAAAAATAAATAAATAAAATCAGAAATGAACCTGGAGACATTAGAGTAAATGCCTCAGAAATTAAAAAAAAATCATAATGTACTATAATGAAGAATCATATGCTAACAAATCAGATGACCTAAAGGAAATGATAAGTTCCTAGAAACCCATAGGATTAAATTAAAACAAATAAAATAACTATTTTAAGAAGCTTCAAATATTTGGAAATTAAATAACACTTCAAATATTTGGAAATAACATTATTCAAATATATATTAAACTGAATGAGTATGCAATTAAAGCAGTATTTAGTGGAATATTCTAGTAACAATAACTGTATTAGAAAAAAGGCCTCAAATTAACAGGCTCTGTTTCTATCTTAAGAAACTAGAAAAAAGAAAAGAAAATTAAATAAAAATTATTTATGAATAGGTTTATATCAATGAACAGCCCCAACAGAGGGAAAGAAATTACTATATGTTTATCAATTCTCATTCAAGAAATAGCAGAAATAAGCAATATCTATTTTAAAATAAAATTAATAGTGGAGAACATCTCACAAAAAATCAAACCCAGAAAACTTTATTAACAGTCAGGATTGAGCACAGGGGCCTCTACAGAGCTACATGCCCTGCTCTTTCTTTGGTGTTGTGTTGTGCTGTGTTGTGTTGTGTTGTGATAGGATCTCTCTAGGTCACTAAACTGTCCAGGCTGGGATTGAACTTGCAGACCTCTTGCCTCAGCCTCCCACGTGCTAGTCATAATTTGTTTATATCTTAGTCATAATTTGTTTATTAGCCTTACTATGTTTTCAGAACTTGTATAGAAATACATTTTCCAGGTTTGAAGACATTTTCTGTTAACTTTTTAGTGAAGTTTAATAAACACGGAGAAAACTGCCAGCTTGTAGGACACAGTTCACTGAATAAATCAGCATGAGCTGACCACAGCAAGAACGGGCACTAATGCTGCTGGACTTCGCTGTGTACAGCTCTCTCTCGTCACTGCAGACTGCTGCAACAATAATCGCTGTTTTGATTTCTTGCTACAAAGTTAGTTTTAATTCATTTCATTTTTATCAGTCAACCTTTTAAAAAGGCTATCTGCTTGACAGTCATTCAAACTTAGTGTCTGAACAGTTTTAAGTGACCATCCATTTTATTCAAATGCATCCTAAACATCTCATGTTACTTACTTACACAAGTATCAGATACAGTCATTGGGTATTATTTACTAGTACAATATATACCTATGGCATGGCTCATGATTAATATAAATCCATTTTTTCAGGTAAGTATCTTAATAATTAAAATTGTATAACAAAGATTTTTATCTAGTCGGATAGTGATTAGTTTTTCCCACCAATGTAGTTATGAAGTGTTTTGATTTTTTTTTTTTTTGAACCGGGGATCAAACTCACAACTTCATGTTTGCCAAGCAGGCACTTATACCACTGAGCTAAACTCCCAGCCCAGTGTTTTGATATTTATTTATGCTTAATTTTATCATAAACCCAATCTTGCTTTCTTTAAAAAAAAGAATCTTTCTGGGTTACTTGTGCATGTTGTGAGAGTTATTTTAATTATAACCAATTCATCCATCTAGCAAGTCGATTAGCTAAACACACACAAATTGCAGTATGTCCCATTCGCCTAAGAAACAGTAAATGAGTGGTAGACCCACTTTCGGTTCCTTCTTGGGTCAGGGTTTTCCAGAGGAACAGAACTAACAGTAGATAGAGAGAGAGAGACAGAGAGCAGGGATTGAGAGATTTAATTTAAAGAATTAACTGACACATTTGAAGAAACTTGGTAAACTCAAAATCTGCAAGTTGTGTCTTCAGGCTAGAAACCCAGGAAAGAGTTGTAGTCTGAGACTGAAGGCAGTGCATTGACAGAATTCCTCCTGTTCCTGAAGAGGTTATTTCATATTCTGTTAATGACTTCAACTGGTTGGATGAGGCCCACCTGCATCTTGGAAGGTAATCTGCTTTACTCAAAGTCTACCAATTTAAATGTTAATTTCCTTCAAAATATTTTACCTTCATGGAAACATCCAGAATAATGTTGGATCAAATGTCTGGTGACTATGCCTGGTGAATATAAAATTAACAAAATGTTAACCAGAAGATATACTCACTCTGACACACTAACCAAATAAGAGCTCCTGGCCAGTGTGAATTTCAAAGTAATAATGTATAGTGTGACTCAGATTTAAACTTGGCACACAGTCAACATATAAATATAACAATAAGAATAATTTTAAATGAAGGTAAATGTTGTAATAATGTCTTGCAAATACATTGATCTGTCTTTTCAGTGTCCTACTTATTTTCTGATTGATGCATGGATTTTTGAAAGATAGTACTTGTAACTGAACAAAGTACTTCTTAAAGAAAACCTGTGGTGTTGATTTTTGTATAACCATTCCAAATGTTGTTTTTTTATTCAATTAATTTATCTTTACTTGATTGTTAACTACACTTAACACTCAAATGTCTTAGAACTCAACAGCTTAACTAAACAACAATGTTGAAAAAGGCATTTAACTCATAGGAAACTAAATTCTCTATGAAACATAACTGCGTGCTTTTGTTACAATTGAAATACCCTGTTAAATATTTAATGCATCATATTTCTTAAATAACTTGTCCAGAGAAATCTAAGAATCCTTTATATTTGGCCACTGGACATTTTTAGTTTCTGTATTTTAGATAAGCAAGAATCTGTTGTTTAAAGCCAATTCTTTGACAAGAGGAAATGTATATACTGTGGCAATTCAGTTTTAACAACTCAATCTCTTTATTAGGATTCCGTTCTGAGAAACTGGTGATTCAGTTTCACCTTTGTATATACAATAATGGAAATCCTGAAGCCTGGACTGCAGTTTAGGCTTACATTTGGTCTCCTAAAATTTCAATGTAATAGTTTTGCTTGGCATCCAAAGTCTATCTAAGTCCCAGTTCATATTCCATTTCAACTGAGTAATTAGTAGTCACCATGTTTCCAGACCCTCTGCCAACATTTTTCCTTTCAGTGGTATTGGAAAGTAGTTTTTGTTCTGATTGTATTTGTTTGCCAAGGGCATTTATTAGCAAGTCTTAGTAAAGCTCGGGTTGGGTCACATTTTCTTCAGGCCTTGACTATTCCCACTCGTTTGTTTTAATTCAGAATTGTTTTTTTTTTTCCTCATTATGATTTTTTTGGATCTGGAAAGTTTTAGAGAGTTTTTTAAAAATCAAATATGAGACCTTCTTAAAGTTACAAGTGTAACCAAAATAACTTCATTTATTGAAAATCAGAATTATTTGCATTAAAAGTTCATAGGGCTATACAAACAGTTTTGACTGTTGCCCCCAAAACTTATCTTTCTGTGTGCCTATTTCCTGGGGAACAAATAAAGAAAATAATAGGAACTTAATAAGTTAAATTAAGTTAGGTTGTTGTGAGTTTATCTTTATCCACAATAAACGCTGAATATTTGTTACTATACATAGCATACACTGTCTTTGGAGTAACGTTCAAAAAGTTTAATAGCTTAGACAGTAAACTGTAGTAACCTGGTTGAATTAGTCACCAGAATGTTTCAATTCCCACACAGAGAGATAATCCCTTTAAATTCAAAGGCTCTAAACATAGGCGCATTAAGTTTAGCTCCTCTTAGGAATAAATACTAACCAAGAGCTTAGGTGTCTGTATATCACTCAAGTAAAATTACAGCTCATTCTTTGAAGTTATCAATTCTGAATTATTATATTTCAGTAATATAAAGGCACTTTTTCTTCACACTTTAACATCTGGAATTAAGAGTCAGCCAGATCTTGCTCAGGAATTCTCAGTTTCAGCAAAGCCATAATCAAGTGCTATATGGGTCTTAAGGAAGAATGGTAACAACAAGCATAAAACTCTATGATACGGTTTGTTTCTGACATACATATAATCATCATGGAACCTTTCTATAAGTTCAGAAAACCCAGATTACATTGGATAAATCTTTAAAAATACTATATCCTTAACTATTTTAATAACGCAGAAGGCAACACTATGGCAGCAAATGCTGCACGTTTGAGACTAGCCTGGACTGCAGTGTGAACTCAAGACCAGCCTGCACTGTAGAGCAAGACCCTGTCTCAAAAAGACAACAGATAAATAAATAAAAAGCTCTTCAGTAAGTATAAATATTTTAAAACCAAGTGATACATTACCATAGTGTATTGCTTAATTGGATTTTTTTGAAACATAAAAATAATCACATATCAATTGGTGAAATCAGATTTGAAAAAGACAACAGATAAATAAATAAAAAGCTCTTCAGTAAGTATAAATATTTTAAAACCAAATGATACATTACCATAGTGTATTGCTTAATTGGATTTTTTGGAAACATAAAAATAATCACATATCAATTGGTGAAACCAGATTTGATGAAATATGTGAAACATAAGTAACAGAATAAACTTGTCTACATTATACTTGTTTAATTTTTCATGCACTATAGACATTTTTCAAAGTACAAGAAAAATGAAATTAAAAAATGCAAAAATAGAAGCCAATTCTTTAAAGTATTAGATGTAACAAATGTAAAAACTTTTGTTAAGTGGCTCTAAACATTTCCCGTGCTTACTTTCACTTTCTTAGTTTATCTTGCCCTAGGCAGCAGAAGTTCACAGACCAGCACAGTCTGTGGACCACAGCTTGAGCATCACTGGTCTGTGCTGTGTAGAAGTGACTTAATCACTGAGCTGTCAAATATTCTCAGCAATGGTTCATAAAGTTCAGAAGAGGATAAACTGTAGTTTTTCTTTCCTATTTACATAGACATAACTGCTCATGTTTGTGTGGAACTCCACAGTTTAAAGAGATCAAAAACAAGATCAATATTTTTAGCAGACAAATATGCAAAATGAAGAGCACAAGCAAAACTAGAAGTAGACACTAGCAGCCAGCTATTGAGGAATTTTTGGGTGAAAGGACCAGACATTGCCCCATGCAGGAAGACAACAGAAAGACATAGTTCTAAATGGTAACTGCGGAAACCAGTAAGGAGATTTTTTCAAAAGGATAAAAGATACCCAAATGAAAACAAACCTGAGATTCCACCTCATTCCAGAAAGAATGGCTATCTTCAAGAAATCTAACAATAGCAAATGCTGGAGACAATGCAGGGGCAAAAGAAACCTTTCTTTTGTTGGTGAAAATGTAAACTAGTACAACTACAATAGGTATCAGTATGGAGATTCTTTAAAAAAATTTAAATGAGAAATTCCATTTGACACAGCTATTCTCCTTCCCAAGAGTTAAAGACATCACATTTGTAATGATATAGACCTCTTCATGTTTATAGTAGCACAACTTATAATACCTAAATCTTGGATGGAACCTGTATATCCATCAATAGATGAATGGATAAAAATAAGGTGACATTTATACACAATGTAATACTACTCTGCCATAAATAAGAATGACCTTAGGTCATGTGTAGGAAAATGTATGCACATTAAGACCATAATATCAGGTGAAATAAATCAGGCACACACACACACTTAAATCTTGCATGGTTTCTTTTATAGGAGAAACTCAAAATATAAATTAAACCCAGAAGGTAGAATGAAACTCCTTCCCTCATAAAAAGAAAATAAAAGCACCTTCTGACTCCAAGTCTATAAGAAGCTGTGGGTATGAGGAAATAAGAAAGCAAAGACAGTATTTCAGGACCTGGTGCCATACCAAGGCCATACTGATGACAGTCTGAATTGGAACACTAAGCTCAGCTGTACAAGAACCTCTATATCCCTGGGTTCCAGTGATTTTCCCAGTTGCTCCAAAAAGGAAATCCTGGCAGAAAATATGTCCTCTCCTTAGAATTTCAGATGTTTTAAAATTAACACTGAATAGACATTGTAACTTACTTATAAGTGTTGAAAAAATTTCCCCTTCATATCAGTCAATTTTGATAATACGGTTTCAAGAATAGAAGAATTGGACAACCTTTTAGCTTCTACAATTCAGTATATGTGTTCCCATTCGGTATAATTGCTTTTTAAAGTAGATAAAAAGGTTTTTATATTAAATGCTTCATGCTGACAAACTAATATAAACATAAATAGTAATTTTCAAAGAGTTGATAAAATAATTAAGAAATATATACCAGCCTACATCCTGGAATTTTCAAAATAGTTCCAGTTTCATATATTTTTTTTCTTCTTCTAACTATATTTGCTTACTGGATTATGAATAAATGTGATTTAATTCTAATACCTTTATAAGATTCACTAAATAAGTCAACACACAAAGCAGAAAAAGCAAAAGCATGTTTTTTAGGTCACTTCAATTGATATTTTTATACTTCTAGGTCATTCAGGCTTCATTTGAGGGTCAGAGCTCAAAAGCAAAAGACAATCAGTTGATCTGTGGGTCAGAATTGAGAGATACAGAAAATAATAAGAAAGACAGTCATAATAATGAAGTTGATAATCCTATAAATATAGCCATTCTTACTTTGCCTATGGTCTTTTAAAAAATTACCTTTGACATCTTTGTCTTTCTCCTGATTTTAGAGTGAAAGGTTTCAGTTGGTAGCTATTTAGTATGATGTTGGCTTTTGGTTTGTCATAAAAGGCTTTATCAGATTGAGATTTTAAAATATGTATTCTAATTTTCTGTAGGTTTTTTTTTTATCATAAAGGGGTGTTGGACTTTGTCAAATGCTTTCCCGCTGTTTTTTGAGATGCTCATGTGATTTTTGTCTTTGGTTCAGTTAATATATTGTATTATGTTTATTGAATTGCATATGTTGAGCCATTCCCTGCATTCCTGGGATGAATACTGCTCAGTCATGATGTATAATCTTGATGATTTGCTACGTTCTTTTTGTCAATATCTTATTGTGGACTTTTGTGCCTATGTTCACTAGAGAGATTGGCCTATAGTTGTCTCCTTTTGGTTAGATTCTTCTCTGGTTTTGGTGAGAGGTTAATGCTTGCTTCCAGACATCCATTTGGGAGCATCATTTCCCTTTCAATTTCATTAAAGAGTTTTAGAAGTACTTGCATTAGATCTTCTGTAAATTTCTTGTAGAATTGAGTGGTGAATCTGTTAGGACTTGGTCTTTTCTTTATTGGTAATTTTTAAAATTACTTCTTAACTTCATTAACTGATATTGGGTTATTTAGAATTTTCATATCTTCTTGACTCAGCTTTGTGATTCATATGTATCTAAGAATCCATTTCATCTGTGTTTACTATCTTGCTAGAATTTAGTGGCTAGCAGTTGCCTACAGTCTGCCCTGGGGGCCAAAATTAGGCCAGGTGATTCCCAGTGCATGGGGGAAGCTTTGGAGCATCATCCAAAACCTGGAAATATAGGAAAATGACAAAATGAAAGAGCAAAATGCAATCTCAAACTTCCAGCCCAACGCAAGCAAGCATAGGAGACAAGGACAAAGAAGAAAATAAAAGTCATACACCTGAAATTCCTGAAATGATAACAACTAAAGTAAGGAAATGACTCTGAAAGCTATAAAAGAACTCAGATCAGAAATAATCTCCCAGGCTGGGAAAGAATGCCACTGGCTCACCACCCTGGTAAGCGACTATAGCCTGGCAAGCTGAGGCAGTCCCAGGGCGAGAACCAGCAGCCTTTCCTGAGACCTGCGCCATGTTGGAACTTAGGGAGGTGGGAAAGAAAGCCACCCACTCACCGCCCTGGTGGGTGGCTGTGAGCCTACTGGTATGAGGGCTGAAAACCAAACATCTCCCCTGCCCCGTTAGCAAGTGGGAGCCAGAGATCTGAGCATCTCTTGGAAGGTTGAACATATGCAATATAGCAAATAAGGGGGATTGCCTTCTGCCATCTCTTTGATGGCAAATATTTTTATCACTGTTTTGCTTTGTTCTGATTAATGATATTGCTGTATTCAATATTCTGTTTTGATAAGTTCTATAATGTCCTGTATTTCCTTTGATTTTGCTATACCTGATTGAAAGAACAACTACTGTGAAGATAACAAGATATACTAGTACTTATTACTATTATCCGGGTAACCTGCTGTGAAGTTCTATACAGATTTCACTACACTGTCTCAATTGGCTTTGTTCTGTCTTGTTCTGTTGTATTTTACTACCTTCAAAATAAAAAATTTTTAAAAACAGAATGTAAGAGTAAAAAAACCCAAAATGTGTAATTGCTATTGTAAAAAAGAGAGGAAGAGGAAGTACTCTAAAGGATATAATTGCATGTATGTTTAAGTGTGTAGGATTGATAACCATATTACTAATCTTTTGTGGGATCATTGAACAGATCTGTTTACAGTCTCACTGTTTGAATGTCCACTTTATATGCTTTAATTTTGTAACTTGAACAACTATTTCTAGGGGCACAATATGTAATTTATTAACTAGTGATTTCTTAATGTTTATTTTTTTTGAAATTCTGTATCATTTCTACCCTTTTTTGTTTTTTTCTCTTTAAATAAATTTTAAAGAAAATAATATCCCAGGTGAAAGAAGAAATGATAAAGGTAATGAAAGAAATGCAGAACACATCTAAAGAAGACATAGTTAAAAAATTAGAGGAAAAATACAAAAAGATGAAAACCTTGAATGAACAATACAAGAAACAAACAGAATGCATGAAGAAGATTCAAGGAGATATACATGAAATCAAAAATTTCATCAAAAGTTGGCAAAACTGCCTTAATGAAAGTGAAGATAGAATTTCAGACCTCGGCCCACTCCCTCAGGCCCACCCTTCTGGCTACGGTTTGGGCCCTGTGTTCCCCCTCTCCTGGCTCCCACCTGCCCCACCCAGTTGTTGAGCCTCTTCTGGTGCATTCTTTGGAGGTGTAAGCTGTTCCCTTTTCCACTAATGTCCTCTTTTGGTTCAGAGAAGTATGTTGTAGGTCCATGTTCATCTCTTAAGTTTAACAAATGGTGACCTGTACAAATGTGTGTGCCAACTTTGCAGCCTCTACTGCCCACGTGACAACCTCGCCGTGTCCGAGTGGAGCTCTTTGCTCTTTCACATTTCTGAAAGTGAGGATCTCTTGGTAGAAATAAGAATGGGGCGCAAAGATCTGACAACAGTAGTAACTTGATTTCTAGTTTCTTATTACTCTCACAAGCAGAAAAATAAACCTTATGATGTAAGTGGCTCAAATAAATCTTGGGGCAAAAAATAGAGAATGGAAAAAACAAGCCAGGTGGAAGGAAAAACAGATGGTAAGGAGGAAGTACTGAAAATATCAAGGTCCACTTTTTAAAACTTCCTTGGAACCATGGCAGATGACCAAATCAGGAGTGTTACTAAGTGGCTCCAATGTCTGTAAAATTTAAAATGCTAGTTTGTTTACCAACTAGGAAAGAATGATTTTAAAGGAAATTAACTCCTGTAGATCTGAGCTGGTTAAAAATATTTTTCTGGAAAAATATACTCAAGGTTTTTGAAAATTTCTCACTTGAATGTGTATGCATCTTAATATTCAATTGAATAAATGATATGAGAAATTTTTAAAAAAATAATTTCAGACCTCAAAGACAAGATTGAAGCTAGTGTACAGGAAAGATAGATTTTTTAAAAATAACAAGGAATCAGGAAATAACAATTCAACAGTTTCAAGATGATGCAAAGAAAAACAATATAAGATTGAAAGGTATAAACAAAAAAGGTGACAACACAAATGATATAAGGAGACTATTTACAGATGTAATAGCTGAAAACTTCCCAAATATGAGAATGGAAACTGATATTTGGATTAGTGAATCATATAGAACTCCAAACAGCCATAACCAAAATAAAACTACTCCCAGACACATAATAATCACCATCCCAGAAAACCACCATAAGAACAGAATACTAAAAGCTGTTAGAGAGAAAAGACAGATCACCTATAAAGAAAAACCTATCAGAATCACAGCAGACTTCTCAACACAAACAATGAAGTCAAGAAGAGCATGGAGTGAAATATTTCAGATCCTAAAGGAAAACCACTTCCAACCCAGACTGACGTACCCTGCAAAACTGTCCTTCAAAATGGATGGAGAAATAAGATACTTCCATGACAAAGAACACTTGAAGAACTTCATGACCACCAAACCAACCCTGCAAAGAATATGGAAAGACATCCTAGATAGACATAGGAAAAAAACCACTAAGCAAGGGAGACAATTAAACAGAGTGGAAAGGTAAAGAATCAACAACAGAAGCGTAACATGTCAAAAGTAAACCAATATATATAAGTTATAAATATGAAAGTAAACCAATATATATGTTATAAATATGAATTTAAATGGCCTCAATTCACCAATTAAAAGAAGCAGACTGGCAGAATGGATCAAGAAACAGCATCCAATCATATGCTGTATACAGGAAACCCATCTAACCCAAAAGGAAACTGGTAAACTGAAAGTCTAAGGATGGAAAACAATACTCCATGCAACAGGATCCCCCCAAAAAAAGCAGGGGTAGCTATTCTGTTTGCAGACAAGGTGAAACCAAGAATGATCCAAAGAGATAACTAAGGTCACTGCATACTACTTAGAGGAAAACTTCAAGAAGAAGAGATAACAATCTTAAATATCTATGCATCAAATTCAGGAGCACCCAGCTATATGAAACAAATATTATCAGAAATGGAAAATCAAATAAACATAACACAAATATAACAGGAGACCTTAACATGTCATTCACACAAAGAGATCAACTAGACAGAAAATCAGGAAAGAAATAACAGAACTAAATCACACCTGTGAAAAAAAGGACTTAGTAGATATATACAGAGTTCCATGCAACAACATCAGAATATACATTCTTCTCAGCAGCACATGGAACATTCTCTAAAACAGACCATATACTAGCCCACAGAACATGCTTAAGTAAATGCAAAAGAATTGAAATTATCCCATGCATGTTATCAGATCATAGCACCATGAAACTAGAAATTAATGATAAATTGCAAAAACTTACAAACACATGGAAATTGAATAATACACTCCTGAGCAATCAGTGGGCCACAGAGGAAATTAAAGAAGAAATTAAACAATATTTACAATCAATGAAAATACAAATACATCTTACTGGAACATGTGGGATGCAGTGAAAACAGTCCTTAGAGGAAAATTTATTGTGGTAAACTCCCACATCAGGAAAACAGAATGAATACAAATAACCTGATGCTACACCTCAAACATTTAGAAAAAGAAGAGCAATTCAAGCCCAAAGCCAAAAGAAGGGGGGAAATCATAAAGATTCAAGCAAAAATCAACGCAATAGAGACTGAGAAAACAATACCAAGAATCAGTGAATCAAAGAGTTGGTTCTTTGAAAGAATAAATAAAATTGATAAGCCCCTAGCCAACCTTATTTAAAAAAGGAAAGAAAAATTCAAACTTGTGCAATAAGGAATGAAAAGGGTGAAATTACTACAGACCCTGTGGAAATACAGAAGATCATCAATACCTATTTTGAAAACCTCTACTCTCATAGGCTTGATAACGCAGAAGAAATGGACAGATTCCTAGAAATATGTTAATTACCAAGGTTGGGTCAATAAGATGTAAAACAGCTGAATAACCCAATTTCAATTAATGAAACTGAATATGTAATTAAATCCCTACCAACAAAGAAAAGCCCAGGTCCAGACAGATTCACTGTGGAATTCTACAAAAAATTCAAAGAAGATTTAATGCCGACATTTCTCAAATGTTTCAATGAAATTGAAAGGGAAGCCATTCTCCTTAACTCATTTCTGGAAGCAAATATTACTCTAATACCAAAACCTGAGAAAGACCCAACCAAAAAAGAGAACCATAGGCCAACCTCCCTAATGAACATAGATGCAAAAATTCTCAAAAAATACAGGCAAACAGGATGCAGCAAATCATCAAGAAGATTATTCACCATGACCAAGTGGGATGCATTCCAGGAATCCAGGGGTCATTCAACATATACAAATCAACAAATGTAACTACCATATCAATAGAGCCAAAATAAGAAGCACATGACCATTTCTATAGATGCAGAAGAGGTTTTTGATAAGGTCCAACACTTATTCATGAAAAGAACCTTACAGAAAATTGGAATAGATGATCTTTACCTCAATATGATAAAGCCATCTGTGATAAACCAACAGCCAGCATCATATTAAATGGTCAAAAACTGAAAGCCTTTACCATAAAATCAGGAACAAGACAAGGATATCCATTATCACCACCCCTATTCAATATAGTGCTGGAAATACTAGCCAGAGGAATTAGACAAGAGAAAGAAATAAAAGGAGTAAGGATAAGAGAAGAAGTTAAATTATCATTATTTGCAGATGACATGATATTCTACATAGAAGACCCCCAAAACTCCATTGAAAGACTTCTAGGTGTAATAAATAAATTCAGTAATGTACTGGATGCAATGTCAACACTCAAAAATCAATAGCATTCCTATACACTAACAACAAAAGAACTGAGAGAGAAATAAGATAAGCCATATTCTTCATAATAGCATCCAAGAAAGTGAAATACTTAGGAATTAATCTAACAAAAGATGTAAAAGATCTATTCAGGAAAAATTGTAATACCCTGTAAAATGAAATTGAAGAGGACCTCAGAAAATGGAAAGAGATCCTTTGTTGGTGGATAGGAAGAACAAACATTGTGAAAATGGCCATTCTCCCAAAATTGCTATACAGATTTAATGCTATCCCAATCAAAATGCCACTAGCATACCTCATAGATATAGAGAAATCACTCTTAAAATTCTGGAACTAGAAGAGATCTAGAATAAGAAAGACAATTCTGAGCAACAACGGCAATGCAGGAGTCATCACAATCCCTGACTTGAAGTTATACTACAAAGCTACTGTAATATAATCAGCATGGTACTGGAATAAAAACAGACCCGAAGATCAATGGAATAGGTTAGAAGATATAACTACAACTACAAACCCTCAGCCATCTTATCTTTGATAAAGGGACCAAATACATTCACTAGAAGAAAGATAGTCTCTTCAATATCTGGTGCTGGAAAAATTGGCTTTCCATGTGCCAAAAACTAAAACTAGACCATGCCTACCACCATGTACTAAACTAAAGTATAAATGGATCAAAGATCTAAATATTAAAATATAAACACTGAATCTGTTGGAAGACAAAGTAGGTAAAAATCTTGAAGACATAGGGGTGCATAGATAATTCACGAACAAGAATCAAACTGAATGTGAAATACTTCGCAGAATCAATAACTGGAATCATGCCATATTAAAGAGGTTCTGCATGTCAAAAGAAATCTCCAGCATGGTGAAAAGAAAACCCACAAACTGGGAAAAACTCCTAGTGAACTGTCCCTCAGACAAAACTTCTGTCTAGAACATAGAAAGAATTAAAAAAAAAAATCAGACCCCTGAAATTGAAAGACTCATTCCAAAAATGGGCATCTGAGATGAATACATACTTCTCAGATAAAGAAAAACAAATGGCAAATAAATATATGAAAAAATGTTCAGCATCATTGTCATTAGAGAAATGCAAATTAAAACAGCACTGAGATTTCCATCTCACTCCAGAAAGAATGGCAGGGATAAAAAAACAAAACTACCAAAAACTACCAACAACAAGTGCTAGAGAGGCTGTGGGGAAAAAGGAACTCTTCTTTCCTTATTCCTTTTATTTCTATCTCTTATCTAATTGCTGTGACTAATGATTCCAGAATTATAATGAACAGTAGTGATAATTTACTTCCTTGTCTTGTTTCTGATTTTAGAGTGAAATGTTTCAGTTTTTGTCCATTTAGTATAATGTTGGCTGTTGGTTTGTCATAAATGGCTTTTATCAGATTGAGGTAGACACCATATATTCTAAGTTTCTATAGGGTTTTTATCATGAACATGTGTTGGACTTTATCAAAAGCTTTTTCTGCATCTATTCAGATGATCATGTGATTTTGTCTTTAGTTCTGTGGATGGGGTGTATTATGATTATTGATTTATGTGTGTTAAGCCATCCCTTTATTCCTAGGATAAATCCCACTTTGGTATGATGTGTAATCTTTTTGATGATTTGATGCATTTTATTTGCCAGTATTTTACTGAAAATTTTTGCATCGATGTTCACTAGGGAGACTGGCCTATTGTTCTCTTTTTTGGTTGGGTCTTTCTCTGGTTTTGGTATCAGAGTAATACTTGCCTCCAAGAATGAGTTCAAAGAATTGCTCCTCTTTCAATTTCACTGAAAATTTTGAGAAGTATTGGTGTTAAATTTCTCTAAATTTCTTGTAGAATTCAGTAGTGAATCCATCAAAACCTGGGCTTTTCTTTGTTGGTAAGTTTTTAATCACATTTTCAATTTCAGTAGTTGATATTGGGTTATCCAAAATTGTTATATCTTTTTAACTCAGCTTTGGTAATTCAGACATTTCTAAAAATCTGTCCATTTCCTCTGTTTTCCACCCTATGTGTGTAGAGATTTTCAAAGTAGATGTTCATGATCTTTTGAATTTCCATGGGATCTGTAGTAATGTCCCTTTTTCAGTCCTTATTGCATGAATTTGAGTTTTTTTCTTTCTTTTTCTTGATAAGGTTGGCTAGAGGTTTATCAATTTTGTTTATTTTCTCAAAGAACCATCTCTTTGATTCATTACATTATTTATTGATTCCTTAGTCTCAATTGCATTAATTTCTGCTCTGATCTTTATAATTTCCTCTCTTATATGAGCTTTGGGCTTGACTTGCTCTGCTTTTTCTAGAAGCTTGAGATGTAGCATTAGGTTGCTGATTTGTGCTTGCTCTGCTTTCCTGATGTGACAATTCATGGCTATATATTTTCCTCTTAGGACCACTTTCAGTGCATCCCACAGGTTTCAGCATGTTGCATATGCATTTCCATTGAATTACAGGGGTTTTTTTCTTTAATTTAACCTGTAACCTATTGGTTTCTCAAGAGGTTGTTATTTAATTTCCATGTTTTTATGTAAGTTTTACAGTTTTTTTTTTGCCATTAGTTTCCAATTTCAGTGCACTATGGTCAGATAATATGCATGAGATAATTTCAACCTATTTGTATTTACTTAAGAATGTTCCATGGGCTAATATGTGGTCTAGTCTAGAGAATGTCTCATGCATAGCTGAGAATGTGTATTCTGATGTGATTGGCTGGCACACTCTGCAAACATCTACTAAGTCCATTTGTTCACATGTTTTATTCAGTTCTGTTATTTAGTTGCCAAATTTTGTCTAGTTGATCTATCTTTTTGTATCAGTGGGTTATTAAGGCCCCCTGTTACAATTGTGTTATTACATATTTGGTTTTTCATGTCTATTAGTATTTGTCTTACATACATGGGTGCTCCTGTATTTGGTGCATATATGTTTATGATTGTTAGCTCTTCCCCTTGAATTATTCCCCTGACAAGTATATACTGACCTTCTCTACCTTTTTGGTCATTTTTGGTTTGACATTCACATTGTCTGTAAACAGAGTATCTACTCTGCTTTTTTCTGGGTACTTATTGCAATGAATATTGCTTTCCATCCTTTGACTTTTAGTCTATGAATTTCCTTTTGAGTCAGATGTGTTTCCTGTATACAAATTATTGTTGGATCTTGTTTCTTGATCCATTCTGTCAATCTATTTCTTTTAATTGGTGAATTGAGACCATTTACATTGGTGACTATAGCAGATATGTACTGGTTCAGCTTTGTCATGTTGTTTTCCTCTTCTTGATTTCATGATTTTCTCCTTGTTTAGTTGCTTGCTCTATCTGGTGGCTTTTTTCTGATGTTCTGAAAATTATAATAATCATTTTTATCTCTGTGTAGTATGTCTTTCAGTATTCTTTCTAGGGTTGGTTTTGTGGACAGGAATTTCTTCAGTTGTTCTTTGTCATGGAAGTATCTTATTTCCCCATTAAATTTCACAGAAAGTTTTACATTGCACATCAATATGGGTTGAAAGTTGTTTTCTTTTAGCACTTGAAACACTTCACTCTTGACTTGAGGGTTTGTGCTGAAAAATCTGCTGTGATTCTAATGGACTTTCCTTGATAGGCAGTTTGTGTCTTTTCTCTAAGAGCTTTTAATATTCTGTTTTTGTGCTGAATTTCTTGGATCTTAATTATTATATGTCTGCCTGTAGATTTATCTTGGTTATGACTGCTTGGCATTGTAGATGCCTTACTTATCTGTATGTCTGATTCTTTTCCCATGTTTGGGAAACTTTCTGCTATTACTTGTGTGAATAGTTTTCCAATGTCATTTGCATTGGATCCTGCATTTTCACTGATGCCTATTGGTATTATATTACTTCTCTTTGCATCATCTTGAAGCTGTTGAATTGTTATTTCTTGCTGTCTCATTAATTTTAAAAGTTGTTTCTTTTCATGATTGCTAGCTGCAATCCTGTCCTCAAGGTCTGAAATTCTACCCTCAACTTCATTCAAACAGGGAGCAAGGAGGAGTAGTTCCTACTGTTACTGTTACTGGGACCCTACAGTGTCACTGAGTGTCTTTTAAGCCCTTTTGGATTCATCTGGGTTGAAGGAAGCCTTGTCAGTATTCTTCTTATCCCACCTTATGTTCTCTGAATAGAAGAAGTTGTCACCCACATTCTTGCCAGACTTGACAAGGTCCTACAGCTGTTGGGGGGGGGTTCACTGCTGCTCCTCTTTACCCACTGTGGTCCTCTACTTGAGGGAGAAAACTCATCACACTGTCAGAAGCCCCACTGCGGTCCTCTCTGTGGGTGAAGGGTTGCTGAGGCTCCAATCAGCCCACCAAGTTTCTGCAGGTGATAGAAAGGGTTGCTAATTGTCTGTGGGCTTCTGTGGTCTTTTGGGTGACTGATGACCTCTCAGGTCTCTGAGATCATGGAGCAAGGAGAAGGTGTGATGGATGATCCCACTGACCCTTAGGTCCGTGGGGTGAGGAAGGGGGCAAGGCTGGTGATCCTGCTGACTCCTGAGTCCATGGGGTTAGGAGGGGGCCCCTAAATATGCTTTTATAAATAACCTGAAGGGAACAGATGAGGATGGAGAAAAAATCAAGATATATTAGTTACATATACAAATTCTTTATAATGAATGTGATCATTATGTATATCTAAAATGTACCAAAAGTTAATTTTAAAAATAACCTACACTACCAACTTTATTTCTGGCATCTGTCTGTTTGTATGCTGACAAGTAGTAAAAGTTTTGAGTCTCTCCTCTCTATCCCACCAGCTGTCTTGTCCATTTAAGAAGGCAATATATGAAAGATACATTATGGTATCCTAAATTCCATGAAATTATGCATAGAAAATTGTTAGAAATTATAGAAAATAAGGTTGTTTTCAATTTAGGACATAAATATAGATATTTTTCATCACTTTTATTGAATGCATATTCATTCTTTTTCTGGCAATATATTAAAAGCCATATCAATTTTGGTGGTGCATGCCTATAATCCCAGCAGTAGAAAGTCTGAGACAGGAGGATCACTATGAGTGCATGTCCAACCTGAGCTACCTAGTGAGTTCAAGAACAGTCTACACTGCATACCAGGTCTCAGTCTAAACAAATTAATATACATAATAATAAATAAGTGCCATATCATCCATTAAATTTTAAGTGTGTTTATATGTATGCAATTGTACTATTTTGCAGAGCATTATCCATCACTTGCCATATAATTCTTAGTCTGTACTTTGCAGATAAGAAAATTTATAACATCATTCCACAAAGGTTGGAAATTAGAATACTTTGACTCTTTGCATTGTGAGTTAGAGATGTTAGAAATACTTATTCTGTCTTCTTCAAAAGCAATCTGGAGCAACTCCCTTAATCCTGAAAGCCTCTAGGGAGAGATTCCACAGATATTAATGCATTTACAAACAGTTCATGCCTTGATACACTGTTTCTTTTAGGGTTATAAGACTGGATAAATAATGAAGAGACTATTTCAATGTTGAGTTTCTGCCTTCGCAATCAAGTGTATTCACAAGCAAACCATAAAATGTTAATGATTTATGTGTTTGGCCCAGCACTTATAAATTGAGGTTTGGGAGGTTTTTTTTTTTTCCTTAGTTTCCAAAATGGGAATTCCCTGCCTCACTTCAGAGGTACATAAATAGTATTTCATTTTTTTCTCCCTTTCTCCCTTTTGTGTAGAAAGAAAAGAATCAGGTCACTTATGACACAAACTTAGAGCTCAAATAAGTGTTAATATATTTCAAATTTTTTAGGCACTGAAGTGATACTTAAAGTCCTTAAAGAGAAACTTGCCAGGATTCACTCAACATTAGTCCTGCCCTGATTGAAAATGGTGTTTCCATGCTTGCAGAGATGACCCAGTTCTAAATAAACTATTAATTGCAGGATGCAGACTTATTTCCTGTTTAGTGTTTGCATGTGTGTCTGGATTCAGTACTTCTACTGCTTTGAAAAACTCAGCAGTGTCTGTGAACTGACATTTATAAATATATCATTATGTATTATTTCATGAATTTGAAAAAGAAACTCAAAAAATCTTTTGTAATATTTTTAACCTGATTTCTGTTTTTATCGAGAAGCTCAGATACATTTGAAAAGAAGCCTCAATCAGACATTAATTTCTGTTAGTTAATTAATTATAGCACTTACATGATAGACACTTATTGAATGCCTTGTATGTCAGACAGTGTTTTGGGGTGCAAGTATAGGACTGTTGAGACACAATTTACATCCCCCAAAAGTATACACAATTAAAGGAAGTGAGATTTGCATAAATAAATGAATAAGGCTTTATAGGTGCTGTGGTGTAAGTATACATGGAGTGAAATGAATTCAGAAAGAAGAGAGAGGGTGTGGCCACAAAGAGTATGGGTATTGTTTAGTAGAGAATGAGAAACTTGAGTTGTCTACTAAATGTGATAGTATTCACCAGAAAGTAAAGGTGGAGAGTGAAGGAGAGTCACTTCAGTCAAGGCACACTAGCAGGAAACAGCATTATGATGCATTTGGAGAACTCAGCATATTTCATTGCAATATGAGCATAAAATGCAAGATGATCTGATTTGGGTAAGATATGAAGCCAAAACAAAAAGCATGAACCATGGTGAATAGGATCTTGTGTTCAAACTCAGAAGTTTAAACAAAATCCTATCAATAAAGGGCAAGTCTTGACTGAAATCCAAGCTTTTAGCAAGAGTCTCCTCAAAAGATGGTGAAAGTCCAAATTAAAAAGCAATGATAGCTGAAGTTCAGGAGGAGACATATAAGAAAGGTGTTTAAGAAGGACAATCTAGATACCTTATCAGAGGAATTGAATGGATTAGTCAGTATTTTATTGATCCATTCTTTACAGCCTATTATTATCAATAAAAGTAATTTGCAAAATATCTAGCTTTGAAAATGGTGACCTCAGGGAAGATAATGTTGCTATTACTTAACAATCACATATTCAATAACATATTTGCTCTGGTTCTCAGCACTGAACCAGGGTCAGAAATAGTCTTGCTGTGTTAGCTATTAATTCCTTAGTTATTGAATTATGGGGATATATGAGGGGTTCTATGAAAAGAATTGGTGTGGTAGAAGATATGATAGAGCAGGCATTGGAGGCTCAGGGCAGTAACAGTTTATTAAATGAGCAAGAAGTATTTAGTTTTAACAACTAGCATGGTTGAGTAACAACTGTGACTATGGTGGAAAATAAAAATAGTAAATATTTTTGAAAGATTTATCCCACTTCTAAACAAGGCAATAACCAGTAAATACATGGAAATCTTCTTCCATGCATAACCAAAAACTATCTATTAGCTCAGGCTCAGGGTGTGGTGGAAAAATAAAAAGGGCTGAGAGACCTAAATTGACATTCCAATTCTACCCTTTAATAGTCTATGACTTCAGGTAAATATTTAACTATTCTGAGGTACATTATTTTCCTTTGAAAACACAAGGAACAGCTTTTATTTTACTGCCTTCCAGGGATGAAGTGTAGATCAAGTAACATAATTACATAAAGGAGTTTTGTAATTTGTGAAGCTGTCTGTAAAAGTTGGTAATTGTTATGATATTAATGCAGTAACCTGAGTTTCTCTATGCATTTTTAGGCTGTGGAAGGTCTAATGACATATGTTTCGATAGTCTTTGTTCACACCTGCTCACGCCAGACCTCAGCCCACATGGTCTTCTCTTGAGGACTTACCAAAGTGCTCAAAGCAGCCAGCCTTTACCCTCAGCAGCACAACTTCCGCTAGGCACCATCACCATGGACAACATGGTTGTTGCTTCTGCTGGTTCCAAATGAACACCTCTTTTGCCATCCCGTCTAACCAGACAGACCACTTCCTCCTTTCTGTTTTCTCAAATGTGGGCCTGTCTCACCAGGCTCTATGGGTTGGCATCACACCACTTCCTTCAGGGAACTTTCACTGGAGCCTAAACAAGGGTCTACAACAGTGTTTCAAAACCCCAGCTGCACAAAACTTCCCCAGCAAGAATTTTTATAAAATATCACTTTCTAGATCCTTCTTTCATCACAAAAAGTGAAACCAAGTCTTAGGGTTAGAGGCCAGGCTTCTGTGGTTTTTCTACACAGGTGATTCTGATACATGATGAGTGTTAAAGACCATCTCTGGAGTTGGGAGTACCTCTCACTCCTTGTCAGTCTCTGCCAGGTGAGGAGACCCTGAAAACTGGTCATGTATGGCCCCAGCTTGTGGAAACTCCTAGAATCTTAACAAAAATATTTGTACAGAATAAAAGAAGCAACAATATTCCAATTTTCTTTACTTTTCAAGGCACAGTGATTTTATTTAACTCTCTTTGAATTATATCTAGATGTTTCCCCAAAGCCTCATGAGCTCATACGTGGGACTTTGGGGAAGTGGCTGGATCATGGATGTTCCATGCTGACATAGGTGTGTGACAGTGGAATTAAGGGGGTGTGGTACTGGTTTATCATGGTTCCAGGTGTGGATAATGAAAATGTCCACCCTGGATGTGGGTGGTACCACACAATAGATTTGTAGCCTTGATGGGATAAAAAGAAAAAGGTGGCTTGTTGCTCCCACCTTGCTTCACAGCTTTCTACCTACATGCTATGAACTGTTTCTTCTCTGTCACACTGCTCTGTCTTGGAGTTAGCTGACTATGGACTAAAATCTTTACAAACTGTGAGCCAAAATAAACCTTTCCTCCTCTAACTTTGTATGTTGTGTGTTTTGTCTCAGCAGTGAAGAAAATAACTAACACACCCTCTAAATAAGAAAGTAGCATTTTATTCTTATATACTTGGTGTAATTTTATGTGTGTACTTTCTATTGTAGTACACAAATAAGTGAACATGTGAATGTTATATATGTTGAAAATATTTTACTTATAAGGATATGAGATCAAAATGTTACAGAATACTGTTGTCCTGGCATTAATGAGATTTTATGGCTTCTTACTATGAAGTTGACTGAGTTTAATTTTAACTAAAAATGTAGAATTCTTAACCCATTGATAATTTCATATGTAGGATTCTAAAATTTGTAAGGTAATTTGAATTCCTAATACCAAAAAATATTAGTAAAAAACCACAAGCTTAAAAGCTTTTCTTTCCTTTTTTATCTTTTTCTAATCAAGCAAACCTCTTAATTGCAAGACAAAAAGTATTTTAGAAAATGTTTATTATATATTTAAATACTAAACATGAATGTAAAAATATAGGAAATAGAGAACATGATTTCTTATGCAGTAAAGATAATAACTATAACACTGTGGAAAACATTTTTTCTGATTATTTCTGATCTGATAGTAAATCTATATGTTAGCCAAGTAGAAGGCCTGGACCATAGTATTTTTTTCTTTTGGGGTAATTTTGCAAACAGCATAGTCCTTAATTAAGCAAATCAAAATGTATATCTATATGACTCATTGCTCAGGGAATGAAAAACCAGCTATAACTGATAAGTTCATTGCACACAGTTTTTTTTTTTTACACACATTCATACTCATATCTTGCTCACTTCATCCTGTGAATTATTCACCCTACTATACATGACAGAAAAAGGAAAGAAGTTATAAAAGTGATTAAAAACTTTGAATTTTATTGGAAGGTGGAACAAATACTACTTGTGAGTCTCAAATCAAAATTCACTTGGGTCCATCTCAGAACCTTTGAAAAGCAACCACCAACACTGAAACTAGGAAATTTGCTCATGTAGAAACCTCAGTTCTGCTTTGTTAGGAAGCAATGACTGACATTTAATTCATTGGATCACATGGCTTGGAAATGCTGTGCCAGCTTGGATCTTGTTTGTGTTTCCTGATTAAACTTTGTGTGCTTTAGTTCAAAGATGTGAAGACTTGTTGGCAATTTTTTGGAAACATTAGCAAATTATGTTAAGGCTCACTCCACGACACTTCATTTATAACCTATAAGAATTCCAGCTGTTTTCCCTTGAGTCTATTTTCTTAAAGAATACTTTTCTTCCATTAAATTCTATACCACAGAGGAAAAAAAGTTTCTGTAAAGCATACTGTTTAACTTTTTTTTATCTAAATATCTACTCAGTGAAAGTGAGTTGTCTAAACTCTTTGAACAGCTACTTACATTAAAATGTGAAGTTATTTTCTAGATTTAGCTAATGGGTCAGGAATATAAACTTGATTGTAGTTCCTAAAATTATTCATTTTAGATATATCCAATCATATAACTTACTCTAAAATAGGATTTTTATCTTTGAAGCTGTACTTTTGTTAACCTCTTCCAATGTATGTATTACATACATATTTTTATTTTATTCACTATGGGCAACAAAATCACTTCAAAATCTCCCTCACCACGTGGTCCCTCTTGATAAGAAATTACAACATTAGAAGACCATCAAAAAGTGTGCTTTGAGTTAATAGAGACTTCTGATCAAAACTATCCATAACCTAATAAAAAGGTAGAAGTAAAATTGTATTTACAGTAAGTTATTTCAGTTTGTTCCTGCTTTTAAAAAGAGAACTTCTACAGAGAAGGTCCCATGACAATCACTCTTTGATACGTCAATGAATAATAGCACAGTGACTTTTTTAAAGCCAGTCCAGAAAATGTTAACTTTATTCACTGGACCTGTTTTCCAATTTTTAAAAAAACATTCATGTAATAATTTTAAGGGATATAAACCTACTGGAAAACAGGGTGCAAATGTAGAATCAAACAAATACTGCAGACATAGTGGAGCTTACTATTAAATAACCTGCTATGAAAAAGATGGAAGAATAGCCTAATATAAAAGAAAGGTGAAAGAAGGAAAAGTAGCTTGTAATATTTTAGTCCAAGGTATGGAATGGAAATGACAAACGTTGATCTCACTGCTTTTTGGGCTAGTTTTATGTGCAGAATAAGTATTTTTAAGTATAATTTCCTGTTTTCACTGAACCTTTTTTGCACATCAAGATATGTGGAAGCATGACATAGCAATATTCAATCTTGAAAACTTACAAAAGTGATATACATATAAAGAAGAAGTTCTAAGCAAACCATTTTCAATGAGGAAAGTCATCAAAATATATACTAGAAAATTACAGAAGATCTATTAACCACTGTTAAATGAAATAGGAAGCTAAATAATACACAGTGGTATACTTCTAAAGCTGTGGTATTAGTTATTTGAATTGAATTGATTATTTTATTTATAACATTAATGAGAATTTGACAAATATAAAATAAAGGAGAAAATATTTTATCTATATTTTCACATGTTAAGTGAATAGGAAGAAGAGAAAAATAGGAAGACTGAGTTTGGGAAAAATAACAAAAACAAAAAATCCAAAGCAATCTATAAATATTTGAGTAATAATGAGAAAATTACTTTTAATCATTGTTATAAGGATTGAGCCTATTATGTTGGATTTAGATTCAAAAAGGGGAAGATAGAGAGTTAATATTTTTGCTAAACATCTACTATCTGATATACTTACAGTGCTATCTCACAATAGCTTGGCAAGAGTTTATACACTTAATAAAAAAAAGTGCTTCTGTGGACTAACAACTTATACAAGTTTACACAGTTAGGAAGCAATGAAGGAAATGTTCAAATTCATATCAGCCTGCTTCAATTATCTCTTCTGAAGTTTTCTGCTACTTGTGTATTGTCAAATGCGAAAAAGGGGATCTTCAGCATTTGACTTTGAATCACTTCTCCCTCTGTAACAAAATAGTTCCAATGACTTCTTGTTTTAGTCTAGAATTCTGTGTGAGATTTCATTATAAACAAAAAAAAATAAGCAAGTCTTTCCTGAAAAGCTTACACAGCTGCTAGATCATGTCACTTTCCAGTTTAGCTTTGAGAAGCTCTGAAACCTAAACACCTGAAATATCAGAATGTCCCACCAAGACCCTTTCCCTGGCAATATTAAAGCAAAAAAAGAAAAAAGTCAGTTGCATTTTGAAAATAAATTCTATTCTTTTTTCTTCCTGGAAGTAGACAAACTGAAAGGTCTATTAATTACACAGATATTTTCTAGAACCTGAATGAAAAAGTTAAAGCCCAAACCTTGGGCTTCCATGGTTCTTACCGTCACCACTGGGCCAAATGAGAGCCTCAGAATGTTCTTGGGCAACTACCGCTGCATTTCAACCAATCAGAGCTACATCAACTATTTCGTTTATATACTCTATTTTCCCAGGAAAAACAAAAACACCCTGAAATCATAAAGAAAAGACGAACATATCCTGAAGAAAGTTACTTTTCCTTAGGAAAAAAATGGCTGCACCTTTGATTTAAAAAAAAAAAAAAAAGCTGCCAGTGCTGCCATTGTGTCAGTGAAAACCATTAAACTACAAACTGCACTGATGTTAGTCTTCCATTTACCATTTGTGACCCATAACCATAACCTTACCTGTTTCTTTTCTGCTTACTGCTTTCATGGGTCTCTGTAGGGCTGCTCAGCTCAAGCTAAATGGAAAGTGTACAAGAAAGAGGCTTTCTTTAGGTTTTGCTATCAACTTGCAGACATATAGCCCCTCTGGAATCACAAAACCTGAAGGCAATTGCACTCCAGATCTCCTAAATGCGACCCAGAAGTGTGTTAGTGTGAGTACAAGTTCTAACAACATTTTAAAAATCATGACATGAATTATGCTAAAAGTAGAAAATGTTAGGGAAAAAATGTATTGTGAAATCTTCATCCCTATTTCCATGTTATTTTCACCTTCTCTGGGATATGGACACATCAGGCACAAAGATCAAGCCTGCAGCTCTTACTATTAAGAGCTAACTTAGAAATGTAAAGCCTGAAGGGGGAAAGTGTTTATTAAACCTAGGCTACAGGAAAGGTAACAGAAACTATTCCCTCCCCTCCTATTCAAGAGGATATAAAACAAGCTGAAACACTGGAAACCTCATTTAGGTGAAAGAAAAGAATTTTAAAAGATAAAAGGAAATTTGGTAGGTGGTGGGGGCAGATGATTTCCCATTCTGCACTTTAGAAGTGGAGTTTCAGATGATGGGAATTTGTCTAAAACATTTTCAAGCTATCATAAAACTTTTTGCTGCTGGGGACTTTGGAGGTAGGTAAAAAACAAGACAGGTAGATTTTGAATGCTATTTCACAAAAATATAGAAGGCTGAGATACGGACACTGGACTCTCATCAAGAGTCAGTGAGAAACCTGAGATCTACCTTGTCAACTTAGTTTATCACTAAGAGAAAAGGTAGATTCCAGGAGGATTACTCTGTAGAAATAGTTTTTAAACAAGAAAAAACACATTATGCCATAAAAACAATATCTTCTTGGCTTAAAACAAGAAATCATTGTTTCCACTTACTATGCTAATAATATTTTATCAGAGAACACTGACCATCTCAACTGTTAATTTTGAGAGAAAAAAGAATTCTGAGAGTTTTCCATCAGCTGATTGGTCTGGAAATAACACATGCTACTTCTGCTTAAAATTTATTACCAAAACTGATTACACAGCCCCCATGCAACCACAAAGGCAACAAATGTGTGAACCCAGGTAACCAGAAGAGGAGATAGAAGAAACAATAAAACAGCACTATTATGTTAAAGAGGATCTTTTTTTTTTAATTTTTTAAATTTTATTTTAAAAGGGAGTAAAATTAAACACAACACAACAGAACAGAATGGGACATAAGAAAGCATAAATATCAAAGCAAGACAACCAGAGATCTTCACTATCTGTCATATTGTCTCTTGTTTTCTTCCAAATGGTTGTCCTTATCTTTGCATATGGAGAGCTCATACTAAATACCATAGCCAATCTTTTCACAAGATGTGTAGTTCACTGGCTCCCACTTGCTAGGCAGGGGGGAGCGGGACGGGGGACACGGGATGGGGAACAGGACGACATGAGATGTCTGATTCTCAGCCCACATGCAGGCAGGATCACAGTTGCCCCCGAGAGAGGGGTGGAGCTCCTTGTTCTCCCAGCACCCCAAGCGAACCATACGGTGCAGGTCCCAATGCGCCAGGGTCTCTCTCCTTCAGGCTGCCAAAAGTCTGCCACACTCTCAGCTGCCCCCCAGAGAGGGGAGGAGTTCCTTGTTCTCCCAGCACCCCGAGTCAACCCCACAGTTCAGGTCCCGATGCACCAGGGACACTCTCCTTCAGTCCTTCAGGTAGCCGAAAGTCTGCAACACTCTCAGTTGCCCCCCAGAGAGGGGAAGAGCTCCTTGTTCTCCCGGAACCCCGCATGGTGCAGGTCCCGAGGCGCCAGGGTCTCTCCCCTGCAGGCCCCCTAAAGTCCGCCATACTCACCTGCTATTTCTTTCTATGAATTGACCATTCCATTTCCAAAGTTCTGAAATGGCCAACAGACCACAGAAAGAATTCTCTTTAGGATCCTGTTTGAAACCAGCAGCTACAGCGATCTGCTAGCCTTGCTTCAGGGCCATTAAAGGGGATCTTCATGTGCCTCAAGAAGCTAAGCCAGTCTAACAGAAATGGATACAGGAAGAAAGTTTGTGCCATTGTTTCTGCTTATTTTTGTGAGTATAAAATGGAGGTGGCATGTAACATAAATCATTTCTAAATGATGGGATTTCCCAAGTTTATAAGTGCTTAGAGAACCTAGAAAATCTAATACATATATCTGTCTATATATCTGCCTCTTTAGACACACAGAGATAAAAAGATAAAGAGATACTGAAGATCAGAATTTTAAAAAAAAAGGAAGGAAGGAAGGAAGTCGTATTTTCCCCTGCATACATAAATATAGCAAAAACATAATAAAATCTTATTTTATGGGCTGGCTTGGGGGAAATCTATATTGATTTAATCAAAGATAAATGCTACAAAAAATTCAGTAAAGTAACAATGTCAAAGCATAGAAGGAAAAATAAAGGACTCAGTCTTAGCTACTAGAAAGCTTGCACTCTGGCAAGGGAGAAAAACAAATGATTGTGAGATGCGAACTACAATAGAGTTAAATCCATGTGGTGCTCAGAAGATGAGGAATCACTTAATTAATCAAGAGGTGAGAAAGTTTCAGATCAAGGATTCTGGATATAAGAAACATTTGAGCTGATATTTGAAGATAGGAAGTGTTAGGATTTTTGGCATGATGAAACAGCAAAATATGAGATAGAGAGACCTTTATTCCCAAGGACGTGGAGAGAAGTCCATGACCACAGACAGTCTGGCCTTCTCTAACCTGCACGTGTGGGTTAGAGTACTCATATAACCTCTGACCCGGGTGGTGCTTAGGGCAGGGACAGGTAATTCACAGGTTATAGATTGGAGGTATTTTTGTGTCACTGGAAAAGGTGACTACAGTTTGGTCCTGCCGCTTGCTCCTGCCTCCCACTGCAGCTTTCCAGGGTACAACTCTTTCATTCCCATCTTTTTGTTGTTAGAAAAGGGAAGAAGTCTCTCTCTTACTACTTCCTGCTGGAAGGGGGCGCTGTACTGGGGCTTAGGGAGGTTGACGGGGATGATGGTTGATGTCCATGTAGAAGCTGGTACCAGGTGGTTTGGCCAGGACAACTTTATCATTGGCACATGTCTGCATATTGGACTGGAAAAAAACAAAGAGACAAGGTGCTGTGAGGAGGAAGGTCACTATTATATTTAAAATCCAGGGGAGGTAGGAAGAAAGGTGCCTTTGATTTAAATGTGTCCTTTTATCAGGAACATGGTGAGGTAAAATCTGAAAAATAAATGTGGGGATAGGAGAAGTAAAGTGGTGAAAGGTACTTATTGTCCCATCTTAAAGGATAAAAATTAAATGCGTAGGTATGTAGGGCTCGTCTCTGGTCCAGGAGTTGAGCTGGAAAGAGTAAGAGGAGCAGGGAGAGCCATGGCTGTGTCACTATAAGACAGATATGAGCTCAGGCCCTCAGGGATCTCTCGTTTGACTACACAGCTGAGAGCAGATAGCACTGAGACAGTTGTCATGTAGAACAACATGAAGATGATTGTACGCGTGATGTGCGAGTCTTTAGGAAAGACTGCTGTAAAAAAGATAATTAATAAAATGTAAGGAATTAGGAACCAAATTGCATAACAGAAAATGACTCAGACTGAGAGTTGCGGCTGTGAGGCCTTGGTGAGACGGAGATGACCACTCAGGATGGTTAGATTCAGGGTTAGGAGGGCATCATTTAGCTTGCATGATGTGAAACCAGGATGGGAGTCCAGCAACTTTGATCGCGGTTGGGGTTGCCAAGAAGACCAGGTAGGGGCCACTCCATCTTGGTTGTAGTCATGTGGATTTAGAACATCTGAGATAAATTAGATCGCCTGGGGATATGAGGGATCTGGCTTGGTCGCTTCAGAAGGTTGAGGAAGGCAGAGATCAGCATGTTGTCACAACAAACGTCGGACGAGGGAGAGGATTGGGATGTAGTCAGCAAGAGGAGGGAGACTGTGTGGTAGGAAGATTGTGGAGTAAGAATGGCCTACCATACATAAGTTTAAAAGGACTTAAAATGTAGGAGCCCGGGGAAGTGCCCTGAGCTTGGCTAAGGCTAGGGGCAAAAGTTGAGGCCAAGATTGGTGTAATTCTAAAATAAGTTTTGTAAGGTGTGTTTTTATGAGGCCATTTGCCTTTTCCACTTTCCTTTAGGATTGAGGATGGTATGCAATGTGTAGGCACCAGGTGATGTGTAAGCTTGAGGATACCTGTTGGGTGATTTGAGAAATAAAGGCTGGACCATTTTCTGACTGAATACTCTGAGGTAGACCAAACCTTGGGATGATTTCCTGTAACAGGATGTTAGTAACTTCATCAGTGGTCTACCTGGTTGTGGGAAATGCTTCTCTTTGTCCTGAAAAGCTACAAAGATGAGAAGATATTTAAGAGTTTTGTGGCAGGGCATGTGTGTAAAATCTATCTGCCAGTCCTGACCAGAGTATGTCCATGAAATTGATGAGTAGGGAAGGGAGGGGGTGCTATGTGTCCTTGAGGAGAGGTCTTAGCGCAGAGATGACAGGGGTGAGTAATCTGAAGACTGATAGCCTTTAGAGAAGAATCTGTAACTACTGGGGCTAAGAGACTGTATAGGGCCTGTGATCCTATATGGAAACAGTTATGTAAGTCAGTGATAATGTCTAGGGCCTGTTGATCTGGGAGAACAAGTTTTGATCCCTGGAAAATCCATCCCTGAGTGTTTTGTGTGTAACCTGGCTTATGAAGTAGTGTATAGTGTGAAGGGCTGAGTGGGGTCAGGAAGGGTAAGGGCTGGAGAGTTTAAGAGAGCCTCTTTTAATTTAAGAAAGGAGGCATGTATGGGCATAGTGGGGTCTATGGGTTCTGACAAGAGGCCCTTGGAAGCCTTGTAGAGGGGTTGAGCTAGAGCTGCAAAATTAGGAATCAGTGAAAGATTAGCTAAACCTAGAAAAGATATAACCTGCTGCTTAGTTGTAGGCACCTGAAGATCTCAGAGGATTGCCTTACGATCTGTAGTGGTAGAGCAAGTGGTAGGGGTGAGAGAGAGGCCTAGATCTTTGACTTTTGGGGAAGCTATTTGGGCTTTTCCAGGAGAGACCCTATACCCAAGACTGGCAAGAAAATTAAGGAGACTAGCTGAATGTTGCTATCTTAGGGGATGGAGAACATAATAGAAGGTCATCTATGTATTGAAGGAGAGTGCTAGGTTTGAGATTAAGTTCTGCAAGGTCAGCAGCAAGATCTTGGCTAAAGAAATGAGGGCTATCCCTGAACCCTTGGGGAAGCACTGTCCAAGTAATAGTGTCTGGATCACTCCATGTAAACACAAAGAGATCCTGACATTTAGGGTGTAGGGGAATGCTAAAAAAGGCATCTTTAAGATCTACAACTGTAAAGTGTGTGGTGGAGGGAGGGATATGAGAGAGCATGGTATAAGGGTTTGGCACCACTGGATGGCTTGGAGTAACAGCACTATTGATTACCCTAAGGTCCTGTACTAGATGATAAGACCCATAAGGCTTGAGTACTGGGAGGAATATTATAGGGTGAGTGGGTAGGTTTAAGAAAACCATTGTCTAAAAGGTGCTTAATTATAGGTTTAAGTCCCTGTAAATGTTTGGGAGCTATGGGATATTGGGGAATGCAAGGGAAAAATGAAGGATCCATGGAGGTGAATTAAAATAGGCTTGGCATGGGTAGCACGAGTGGGATTGGAGGTGTCCAAGGCTATGGGATTGACCAGGGAAGAAGGGAGGGGAGGAGCATACTATGAGGGAGGGGACTTTGCAGCATACTGTGAGGATTTTTGGAGGACTAGAGCTGTAAGGAGGGAGAAGGTAAGGAGAAGTTAAGCTTTTGAAGGCAATCCCTGCCTAAAAGGGGTGTGGGACATGTTGGAATTATTAGGAAGCTATGGGTAAGAAAGAGAGTCTGAAACCTGCATGGAATAGGCCCTGTCTGCAAAGGCTGCATAGGTTGGCCATCAACACCCACTACAGAGACTGGGGATTTACTACAACAGCCTGAAAACTCAGGAAGAACCCTATACATGGCCTCTATGTCCACAAGTACAGAGAATGTCCTACCTGAGACCTCCAGTGGGACTTGGGGCTCTGAGAAGGATACCTCAATGGGGGGCTGAGGACCCTGAGCCCCATCAGTCTTCAGCAACAGGTCCAAGTATATCAGTCAGCGATGAATCTGGTGGTGATGGAATCTCCTGTGAGGGCAAGGAGTCAGAGGATGGCTTACCCGCTCTCTGGCGGCTAGGAAAGTCACTATTCCAGTGGCCATTAAGATTGCCAAGCACTCTCTTGCCCTGTGTCCTTTTTGTTGCACTTGAAGCATGGTCCAGGAGGGGCTCAGGCAGCTCTGCCTTGTCTCAGTTTACCTGTCTCAGAGCTCCAAGTGTCACTGCTAAAAGATCAGATTGTTATTTTTATTTTGATTTTTATCTCTGTTGAAAACATGAAAAGCCACATTAAGAACATCTCCCTGTGGAGTTTGAGGGCCAAGTTTAGCCTTTTGTCTTGAGTTCTGGCCTCCAGAGGAAGCTATCTGTCCCCTCCACAGTCATAAGACGTCTGGTTTTTATCTTGGGTAGATGTACAGCTTTAAGTCTAAAGGGGACAAAGGCAAGCAATCAATTAAGTATGCAGGAGTCAAATAACAGAATCAACAGGGTATTTCTGAGTATAATTTTAGTAATGGCTTTCCATAAGGAGGATGAGGATAAGGTCCAGGGAATTTTAGAAACTGACATGTCATTTACTTGTCATACACACATTTAGGTTTTATAATTGCATAAGTACCTCCTGTGCTGTTAGAATGTCTAATGCCATCTGATTTTTGTAGGATGGCCTGTCTTATTAATTTTACCTTTTTATTTAAGAGAGCAAGATCAGCTGCAGTGTCATATAACCCTTTTCTGGAAAATATCTGGTGGATCCCAGCAAAAGGAATTTATAATTATCTCTTAATTTTAGTTGTTAAACATCTATAAGATTGATAATAGTACAGTGCAGTAGAGGCAGTAAGCTTAACATAGAACATTAAATGGAACTATTATTTTGCATTAACCATGGGTGTCTTTAACATTTGAGCACTGAAGAAAATTGTGACATTGTTTGGACTGTTAATTATTTAAGCATCTCTAAGTATAACATATATTATTTGACTGGTGACCTCGTATTGGTCTGACCTGAATCTCCTGGCTGGAGCACACGGAAAAGGCAGACATCTGGATCTGAAAGAAAACACTTGTCATCATTTACATTTGAAGGCATAAATATACCATCAGATCAGCAACAATGAACTGTCTCAGCTTTAGTTGAACTTTAGTTCAATGAACTTTAGTTGGGGTGTTTCCAATAAGGTTATGGAGATCATCAGGGCCTTCGATTGACAAATAAGAGCTGGTTTTAAAATTACCAAGTGGCCACTTTCTTATTTATCAATTGAAGTCCTGTCCAGTGTCTCCTCACCCAAGGGATTTTGTTTAATCGATTTTAACATTTTAATCAGCTGGTAACCAAAGTAGAAGCATGTTTTTAAATGGATAACCCAAATAAACCCTGATTAAATGATCTGAAAAGGTAAAAGAGGAGAAAAAAATTTATTGAGCTCAAATAAAAAGGAACAGTTGTTTACAGAGCAGATTCAGAGTGCACTCAAATATATTTGGCCAGTTTGACTAGTGTGAACCTTTTGTAGATTAGTTAATAGAGAGATTTTGAAATAAAAATGGCAGAAAAGTAACCTAATTTAGGGCTCACTTTCCTAGGGGGATGGGAACCATTCAGGGTGTCAATCCTCAGAATATGGGTGCATTTGTATGGTCTTTTGTCTTGAGGCCTGGTCCACAGCAGAAGGCATCAGCTTCCCCTGGCAGTTTCCAGGTGTCAGCACTGGCTCTATTGAGGACCCAATCTCATCCCACTGAGAGACTAAGGGGCAGATCAGAGGCTGCTGAGGGGGAGGTAGGGAACCTTTAAAGGATCTGGTGGAGAAGAGGGGAGTTTTATGACAAGAGTGAGAAAGACAGGTCCTTAAGGAAAGGCTTGTATATATGGAATTTGTGCCAGTTTGTCAGCCATGTAGCAGAACTCGAAAAGGTTCCTAAGAATAGAAGGGTCAAATGTTCCCTCCAATCAAAAGTGAGCCAAAAGAACAATTTTGCCTCAGGATATGAGAGATTTAGCTCTCCTCTCAAGGAACATGAAAATTGTCCGGATCACACTTATCAAAAGAAGATCGTCACCCAATTTTGGAAGAGTGATTAAAAAAAACGGTCCCAGCTCTGTACCATTGGTCATCACCAAGGGGTATGAGTGGGGGGTCCCAGAGGAGCAGAGTAATAGTCCTGCCTCAGACCAAGGAACATGAGAACTATTAACTTAGCCTTGGGACGGAATGTCCAAGGAACATGAGAACTATTAACTTAGCCTTGGGACGGAATGGGCAGTCTGTGTGGGGCGGCCCACTTTAACAGAAAACCCCGGATGGAATTTGGCTCACCTGCCGTAGATGAAATAAGCCAATGCTGTTTGTAATGGCAGCAGCGACAGACTGGCTCTCTAAGGTCAGGTCTGTGAGTTAGCAGGGGAGCTCAAACTAGGGGGGGGAGGGGAGTCCCAGGAGCCATGCACACTGCCATCACGGTCAGGGAACCATTATGTTAGGGTTTTCAGCACAATGAAACAGCAAAATATGAGATAGAGAGACCTTATTCCCAAGGACCTGGAGAGAAGTCCGCGACCACAGACAGCCTGGCCTTCTCTAACCCGCACATTCGGATTAGGGTCCTCATATAACCTCTGACCTGGGTGGTGCCCTGGGCGGGGACAGGCAACGCACAAGTTATTGATTGGGGCTATTTTCCCCCGCCACTGAGAAAGGTGACTACAGTTTGGTCCTGCCCCTTGCTCCTGCCTCCCACTGCAGCTTTCCAGGGCACAACTCTTTCAGGAAGAACGTCATTAAGAAGCTGGGACATAGGTCAGAAAGGAAACTGAGAAATCAAACAAATGTGCAGGGAGAATTAAATCAACCAGGGAGCTCAAAAGGCCTCAGTTTACCAGTTACTTTAAGACAGTCTCAGACTCTACCAACTGAAGCAGAAAGACACTTGAACAGCCCTGTTTCCATTTAAAATTCCTCACCTTTTCATATATACTCCAATACAAAAATTGGGACAATAAAATCAGAACTTTCCTTCCTCCACTATTTTCATAAATACTTGACAAAAGAATCCTATCCCTCAAGATCTCCCTAAGTAATCTGATAGATGTATTTTCTCAGAAGAGTCGTGGATGAATTATTTCTTTGCATTTGTACAGGTATTTGCATTCTATTCTCATACTTCTAGACACAAAGCCTTTCTAATAGAGAAAATTTAGGCCCCAGGAAAAAGAAAAGGGAAAGTAAATGAAAAAAATGTCTCTCAGCATTTCTCCTCCAAACACATGTCACATCGTTTACTTATATTTTAATGTTGGTCCTGAATAACTGAAAAGGTTGCATTATGTGTTGAATTTTAAAAAGTAATGTAATATACAAACTACTCACTGCATTAATTCAGGTGCAACCTTGAACAAATTGCTTTAACAATTGCAGCCACCAAACAGGTTTAACAGGAAAGTGTTCCATTCTGCATTAAGAGAACTTCTGGGATACATAATGAATTTGGAATTTTTAAAGTAATTCAAATGTGTACAGAAAAGATAGAAAAAGTACTGCATTTTTCTAAAACATTGGGAAAATTCTATCTGAGTTCAATTTAATGTGCTATTATTGTAATCTTTCTATTAAAAAGATAAAACATGAGAGAAAATATTACCTGCTTTTCTAACCTTTGCTTATTCATAGGGATGCAATTTATTTTCTAAAGAACATAAACACTAGATCCATAATTCTTAAAAATACCAAGCTTTGAAATCCTCTTAGTTAAAAATAAAGTTTTAGAAAGAACTGCCTAGGGATGCAAAGAAACATAGATTAATGCAGTTTAAGTAATTATAAAAACTGATTTCATAATGCACTCACCTGTGTCTGTCAAACCTGACAGCCAATCCTAGTTTTATTATTGGTTCCACTTATAAAGACAAAGACAAAGCCAAGCAAGATTGAAAAATCTAGAAGCATTTTTTTTCAGAATGCAAAAAAGAATTTGAATATTTCAGACAGTTTAGGGTGACACAGGTGAGTTCTATTATATTTTACTTTTACCCACAAAACTCCAGATGTGCTGAAGATCTGAAAATAGGACTAGAACGATCCATGGGCCAATGCCCAGGCACACCTCCATCATTTGTTGCTTTCAAAGGTTTCTCTCTCTCTCTCTCTCTCTCTCTCTCTCTCTCTCCCTCTCTCCCTCTCTCTCTCTGTCTCACACAATTTTATAATACTTCCTAATTTTAAAACATATTGTGTATCAATCCCTTTTCATTCTTAAGTATTAATATTAGTCAAGTATTCCCAGTCACAAAGTAGATAACATTTTTAGAGTACCCTCAGTTCTTTATTATGAAGGACTAGTCAAGATGACTAAATTCACAATTATCCCTAAACACCTCCATTAGAAAGGAAAAGAAAATGTACACACATGTTTTGTCATAAATACATGTAGAAGAAAAGATGGATGTGATTATGAAAAGCATTTTGGCATAAATCTCTATGTCCTGGGCAAAAGATCACAATTATATGAAAATCTCATAAACGCAGACTACTATGTTGGAATTTGTGATCACTTAGAAAAGTGTACCTGTGTACAATTATTAGGAGATTATTTCTCAAGCTATACAAGTTCTTTTTGGTCATTTTCACCTATGAGAATGTATAAAATTATGAGGAAACTTTCACCCTTACACCTCAACATCCATTCCATTAACTTCTTCTGATCCTCTTAGGAATGTTAGAAGCACCCTGATAGTCACCCCCAATCTCTTTGATAGGTAGCTTCACTGGTCCCCCCAAAATTTTCTTTCTTTTCTCCTACCATGAAACTTTCCCCATTGTCACACTCTGACCTTCTTTCTGCTCTGGAATATGTGAGGTTTCTTCTGAACTTAATACCATTTTGCCACAGATTTTTCCCCCGTGTTGTAATCTTGCTCAAGGTCATCATTTGACCTTATCCTTAAGTCTCACTGCTATTGTCACCTGTAGGAAGTGCCTTTCTGACCACCTTGTTCCATTATTCTGGCTTTTAGTACATTTTTACTGATTCTATTGCATTGCTTACTTTATACTTATTTATTGTCAGTATCCCTCCTGCAATCTCATTCCCACTTCTACCACTGAAACTACAATGTAAGCTCCTTCATGCTTAGAACAGTGGCTGAGGCATGAAAGGAATTCTGTACATATTCTTGTAATGAATGAATGAACAATAAATACTTCCTCCCCCAAGGGACAGTGAGTTCTTGCTGAGCAGGAGCAATGGTTTTTCATCTGTATTTCCTTCTTATGTAACATTGTGCATATGGAGAAATATAATAGGGGTTCATTAAATTCTCACTGAATAAATGACTTGTTATTGAATGAGTAAAGAGTGAATACTTTCATTTTATTGTATACATAGGAAAATGTCAAGTTTGAATAAGTCTCCTAGAATTGCTTAAATAGTTTTAGAGCAAAAAAGGCAGGTTGCTAATGGGACTCAAACTGGGGAGTTGACATGGGTCTTTCAGGATATCATAATCTGTTTTAAGTTGAAAGAGGTTAAATGATCTACTCATAGTGTTTAAAATTAAGTTAAAGTCTGTTTCATTCCTTGCAACATTAAAAGCTAAGCTTCCTTCCGGAAACAAAGAAACTGTGGCTCATGAAAGATTGCCAAGCATTTGATTCTAAACGTTTGAGGTCCTCAAGGAGTGTAAGATCATCAACAAGGAGACCAGAGCCAGGAAAGCTGGGCAAACAGAGTACAGCATGACCCTGCCCTATCTCCAGGGAACACACTCTCCAGGGACAATGAACTGCTGTCACTGGGAAGGTGAATTCCCTACTATGTCTGAATTTTCCAAACCAAAATTATGACTAACAGTATGAGAAGGAGACCTGGGTAGACCAGATAGACTACTTGAATCTAAATACAAACCAGAAAAAACTAACAGTTGAAATATTTATAAAGATACAAGTTAATTTGTAAATTCTTCCCTAGTTGGGTGAAATGTACCACAACAAATTCTCGTTTTCCATTAGTTCCAAATTTTTCATTCAGTTTCAGTGTCTTAACATTCTTTAGAGGATCCTCATGCTTGAGTGTAAATATTGATACGTAGCAGATGCTACCCTCAAGATAGGTTATGATCTCATAGATTGTGAGTATGACTAGGGCCAGATCACAATGTCAGAGGGATAAAAGCCTTAAACAACTATTAAGATTCTTCCTAACTATGAAAATCTATGGTCCTTTGACTCTATTCTTTGATTGGCTGTAAACTGATGTGTGAAACAGAAGAGAGTAATGGATACTAGGATCTCAACAGAACTGAAGTCACACATCCTCCCCCAAGACGTTGCCTTATTAAACTAAGAGGCTTCTCATTCTTTATCTGAAGGTCTGAATTGAGGAAGTCACATATGAGAGTAATTGCTCATATACTTTCACTGGCTGCAAGGCTCATGAAGCAAATTATACTCAAAGACCTGGCAATAAGTTTCAAAACATTTAACATTTTGACAGAGACTCTGGGGGGGAACTGGGAGAAGCCATGCACATTTATTTTAATTTTCTATATTTTTTAGCCAGGCAACCTGCAAATTGTCAACCAATAAAAATATCCTGAGATACAAAATTGACACTCAGGTGTGGTCCATGAATCAGGGTCAGCATCATTTGGTGGCTTGTCAAAATGTAGCCTCTTGAATTCCTACTCAAGACTCACTGGGTCTGAATCTGCATTTTATAAATCTCCCTACATGATTCATATATGCACCTTAAATTTTGTAAAAGACCTGTAGCAGTGATCCTCAAAGCGTAATCTCCACATCGGGAGCATTAAGTAGCAGCACCTGAAAACTGATTAACAATGCAAATCCGAAGCTTGTTGCAGATCTATTGAGTTTAAATTTGGGGGTGAGATCCAGCAATCAGTTTTAGCACACCTTCCAAGTGATCCGATTCTTCTCAATCCAGAGAACATGTGTATATAACTGTTTTCAATTTACACTCAACAAGCACTAGTTTTTGACAAAAGTTTTTGGAATCCTACGATTTTTAAATAACTAAGGAAGAACTATATATCTTTTGAAATTTTCAAAAAAGATATCTTCATTTCCGAAAGGACTTTCCAAAGGAATAACCTTAGAATTTTACTTAAGCACTAGTCACAGCTTATGAATGTGCAGGTTGAATATCTTTTGCTAATTCATCTGGCATCTGGCAAAATCATATCACGTTGATATGATAGATGATCCTGCTTCTTTGGAATGAGAAAACTTCCACATGGTGTCACAGTAATTATTCTTGAAGGGATGAATGTCATGTAAAGTGTCACCGTGAATAAGTTTGTGGACATACTACACCCAAAAGAAAGATATTGTTTTAAGATGTTCTGTGTACTCTTGGAGCAGTGCAGTCATGCACCTATCCAAAGTCATTGTCACAGTAATCCAGACATTTCTGTCCTTTGAGGTTTGGGGCTTCATTTAACAGGTGCTAGAAAATTTCAAACTTCTTGCATTGAATGCATTTGAAATAATTTCTTCTTTGAAGTTTCCCAACCTCAAAGGCAGAGTAGATGTTAATAGACAAAGGAAGCCAAATTATTTTGTCTTATGTATAATACATATAATAGTGTCTTCCACAAATATACTTTACTCTGTTGAATTTTTAAATGAAAAATGACATTTTGTGAAGAGGATATATATATATATATATATATATATATATATATATATATATATCTTAACCCATCAGCAACTTTATTTCTAGAAATTCATATTCCCAGGTACTCTTGAGGTACCTTTGAATTCAAATGTACAGACTAAGAAGATAGGCTCTGGGGCCATTTCTGATATTGAGTAATTTTACATCAAGTAGAAAAAGCATTGTGCTATGGCTATCAAAACAGGATTTGGAGTCAGAGCCTGAACTTTTTTTCTCCTACCCATAAAATAAATAGAATACTAGTATTTATCACTATGATTGTTATAAAAATAAAATGATGTAAAATGGTTGTAATATTCCAGGAGCATAGTAGATGTTCACTAAAAAAGACATTATTATGCCTTTTTCTAAAATAATCTCTCTCTCTTTCTTATGTACACATAGTTCTTTAAAACCACAGCTTTAAATTATTTCTAAAGGTATACAATTATTTCTAAAACTCTGAAATTCTAAATGCTACATGGCCATAAATAGTTCACAGCAAATAAAGAATGAAACATTTCAATGCAGGTATTATTTTCAATATAAAAGTAAACTACACAGTCTTACACTATGAAAATTCTATATTTATCAATGCTATTGCTTTTTTAAACTATGTGTGTTAAAATAAGACAGTACTGTGCTCACCTGGTAATGCATTGTAACTTCTGTTCAATCACTTTGCTGAGGTTAACATATTATTAAACCTGCCATTTGTGTGTTATAAGTAAATTAAGTGATACATAATCATCCAAATGATATAGCACATATTTTATGTGTCATATGGCATAGTCTTGATGATATATTATTCAGCGACAAAAGCAAAGTGAACAGAGATTCTCACAGTATGCCACCGTATGTTGAAAAAAAGAGATGTCTTTTTGCCAGGCAGGGGCTTATGCCACTGAGCTAAATCCCCAGCCCCAGAAATGTCTTTTTGTATTATTTACATTTTTACCATGTGCATGCATTACCTTTTGAAAAAAAATAGATTTTCTTTTTCACAGTAAAATATAACAGGAGAGAACAGATGCCCAAGATTTCATTTTCAAATAGAAATCTCAATCAACAGCACCAGGAGCAGCTGCTGTTTATCTTTATTTGATAAGAGCAAAGCAGCAGATAGAAACGAAAAATAAACTAAATGAAAAGGCATCTACAAAGATCAAATTCCAGGTGATTCTTATCCCAGTTGCCTTTGCTGTTAAGTCCCAGAATAGTTTCTCCATACTAAAAACATCATGTTTTAATGGGTAGAAGAAAGGATTTGGCATCAGACTAAGCTGGGCTCCATTTCTAGTCCTCCCACTTGCTAGCTGTGCAAACAGAGACAACTGATTTCACCCTCTGAACCTCATTTTCATCAGCACACAGGAATCAAAATGCATGCTTTTTTACCATTAGATAGGTCCTGAGGCCTAAATAAAATTGCCTGTGTACAAGCATCGTAACTGATACACACCAAGTAAAACCCCTTTTCATCTCCTTCAGAAACTCCTCTGTAGCAAGGAGGGTGGAGACATATCTTCATTCATTTGCTCAAAAATGACCAGTAGACTTTTCTAAATATTGGCACTAAAATATAGAGCAAAACACCCACTTTCTTGAAGCACAGACTCCAGCAGGGAGATAGATAACAGATCCAACACCCAGCATGGTGAAGCTTGGAGGTCAGTGCTATAAGTTGTTCAGAGCAATAAAGAAATGTATATTGGGCGCATCTAGTCACCAAAGGTATCAGAAAAGGCTTGTGGAGGAAGCCATGGTAAGGGCACGCTAGATGCAAGGGTAAGAGTCCAAGAAGTGTTTCATGAGAGTAATGTTCTAGTCTACCGGCTGCCTTAGATGACCCCTGAAGGATGCTGCATACTGTTATTTTTATTTTTTATTATTGTGTATGCACCTGTCTGAGATCTCAGCCACAGTGTACTACCTAGAAGAGTGCTTGATAAATAGTAAGCTCTTAGTAGCCATCTTTTGAATGAATTAATAAATCTCAAGATTAAAGCATCAAAACTTCTCGAGGCAAGTTTTGTCTTTTTAAAAATTTACATTAAATCAAATAATATCCTATTCTTTGAACTAAAATTTAAGCATTCTAATGTCCTTAGAGAGCTTCAGAATCCTGTCAAACTAGAGTGTTTTGAAATGGGTTGTCCTTTCTTTCTACAAAATGTTGAGGTGGCCTGTAGTATGTATAAGGAGCTCCTTGACCCACTTGGACTCTGTGATGTGTGAAAAGACTGCACAATTGTCCAACTGGAAATCTAGGGAAATAAGCCAAAGAATCAGAAAAGGATCTTGTAAGTGTTAGAAGGCACTGTGGTTTGTATCTAGATTCCCCACTCCCACCCCCTCAGTATTGCTTTTTGAACCCCAAGTCTATATCTGAATTTCCCCACTAATGTGCCTTTACTGTAATTGCTGACTTAACTGTCTTCACACTAGTCTCCAGACAACACAAGAACTGGGAATTAATGTTTTTTGAGCAAACTCCATTGCTATTTGAAACACTTTAGTCTTGAAGAATTACTTTCTAGCTTTTAAAGCCTCATGTGGCCATAGGTTGGGCTTTTAAGAGGTGGCTGGATCTAAGCCGTGTGATGCTGATATTAAGTGTATGATCTGGATTAGTTCCTTAATTTGTTTAGCGTAGTTCTAAGTGACAGGACCCAAAAGTTGTGTAGCCTAGGTGGAATATAAAGGGACAGAACGAAACTATTGCTTCTGCTGCTGCTTGCTGCTTAGGTATCTTCTGCCTGTTGTGCCATGGAGTTTCTCCTCTGTGAGTCTCTTCTGCCATACCACCCTGCCTTGAAGCCAACTGACTATGGACTGACACCTTTATAAACTGTGAGCTAAACCAACTTTTCCTCCTTTAGCTTTGGGTGTCTCAGCAATAAATAAAGTAACTAAGACAGAAGATACCTTAGAAAGCAGCTCTCTAGTATTAAATCAGTATGATGTATTCATTCTAAGCTGGCAGAAGAAATTTTAGATGTATTTTTGAAAAATTTTTCTACTTTCCTCTTACAACATAGATTTTAGATCCTTGTACCTGCCAAAGCAAACATTCAAGTATACCAAAGAATGTGTCTGAGAGGGCAAAACAGAATGAACATGATTTTTTTTTTCCTTCTCCAGTTACCTGCCACCAAGGTATAAGGTTCTTGAGGAATTAATGTTTTTTGAGCAAACTCTGTTGCTATTTGAAAAACTTTAGACTTGAAGAATTACTTTCTAGCTTTTAAACATGGCAGCTGCATCGTAATTGCCCTATTTTAATTCTGAGTCATCTAATCCTTGGAGGTAAATTAGACCCCTTTAGTGGTCTGTTAACTTTCTCTTACGCCTAAAGAGAAATATGCCAAATTCTCTTTGCGTATTCCAAGAAAGCAAACTTTGGAACTGGCCAGCAAGCTTGTAAAAGCCTAATGAAGGCCATGCAGTGAGTGCTCAAGTGCTATTAGTGTTATTTTAATTCATTCCAAATGTAGACTTGAGTCATTAGCTGTTTTCTTTTTCTCTTTTCTTTCACACAGAAGCACTTGCACGTACTGTCTTTTTTTTCTACCCCAGCACACACAGAAGTTTGAATCATTTCTACTTAAAATCTCCAGATCTACTATACTCTCAGTATTGCTTTTTGAACCCCAAGTCTAGATCTGAATTTTTCCACTAATATGTCTTTACTGAAATTGCTGACTTAACTGTCTTCACACTAGTCTCCAGACAACACAAGAACTGGGATTCGTCTCTAATTGGTTTCTGTATCACCTACTCCCAGACAAAGTACTTGGTATGAGGTAGGCTCTCAATACTTTTGTTGTTGTTGTTGTTTGAGGCAGGGTCTCACTGCACAGCTCAGGCTGGTCTCAAGCTCACTTTGTAGCCCAGGCTGGTCTCGAATTTACAACGATCCTCTTGCCTCAGCCTCTCGAGTACTGGGATTACAGGCGTGCGCCACCATGCCTGGCTTTCAACACAATTTTGTTAAATAAGGAAATAAATGAATAAGCACGTGCTTGCTTAGAGATAAAAGGAAGCTAATTTAATTAATTTCTTGGCTATGCTCTGTGAAGACAGTAGTCAATTTCTCTAGGTTAAGAAAATATTCCTCTGTTGGCGGAGGCTAAAACAGGAGAAAATCCATGACTTCTAGGCCAGTGAATTTAACTACATAGTGAGATGTGTTCTCAAAAAAAGCAAACAAAAACCATATATATATATATATATATATATATATATATATATATTCATTTGCTATATATTCATTGTTGGAATGTGAAAACTTTCACCTTAGAACCTCTGTAATGGACAATTTTAGATCTCATGCTGAATATAAAGCTACAAATATAGATTATGGATACATGAATATTTGGATATTATATTTGATAAATATATATAATAAATTTATATGATATATGTTTTATATATGATATTTATTGTTTATAATGCACATAGCCTAAAAATATTTTGACTTATATATAATAAGTAATCAAGGTAACTGTATTTAATAACCTGTTTTCCATAGCTATTGAAAAACAATTTATGAGCAGTGTGATTAGTTATTTGTACAAGAATTAAGTCTATTACATTCTCTTTATTTTTAGCAATTATGTATTTATAATGATACTCATTTCATAAAATAGGGAAATTGAAGTTATTTTACCCTGAGATTATTAGATTATCAATATAATATGCAGTTAACAAAAGAATATCAGAAAGTATCAAAAGAAAATTCAAAATTTGAATCGGCACAACAGACTATCTTTGTTGTGAATAAGGAAGTCACAGAAACTGGATTCTATGGTTATGGATTAAAACACAGACAGAAAATACCACATTATGACTTCTCCCTTAATGCCAGTTTTGAAAACCAAAACTTCATTTAATACCTCCGCATTTCACAAGATCTTACCAAGAAATACACCAGGTCATCAACTGTGAACTAAGTCAGCGTGTGATTTACCGCTCTACGCTTCTAGCTGGTTTCCGTTGTCACTGGAAGCAGAACAGTGTTAGAAGGCAGTGGCAAAATCAAGAATTTGCACAGTCTCAAACTGCTTATGTCAGGCCTTTCTTCAGGGTGAAAATAATATTCAACAACGTTCAGCATGTGCTTACCACATCTGCACCCGTTTTGGGTCAATCAGAAAAAAACTGCTGGAAAGAAATAAACTACCCATTCAAAAGTCAAAACAGGGAAAGCCAGCTGCGTACAAACCTTGCAGAATGTGCTGATGAGATCCATGGATGGGCAGAAAGAGCTGCTTCAGGAAAAGAAAATCTAACTTTTGAACAGAAAATATGCAGAACACACATGTGACAAAAGAAAGTATTTGTCCTCTATCAAAAGCAATGCCCAGGAATTAGTGAGGGTATTTTCATTCTATCCCTCAAAATATGCACAAAAAAGCACTTTTTTCCTGTGTGTGTATAATACATGTTTATATATAGTGCAGATTTAACTGGTGCCAGTTTGACTATATTTCTTTATTGAGGAAAATAGAAACATGGAGCAAAGGCAAAAATTTGTTCACAGTCCCATCATGCAGTAATACCTCTGATATTTCCACAGAAGGCTAAAATTTCACCCATAACTCCTCATGTCCATCAATAAATTATAGGGAAAGATTTTCTCTTAAAATTTATTCCAAATATTTTTAATTCATTCTTTCTGCAATCAAATCTCCCTTCTTAGTTAGCAACATAAGACCAAGGATACAATCCAGTGTTTTCCGTATTGTTCAAATTGCTTAGTGACTTAAGTTTGTTCTATTTGCGTAAGTCATCAATATGCCAAAATAGAGGTAGATCGGAAAGTTCGGTAGGGTCCCAGTGCAATCCAATTTCTCAGACATTACAATGAAGATAAGTGAGTCCCATAACTGCCTTCAAATGTTCAAATGATGACACACATCAAGTACAAAATTTATGAGCCTTTTTTGTTGTTTATTCATGAAGTAAGAATTTCAGGTTCAGATTTGACATAGACTAGTTACTTTTCTCTTTCTCATAGGCCATAGGCAGCATCATTAACTGATCATCTCTCAAAGATACCATTTCTGAGAAAACTGAGAAGGGTTTTTAGATCCATTAATAGAAAGTGATTTTGATTGAAAGTTATCATTGATGGTTATTCTATCACAAGTACCTTATCCATATTATTTCACATAAGAAATACTAAGAGCAATGCCACAGAAAGTCATTATTATTGTATCATAAAATAGGATATAGAAGATTAATAATGCACCCAAAATCAAACCATTAATAATAATATAAGAGTGAGGATGCAAGTTCCAAATCCATGTTTTTACCGCTGTTTCCCTGACTTGTTTGGGAGAACAAACTTTAAGTATGCCTTTTTGATGTGCTACATAAGGAAAAACTTCATGTATAACTAAATATACAAATATATAACAAAATATAAATATATTAAAAAATCTTTAAGGTGCTATAACATTAAATAGTTCAAATAGCCAAAATCCCTAGAGACCCTAGAGAACTTTTAGTAAAACATCTAAAGTCTGCATTTTTGGGTGAGAATTACAACTCTGCTCATGTAGGTTTGGGAGGGGGTGTTGTGGGGTTTTTTGGTACCAGGGATTATACTTTGTTTTTTTGGTACCAGGGAATTAGGGTAATTTTCAGTATAGTTGGAGAAATGGTTTATTGTTTTTAAATATAAATGTAAAGATAAAGAGGTAAAAAATGAGATACGGAAAGACAAGTTGGAGAAATGGGAAAGAATAAAATGTTAGCAAAGGGAATGAATCCCATACAACTTTAATTCAACCATTATGATATATTACCTATCTTACACAAGGACCAATATAGAAGATAATTGGGAAGAAGCAAAGATAAATAAAATACATTCATCCAACAAATATTGTTAAATTATTAAATATTGTTAATATTAAATATTTTTAAGATTGTTAGGATATTAAGAAAAATATCTTAATCTGCATACCAATTGGAAATACATTTTAAGATTACTTAAATAAGAAATAAATTAGAAGTGCACTTCAAACATAATTTTCTACTTAAAAAATTGTTAGAGTGTATTTCCTTAAAGGTGCAATTTTTTCCTAGGATGAAACTGGGTAATGGATGTGACCTTGTCGCTAGTCAGCCTGTCACAGATCCACCATGTACAGAAAGCACTCTACCACCTGGCAATAAGACAAATTCAAATAGGCAATTTAGTGGGGTCTGTGTGGCGTGGATGTGGTTTCTCCTCATCAAAACTCACGTTGAGATTAAATTCTCCAATGTGATGGAATCGTGGTAGTGGGATCTTTAAGGAAGATCATTTTCTCATCATTATTCCATAAATAACATAGCACATTAACTATTTTTTATAATATTTAGATTGTATTTGGTATTATACATTATCTAGAGATGATTTATAGGAGGATGTGTATAGGTTATATGCTAATACTATATCATTTTATATAGGGAACTTGAGCATTCTAAAATTGTGGTTTTTGTGGAGGTCTGAGAAAAAATCCCCAGTGGATACCAAAGGATGACTGTGCTGTGAATATGAAAAAGTAACTGGCTCATTAAGCTTCATTAACTTATTCCTTTATGTTCTAGGTGCAGATACCTCTCAGCTAAGTTTTACAACTTATTGTAATCAGTAGTTACTATAATACTGTTAAGCCAGGAAGGATAGTATGAAATGGAATGACACTGCTTTGGGCACTAGCTCCCGACTGAAGCAGATAGCTATGTTTTTCCTAACAAAGTTCAAGTATATGTTTCTTTATTTATGCCAAGATTGATTCAAAATGTGTTTCCAGTGCCACTGAGAATGAAATTGTTACCAAAATTACCTACAGTAATTGGCATTATAAATAATAATCCAATGAGTGCAAATTCTCAGGAAACATTTCAAATAAATCTCAGAATATCAAAAAGATGTGATTGAACTCAAGACATGTGTAGTTTAATTTGCTTAGTGAAAGAGCATATTTTCTCAAAAAACAATTTTTGTAGTCTTGACATTTGTTCCTGACAATGTAAATTGTGAAAGCAAATAGACATATTGAGAGGAAGAAATGGATTCCAGTGACAAAAAGTCATAATAGTCTAGGTAAGAAAAGATAGGGTTTGAGTTAGGGTTAGTGTTAAAACTAGGGCAAATTCTCAACTACTAAGTTCTACCCTTAGTACAACAGAAATACTTAGAAGTGACTTCTATATTTTTACTGTGTTGATGTTTGTTTGGTTTTGTGTTTTTAAACTATTGTCTACACTTTTTATTTATTGAAATCAAAGTTTTTGCATAAAAACCTAAACTTATAAATAGCTACTTATCAATAAAGGGCCTTAAGATCTGCCTCCCTCTGACTTTATGAGTAGACCTATTAAAGCTCCATTTTATCAGAGATGTCATTGTTGCCCATCCACATAGTCTTCCCGACTTTGAGGGTGACCATTTGCTAATTCTGAAACTGAAACATAAAGCCACTCACCTCGACAACCAGCTCGACATCAGCTCAAATTTCCCAGAATACATCCATGCATCAAAGATACCAGGGAGAACTCTGAACATCTGTATTATCTCCAGGGCCAATTTTCTTTTCTTTCCTTTTCTTTTTAATCAATTAAAGGCACAGTGTTGGAGATAAATGATTTTTTTACATTAGCCTCTTCAGTAACCCAAAAGGGGCATACAATACGCCCAGAGTAAATCTCTCATAAATTTAACCTAAGACAATTGTAACAGTTCTTGATAATTTTATGACTCTCTTTGAGCATGGTACAATGAAGGACAGTTGACAATGTGAGACTTTCTGCTGTCATTTTCTCATTGGTGGTGTTTTAATAAAACCAAAGTTAAGGCTATTGTCACTGAGACATGAATTTTATTTTTCCAAAAGTAATTAGCTGGCTAGGGATTGAACGACTCCCTTGAAAGACTCATGGAAATTAAGTGGCAGACGATCATCACTTTGGGCACAGAAATGACCAAGACACTGGTCTGCAGAGCTCTCAAGAACAAAAAACTAGGACATAACTGGATCATGCCAAGCTGCCTCTTGACTGAATAAATGTCGTGTTGAGAATCAAAAACAGATGGCTAAATCACTTAGTTTTGAATACAATTTAAAAATCACAAATGAAGAGCAATGCATTGTGTTTAGGTGACAGGTTTCAAATGGCACTGAGAAATGCACAGCCTTGACATCAAACCTTTCCCCACACTCCACACACATTATCGGTTCTTTCACTAACTTACTAATTTATCTAAACTTCTGCATATTTTTCTTAATTCTTATTTGATTACTCATTGTTTTCACAGAGAATTTAACATTCTCAGTAATTTTCCTCCAAATTTTCTTTTGAGGCCTCAGAATTTTAGGGTGATTTTTACCCTCACATCATTTTACTGACCTCTCACCTCTGGACCCCAGAAAGATATGATCAGTATTCTGGGCCTATCATGAACTTATCAAATTTCTAGAGTGGCAAGTAAGTATGGTGGCCATCTAACTTATTGTTATTCCTAATAATTACACAGGAATAATGACTTTAGTCCATTTCAGAAAAAGTGATTTCATTTCCTAAAAGGTTTTAAGTGATCTGGTTTCTGACTGGTCCCCAGTTTCACCTTTCTGTTTGTATACAACAAAACACTGTAAAGAAAAACTCCTTCAGTGATTTAATAATTTTAGAATTGAGCAAATTTGTCTTTTTTTGGAAAATCAACTTCTAATAACTACCTCCCAGTGGGTCACTTTTTCATAAACAGGCAATTGAGTTTAAAAGGAAAAGTTTTTTTGCATTAACTTATTACTGTAATCTAACATTCCTAAAGAAAATGTGAAAGATAAGGTTAAAGTAGCATTTTTCCTAGGCATGATCCAGAGAATATCGTTAATGTCATTCCAAAAAAACTATTTGTCCTAAGAAGATTAAAAATCTCATGTTAAATGATGTTAAAGTTGATTCCCTACCACACACCTTCTTAAACCTCCAACTGTGAATCTCTATAAAAGAGATGATATGTTTTATTTTCCAACTTATGAAAGCCTCTGAACCTCTTTTTGAGAGATAAATGTTATTTTTATTCTGTGAAAAGCTTTTTGGGAAATACTGTTTCAGGGAAAAAAATACTTTGCCTCCACTTAAGAGGTGAAAGTTGTGTGTGTGTGTGTGTGTGTGTGTGTGTGTGTGTATGTGTGTGTGTGTGTATCTGTCTGTTGTCTGTCCATAGGCAGTGTTTCAGTATTTGTTTATAACACTGAAGAATAGTTTAAGTTAAATTGAAATTAGTTATTTTCTTAATCACTGTACTATTGATGTTGTGGTAATTAGGTTTGAGCAAAAGTATAAACGCAGTAGTGATACTTGAGGTTTATTGAAATCATTGCTATTGTGTGTAAGAATATTTTCCTCTAAATTCCAAAGAATTCATAGCATTCTACTCCAACTAGCTTTTATAGTCAGCTTCTTCTTTCCCTTTAACAACATATTGTAAATGGGCTGAATGTTTTCTTTCTGGATAATCATGACATAGGCCATGATTTCCCTTACTTTGATAAGTCTATCAGAATGTGAAAAATAAATCTGGCAGAGTTGTTGAGATAAATGCTCAAATGAAATTCAACTAATGGCACATGTATACTTAGTAACCATATCTTTTTGAGGACAAAAATATTAAAGGAATCCAATGAAATTTTTTGTACCAATGATTCAAGGCAATTTTTAAAAATTGAAATTTAGGAACATTGTCTTCCAGAAGATTATTTTTTTTTCTGCAAAAGATATAATTTAAACATGAACTTCTTTTGGTAAGTGGGTAAGTTATTTCACTCAGACTTGGAGTTTTAAAATAAGGTTCCATATGTCATCAAATAAAGGATCTAAACCTGAAAGTACCATGAGATTTTTTTATTGCCAGACTTATTTGCCTTTTCTCTGTAGACTCATATTGTATAAAACATTTTTACTATAACTCACTTGTAATTATAATTATTTTACCATGTATTGAAAAGGAAAGATTAACTACTAAATCTCGTAATAAAAACCCATAATAAAATATAGACAAAAATCTGAAGAACGCACAAGTGGATAATATGTCAAATGTTACCACCTTATTTGGAAAAATCATACATGACTAATATATTCTTCATTCTTGCATTTGTATCTGGGAGGATACATCTTGTAGTGGCTACAGCCTCAGATTTCAGGTCAGGAAGACCTAGATTTAATCCTAACTGTATCACTGAATGTTGTAACTTTGGATGGAATTTCTAAACATCTTTAAGCCTCAACTGCAACATGAAATATTATCAGTGACTCACTTGTGAGCTTCTTGTAAAAGATTTAATGAACAGAAATATATAAAGTCTTTGTCCCAAGTTCTGGCATTGGCTAAATAATAAATGTCACTACTAAAGTAAGATTTAGTACATCCTTTATCTGAATCACTCTGTAGAAAATATCAAGCACATACTAAGTTTCCATAGCTTTCACTTGTCTGTCATTAAGTACCTTGTGATTTTCTTTTTTTCTCCTCTTTCCTGTGATAACAGTTCTGAAAATTCAACACCTGTTGCTTTTGAGTAAATTTATAGAGAAAATAAAATCTAAGTAAAGTAGATATTAGGCTATGGCCTACCAGTGCTTCCAGGTATCAAAATTGTCAAACATCCCACCATCATGCTGTACCATCACTCAAGGAAAATAATCCTATACAAACTATTATTGCCAGACAATATTAATGCCTAGTACTATGGTCCCTTGTATTAGTCTATGGAGCTGCTGTAACAAAATAGCACAGAGCCCATAATTAAACAGCAGATATTTTATTTTCTCATAGTTGTAGAAGCCAGAAACTCAAGGTTAAAATAGCATTAGGGTTAGAGTTTGGCATGGACTCTTTTCCAGGCTTTTAGAGAGTTGTCTTCTTGCTTTGTCTTCCCATGGCCTTTCCCGTGGTGAGGGGTGGGGAGCTATTTCTAATGTTATGAAGACCTCAGCCCTATCAGATTAAAGTCCTACCTTTCTGATTAACCTTCAAGTGTCCATCTTCAAATGAGACTGTAGTGTTCTAACATATGAATCTGAGGTTATATAGTTCAGTCTATGATAGCTCTGTTTTTAGCTGTCTATCATCTATCTATCTATCTATTTATCTATCTATCTATCCTCTCTCTACACAATATCTAGAGCTATTTTGTAGAGAAGAGTTCATTTAGAAGAAGGAAGGAATGATTAGATGTCAAATCATATGTTTATTTTTATAACTTTTCAAATGAAAAGTCAGGATTAAATTGAAATTAATAACCTAACATGGTCACTGCTTTCTGTCCTTCTAAGTTGGGCAGTTTGGTCTACTCTAACATCAAAGACTGGAGAGATTGCATAACAAGCACATACTTCTCATACTTCCGGAGGCCTAAAGTTCAAGATCTGAGGATCAAGATGGTGTACTCTGATGAGAGCCGAGAGATTCTGGGTTGCAAACTTCTTGTTGTTCTTTCAGATAGCAGAAAAAGTGATCTAAATAGTTCTCTGGCCTTCTCTTGTAAGAGCATTAATCCCATTAATAGGACATCACCCTCATGGCCTAATTATAGTGACCCTCCACATTTGTGGGTTCCACAGATAGAAAGTACTGTACAGTATTTGAAAAGCACTTGTACTTAAAATACTGATTTTCTTGTGATTATTTCCCAAATAGTACAGTATGATAACAATTTACATAGCACTTGCAATGTATGAGTTATTAGAAGTCATCCAGGTATGATTTAATGTATGTAAGAGGACTATGCAAGTTGTATGCAAACACTATGCCATTTTATACATGGACTTGAGCAACCACAGATTTTGGCATCAGTAGGAGACTAATTACTCATAGATAGTGTACCTCCCAAAGATTAACCTTCAAATACTATCTCCTTGGGTTTAGAATCACAACATATGAATTTTTGAGAGACACAAACATACAGTCCATAATACCTTTCTGCCCATCACAGGGATAATCTACTTTATTTCATTTTTCTTCCTAAAAACTTAGTGTCTTGAGAGAGAGATCTGTGTACAGATATTTTATTTCTCATGGCAATTAACTATAGTGTGTTTTAGGATTTGTGTCTAGCTGTCCCCCCAAAGCCTTATGTTACCATACAGATTTTTTTCAGAGGCAGCTGAATCTAAAGCCTGTGATTAAAAGCAACACTGGGATTAAGAGTGGGTAATTACTGGATCAGTCCACTGATTGGATTGGCACTGCCCTAATCCCGGTAGACTGGATACTATATAAGGGAGAGAAAGAGGCTTATATTTAACTCTTTCTTATTGCTTTTGCTGTCTTTCCTCACAATGAACTGTTGCCCCTCTGCCATGTGCTACCCTGCCTTAGAATCAATCAGTTATAGACAGAAACCTCTACAAACTGTGAGCTACATAAACCATTGCCCCTTTAACTTTAGTGCATTTTGTCTCAGCAACAAGAAAAGTAACTAAGACAGTGTTTCACAATCTTACACTGACTGAATATATTTTGGTTTAGTGCCTATCTTATGCTAGTTCAATAAGTTTGAGTAGAACTTCCTAATAAATGTATAAGGACCTATACATAAATTATTAATTATTAAGTAATTATTAAGTAATTAAAATATTGGAAATTGGTTATGATAATAGTCTGATCCTATCTTTTAGATATTTGCTAATTTCTTTAAATTTATCCTCAATCTTTCCATACCTATGAGCAAACATATGGCTCAGAAATATTTTTCTTTTGGTTCCTTTGGTTCATATTCAACAGAATTTCTGCAAGTAAAAATCTTCAATACTCTTTTCAAAATGAGGAAAGAATTAATTCAGATTGTCCAGCACTAAGCCTGGCACATGTCCATTGCCTAGTAAATATTGGTACAGTTTATGGCAATTCCATACACTACCAGATAACAAATTCAAGTGACCTGTTGTCATTTTAAAAATACAACTAGTTTTAGTTATATGGTTACTTTAATATGTTAAATTGACTGAACTAAAAGATGCCCATATTACTGACAAAAATACTGTTTCTGAGTTTATCTGAAAGTATTTCTGGAAAAGATTAGAATTTGAATCAATAGACTGAGTAAAGAATATCACCCTCCCCAATGCAGGTGGCTATCAACCTGTCTGTTGAGGGCCTACTTAGAACACCAAGGCAGAAAGCCTTCCTTTCTGTGCTTGTGGTGGAACATCCACCATCCCTTGGATATCAGTGCTCCTTTGGCTCTTGGACTAGCAGCACCTCAATCAGTTGCAGCTATTACTCCCTTGGTTCCCAAGTTCTTGGGTTGTATTGAAGCTGTACCACTCATTTCCTGAGACTTCATCTTGCAGACAGCAGATAAAGGACATGTCAGCCTCCACAATCCTGTGAGTCAATCCTTTCTGATAACTTTCTTTATACACATCTTTTTTTCCTATTTGTTATGGTTTTTGTCTCAAGGTCCACCACCCAATACTTCATGTGATCATGGCTGCTGGGCTTTTTGGTAATGATTGAATCTAGAATTTGATACATGGTCCAATGCTGGGATTAAGGGTGTGAGTACTATACCCTCTCTAAACCTACTTCTAACATAAGAGACAGAAATGGGTTTGTCCTCCCCTTTTGCCCTTGTTGCTTTTGCTGACTTCTGCCCACCATGAATTACTCTCCTCTATGAATTTACCCTGCCTTAGAACCAACTCATTATGGGCTGAAACCTCTATAAACTGTGAGCTAAATAAATCTTTCCTTCTTTAATTTTGGATGTTGAGTACTTTGTCTCAGCAATGAGAAAAATAACTAACATACTATTGGTTCTGTTTCTCTAAAACAAAAAAAACCCTGAATAATACCATTTTCTTAGTCCCAGAATGTTGTCTTGACACTAGAAGTTGTTTAAGAAATGTTTAGAGAATAAAATGAAGTAAAATTGAATATATTGAAACTGCTGTTTAATAGAGAAAGAGCTCTGACTAACTGTCCTCACTTCATTTTAACAAACTTTCTACACTGTTAACCTAACCTTGGGCAAATTGATAATCCCGAGCAATATGTGAGTATTCAGTCCTTGAAATATGATCACTACAAACTGGTGGATTCTATACATGTAAAATATATACTGAATTTCACAGATGTAATACAAAAGGTAAACTATCTTATTAACAATTTCAAATATTGATTATATAGTGAATTATTATATTTTGTACATTGTGGTTAAATAAAATGTTAAAATCAATTTCATGTTCCTTTTGTATCGTGGCTATTAGAAAATTTTGAACCCTGGCCCTGAATCAAGGCTAGCAGATTGCTATAGCTGCTGGTTTCAAACAGGAGCCTAAAGAGAATTCTTTCTGTGGTCGGTTGGCCATTTCAGAACTTTGGAAATGGAATGGTCAATTCGTCAGAAAGAGATAGCGGCTGTGAGTATGGCAGGCTTCCGCAGCACGCAAGAGAGAGCCCCTGAGGTCTGGGGACCTGAGACCCTGAGGTCTGGGGACCTACACCATGCAGCGACCTGGGGTGCAAGGAGAACAAGGAGCTCCTCCCCTCTCTGGTGAGCAGCTGTGAGCCTGCTGGCATGAGGGCTGAGAACCAAACATCTCATGTCATCCCCTCCCCCGTCCCGTGTCCTGTTTCCCCCACACCCTGCGCTTAACAAGTGGAAGCCAGTGAAGAACTGGACATCTTGTGAAAGATTGGCTATGTTGTTTTGTATGAACTTTCTGTATACAAAGATATGGACAACCATTTGGAAGAAAACAAGAGACAATATGATAGATAGTGAAGATCTCTGGTTGTTTAGCTTTGCTTTCTTATGTCCTGTTTTGTTCTGTTTTATTGTGTTAAATTTTATCCCCTTTAAAAGAAAAAAAGAAAAAGAAAAAAAAAAGAAAATTTTGAACCTCATCAATGTCTGGCATCATATATTTATTATACATCCCTAATCTGATGCCATCACAGATATGGGCTAGGTTATTTTGTCCAGGCTTACACCATACTAGCACAGCTAAAGTTCATATACTGGATAGAAATTTTAATACTTTATAGCATCCTTGACTTTTTAAAAGCTTTTTCATGGAGAAAAGAGGATAGCAGTGTTTATGCGGCTCAGTGTATTTATTTTTAGAACCTATTTAAAACAAGGTTCTGAATATTTTTGAAATCCACAGTGTGACATAGAATAATCTAATTATCATCACATGAGTTCTTGGCAATTCATTCTTTGAATAGTATCAGTTATGGGTCAGAAAAATATAAACTGTTACGGCTTAATGACCTTTATGTAATATGAATAAATTAGAAACTAGATACATTGTAAAAACTATCTCTAAGGAAAATGAAATTTGGGCTCCCATAGCAGCAGTACTTTTGAGATATTAAAAACGAAAGGCCTTTCAGCCAGAACCTCCATCTTCCAGTAATTTGCCAAAATGATGCACACAGAGAGATACAGTAGGAGAACCCAATATATGTTCTCTAGGCCTTTTAGAAAACATGAGGTTGTTCATTTGGCCACACACATGTATATCTACAAAAAGGGTGATGTTGTAGACATCAGGGAGATGGATACTGTGCAAAAAGGAAAACCACACAAATGTTATTATGGCAAAATAGGAAGAGTCTACAGTGTTACCCAGCATGCTGTCAGCATTGCTGTAAACAAGCAAGTTAAGGGCAATATACTTGCCAAGAATATTAGTATGTGTGTTGAGTATATTAAACATTCAAAGAGTCACTATAGCTTCCTGAAATGTGTCAAGAAAAAATAATCAGAAAAAGAAGGACACCAAAGAGAAAGGTATTTAGGTTCAAATAAAGAGCCAGCCTGCCCCGCCCAGAGAAGCGCACTTTGTGAGCACCAATGGGAAGGAGCCAACGCACTGGTTCTCTATGAATTCATGGCATAAGCTGGGGATGGAGCTCTGCCATTCAGCACCTAATTGGCAGCTAATTATTCTAGGCCCTATTAAAAAATAAAAAATCATCATGTGTAGTAAGGATGGTTTTCTTAATTGAACTGGTGTGGTGCCTTTACCTCAGAAACAAATATTTGGAGCAGATTTTCATTCTACCTAGTTAATTGTGTCAGGTCTTTTCAGTGTTTTTCTTGCTAAAAGATACGGCTGAGATGTTGTATAGTTGTATACTCAAATGGCCAAATATATCTGAAATATTTATATCGGCTTGAAGATCCTGTAAATCACCATGGGAAAAAGATGTATCAAAATAAAATGACTCACTTCAGTTAAATAAATAGAAGTGCATTTCAGTTAAATTGTTTATAGAAAAGAAATAACAAAAGAAAGAAAGAAGAGAAAAGAAAAGAAAAGAAAAGAAAAGAAAAGAAAAGAAAAGAAAAAAGAAAATGTGGCCCTAATAAGTTCTAAAAGGAATTAGGACAGGAGGAAAGGGAAAGAAAAGAAGAGAAAAGAGAGGAAAATGCAAGTTAGCTGTACTATTAGTATCTTTTAGTTCATTTGAAAAGGGAGGTTTGTGCTAATACTGATTAGAAAATTTTTATGCCCATATCTTACATTCTGAGTAACTACTTTGCAAATGACAATATACAAGGTATTAGCTATTGTTATTCTCCTGTTATTTTGTAACAAAATTGTCTTAACTTTTTTCCATAAAATAAAAATAAAAAAGAAAATGCGAGGTTGAGGATGTAGCTTATTATAGAGTGCTTACCTTTGCATACACAACACTCTGTTTGCTCTCCAACAGAGAAAAGAGAAGAAATAAAATGACCCAAACAAGGATTTTTTAATTAATAAAATTGTGCATAATGTTTTTGTAAACATTATGTAAACTCATAAATTGATAGTCATATCAATGGTGATCTTCAAAATCTCTTCTATTTAATAAATATATTTCCTTTGGTATGGTAGCTTTTGATTTTTTCCATGATATCAACACCCTGAAAACAACTGACAGGAGTTAGCCTCAATCATTAGATAATCCATCAACATTAAGCAGTTCACAATGTGTTTTCATGTTGAATCAGACTTCATCTTTGTCTCTTTACTAATACTAATAGCCCACTCCTCCCAATTAACTTTAGTAGTAGAAAAGCATTTCAAAGCTATGGAATTTGAACAAAGATGTAATACTATCTCTTCTACTGTGTCATCTGAAAATATTTAGATGGAATGAGAAGATATTCTTTCATCCCAAAAACTGGAAATTGAATCTGAGAGAAGTGTAAGAGGGGAGACATTTGCGAGGTAAAGCACTAACCTCAGGGAGTATTTAACAGTGGCGTGATCCTTAAAGATGCCAAAGAAAAGGAAGCACACTTGCTTCTTTAAAAAGGGAATGAGGAAGTGTCAGTTTTCAGAGATGAGTCCTTTCACCCCTGACAGCTGTGAGCCATTTGTCAACTGCTCTAAAATGTGTAGGAGTCAATCCGGGTTTCAGCTGCACAGGGTGGGGCTGGTTTCCAAGAAGCTAAAAGCACAGGACACTTCTGCCTCAAGGATGTTCTAGTTACTATTACTGTCCTCAGAATATAACAGTGATAGGAAAGTAATTCTTACAAATTAAATAAACTAGACTAATAGGTACCCTGAGGACACAAAAACTATCAAATAAAAATATCTACATGTCATGGGTAGAAAAATCAATCGTTTGTTAGGACTCTGAGTCCTGGCTCCACAGTTTAACTTGTCACCTTAGACAATTGATTTTAATCTCTACGAACTTCAGTTTCTTCTACAAAACAAACAGTACCCATAGGATTTAGAAGATTTAGAAAAATCATACTACATGAAGTTTCTAGACTGTAATATGATCCTTACCATATATTAGTATCTCTCTATTAAAGTTAGCTATAGCAATCAATTCGTTGATAAAACTTAGAACAGAATTGTTTTGTGCTCGCTCTTAAAACCTGTGTTATTTGGTATGGGGGAAGAAGAATGACCTAGGCACTTTCTGGACTCCTGATTTTTGCCTCCTCTTTCCTGCAGCGCCAATCATAAAGGAGCCTGAGGCTGACCAGGAGCCCTTGCTCACCACTCATCAGAGCTCATCCACAGATTTTTCTTCTACTGTGGGTCCAAGTATAGAACCTTTCTATCCTTCTGTCCTGATTGCAGCATACATTGTCATCTACAGTGTCAAAGGAGTTACTGTCCCGCTTTCGTGGTCCATTGTCCTTTTTTTCTGAGTATAAATTGTTCAGGAAAATTGTTCAGATGAGCTGACAATGAAATACGGAAAACAGCCTGTGATCTCCACTTGACTGCAATCTCCTGGTGGAAATTCCACAACAGAATTTGAATCTAATCACAGGCTGTTCATGTCCTCTAAATGCCAGGCTTTACCTCTGCCTCATGTCTACACAGTCCTGTTGCTTCAGAGTTTATCCTACTGCCCACACTCACCCCATCCATCCGATGCTACCAGGAAGAGCCAGCCTTAAGAATCAAGTTTCAGAATACATAACATTGTATGCACTTTAGTCCTTTCACGTAATTCTAATTGTAAAGGTGACTGAATCTTGTGGAGTTTGGTTGAGATATAGAAACTTTTCTAAGGAAGTGAACAATGAAGGCAATGACAGGGTTGTGTTTGGGTATTTCTAAAAAGTGACTGAAAAGTTAGACATATTTTCCATCTCTGTTCTTGCCCTTAAGTTCAGGGCTGTGCTCAAACCTCCCATTGGGTCAACTTATGATTCTCATTTGAATTTACTTCATGTGGCATAAGGTATAAGAAAAAAAGAAAAAGAAACAAAAGCAAGAGGAATGAGAGATATTTCATTCCCTTAAGCACAGAAATGAAAAAATAAAGTGCCTTCTTTTATAAGCCTGGGTTACATTTCTAATAAATTTGCCAGCAGTGAGGACTGAGCCTGTGAGCAAGTAACAATGATACACGTCTAATGGACTCCAGTGACATGGTACAAAAGCATAATTGTTGCTAATTTATGAATTCAATGTCCTTTCTCTTTTCAACAGGGAGAAACAGCCTCACCATATTCTGAACCTTTCCTATTCTTACATGATTCTCTTGTATCTCATTTGAAAGTGATAGCAAAATGATAACAAAACTCATTTCTACATGGAATTGCATGGGAATAATATACAGTGATTAAGAATTAATAAGAATTTCCTATATATGTATGTGGCAATACAGACAAAGGTCTTTGAAGTACCTGGTGCTTTGTCTGACTCTAATAGTACTGCAAAATCTCTGAAAGTCCCACAATTAGTATTAAAGGTCTCCATTATTATTATGCAATTGGTAGGAACATTTATCAGCTAATCAAGAATTCTAATTGCTAGAATTCCAGTAATTTCAAACCTCACTCTCTCTTCAAAATTTCCCACCTTCCTTTCACTGTCAGCAGCTGAGAACACATTTACCAGATGAAACATTTACCAGATCATCCCGGAGGTAAACTCACATCCCCATCTCTTCCAGTACCTCACTTGCATATTCTCTATCCCTTTCCTCTCTTCACCTTAAAGTCAGTCTCCCCATTTCCACCAGCCTAGGAACTCAGCAGCCTTCCATTAAAAAACAAAACAACTTTTCTATCTTTGACTTCAAATCTGCTTCACCTCCTGTTTTCCTCCTCCTCAATTAGAAAGGGGTAAGGGGATAAAACCCACCACATTTTCCTAGTGTCTTTCACAGCTGAGCTTTTCTCCTCTTTGTCACCTTCTTGATCTCTGACTCCTTCATTCTGCTTACAGTCTTATCACCTCACCAAACCTAGTCAATTACCACAGATGTCCCTATTGTCAATATAGTGCTGAGCCATATCTTAGCAAAAGGTATGATATTGATCCTGTTTCTTCAGCCCCTGGCCTAGGTCACACTAATGCAAAGGCCTTCCTGTCCTTTGTTTTGCTTTGGTGAGTGGCTGAAAACAAAAATCATCTTCTCTTATAATTTTGGAGATCACTCCCTCAGCTGAGCAGTTCCTACTTAACATTTTTCATAAAGTGACCTGGGCTGGAGTCCTCTGAAGACTTTTTGCTCAGATGTCTTCCTTGATTAGGAAGCCAGGAGCAGATAACTGGAGGTAAACCTCTTCTTCCTTCTGCCCTGCTCCCAACTTATTTTCATCATGTTTCCTGGATTCCCCCATCCTTTGACATCTCCCCTATCTCCCCCACTGTGTGGTCTCTCCACAGGTCTAGCTTGAACTTCCTTCATAGACCTGGCACTGTCAGTGTAGACCTCTTACGTATCAATTGACTCTTCCTTAGAGAACTTTCTGAGTTGCCTGAAAGAAAGCTATAAGTTTTTGATACACTAACCAGCCTCCAGTGTCTCTGAATGTGCTCAGTTGTATTCTATTGCGCTAGCAAGACAGAGGAGTCAGGGGAGTCAGACCTCATCTTCCAATGCAAAGCCCATTGACCCCCAGGAATCATCTACCTTCTCCATCTACAGGGCAACTCTCCCTCCAGACATGAAGAGGCTTCACCCCTCACCTCCCTGACTGAGCTATGCAAAATGATCCACCTACCTACCTGAGAGCTCCTCGTCCCACCTTGCTGTGCTTTTCTCCATCCTTCTCACCATTTTCTCATTGCTTACTCTGTACTTTCTTCTTGGCCCATGTGGTCAAAGATTTTTGTTCAGGTGCGTACCCCAGCACCTTGTGTTGGGCCTGCCATGTAGTAAATATTTGGAGAATATTTGTTGAATGATGTGGCTGGCAGGCATACCTCTCTCCTGTGTGTGTATAAAGTCATGAAATCTTTGCAAAAGTTCACTGGAGTGAAAATTATGTTTATTCTCTGAGAATTCAGAGGCACATGGAGGCCTATTCTCTGTCCTGTTAAGGTCAAAATCATAATTCAAACCCAGGCAACTGCGATCTAGAAATGGAGCCATTCTCCACTATTCAGTACTTGTTAGGCTCAAGGATTCCTCACTGTCATCATCTCACTCAGTTTTGCATAATCGAACCCAGTCTACCACCTGTCTTCCTGAAACAACATTCTTCTTAGCAGGGCTTTGCCTTACCCTTTGGTCTCTGTCTATTTCCCCTTGTTGAAACTATCAGTTTCCAGAAAAATGTTTATGAAATCTTACCCTGTGTCTCTCTCCCACCAAGACATGTCCCAGAACTTGACATTCAAATACCCAAGTAGGTACTCATCACCTATGACAGAGATCTCTAACCTACCACCCCTAGTGAAATTGAAATAAGATCTTTCATCTCTCTCACCTAAATCAGTGGCACACATGCAAGCCAGACTCACAGGAATTATCCTGATGTCTTCCTGTCTCTTATCTTCCTCACACGCCACATCCAGTCCCAAGGCACAATGACTCTCCATCCTAAAGTATATGTATGATTTTTCTATTCCTTCAGTATCAGTTGTGTCCAGGTTATTTTGTGCCTGATTTGCTCCCGCCTGTATGTGTTCACACAACCGCAGGGAACAAGTGAAATTTCTTAAGATTTAAATTGTGTCTATACAGCTGAAAAACTTCCATCAGAGCAAAATCTTTTCTCCACAAATCTCATTAAAACTTTTTAATTGTTTTATTTTCTTGGTTTTTTTCTTAGTGACTCACTAAAACATAAATCAGTGAGCGCAACAACTTTACTGGTACTTTATATTGTACTAAGTACCAGAACCTCTTTTTATAATGAGAGCTCAATGAATATTTCCCAAATAATACAAGTTTGGAAAACTGTTTTGAGATTGAAAGTGTTACAGAGGTGATATCAGAACCTCCAAATATGATATTAGGGAAATACTGTAACTCCCAACCTGTTAGATGACTGATATCATGAGTTTGCATTCTCCAAGAATTAAAAAATGAATTCTAGGAACAACGAAAGTTAAGAATAGGAAGATATTTACTGAGAGAGATTGCTCCTGAAATTCAGGAGGGAGCCTGAATGGGTTGCCCAGGGATCCTACTTTCCATAGCAGTTTTATAGAACAGTACTAACATGGGTATGATGTGAGTTACAGCCATGAGTAACCAATAACACAGGTATAGTTGCTTTGGTAATAGTGATTCAATGGAGAAACAAGCCATGTAACAAGGATGCATAGAGAGAATAAAGACTTCTAGGAAATGATGGGTACAGAGGTCTTGGTCACCCATCTAGATGACTGATATCTATCAAGACTTCTGTAGGCCTGGTGTCTGTCCTTTGAGGAAGTACACAGCCCTGGTCATCTCGTCTTTGTTCTGAGGCCTGGTCTCCAACAGGTGTGTCTCCAGCCATTGTTGAGATGTGTCTCACCTTTATCGTGGCTCTCTTGAAGGCCTACCCCTATCTGACTGCCTACAATATTTCTATCTAGTTTAGCTGCCTGTAATGAAAGCATTGTCTTCACATTTGAATTAAAAGATCACACTGTATTTGTTAGCTTAGTGTAACCATTGACTGTATGGTTGTGTAGTTTAATGAAAACACACAAATATATGTGGATTATCCAAGCCAGGGAAGCAAGTAGAGCGTATGCCATATGATAATTTGTTCTGCCCAAACTGAAAATATTTAATTTTTTGATATTATGATACATGTACCTTAATCCCTACCACAGTTCCTAGCTCATAACTCCCTCCCCAGGACAGGCCCAAGAAATTAGAATTTCTCTTCCCCAAGGAAAATCAGAGACTCTCATTTTCTCCTGCCTTTCTGTCTTTGAACTGGCTGCAAAAAAAAAAAAAAATACCTTGCATGATTGTAAGTCATAAGATCTTTTTCATTCCAAAGGGGTTCTGTACTATATCCTAGAGAAGGGAATGCTACACAAGAAAATCTGAATAGACAGGCCTTGCTGGGTTTTCTGGTAGGGTCTTCATAAAGACTCAAAAGGACAGAGCTCAGAGACTTTGGAATAGCTGAATATTTAGAAGTCACTGAAGGGTGGATGACATGCCCAAAGATGGGCTGGAATCACCTCTTTCCCTTACATCTTGTCCTGTTCATCACCTCATCCATATCTTGTATAGCATCCCTTAAAATAAACCATTAAATGTAGGTAAACATTCTTCCCTGAATTCTGTAATTCTTTCAGATTAGTCAAATGCCAAGGAGAGGGGAGACCTGATTTATTGTTGTTCAGTCAGAAGCAAGGGTAGGGGTGGGACACTCTTGGGGAGTAACCCCCAACCCATGGGATCTGACACCATCTTCAGGTAGTATCAGAACTGAACTTTATTGGAGGATACCTGGTTTCTACTGCGGAACTGCTGGAGATGAGAAGTTCCCACAAATCTAATGGAGTCACAGATTATTTATGTTCTTAAAATATAGCAGGAAAAAATGAGTCTGAGTCATGTTTTTTTCTACATATAAAAAATTTTAAACAGAAAACTATTGATAATAAACTATTATTATTTCTCTGTCAATATTTTATATATTTCCTATCAATGGAATGAATGAATGACTTATAAGAGTGAATTAAAAAAGCATTCATAATAATAACAAAATACCAAGGGATGCTAATGCATAGCTATATGCATATAAAATTGAAAACAATTATTTGAATTAAATTTAAAAAGCAAGGAAAAGGATTTCAGACAAGATGCTGGGATTCTGAATAGATCATGGTTGCAAAGACTAACCATGAGTTAAAAAATAGGAATTCACCACTGCCCAGAAATGCTAAGCAAAAGGAAATGCTGTGCATATTGGATTTTCCATGTATACTCATTCACAAAAATAGAAAGGTACATATTAGCCTTGAGCAGAAATACATTAGTTATTGTTTTTTGTGGGTTATTTGTGGTTGGATCCCTCACAAAACACTTTTCTCTCTCATTTCTGTATTGAAGTCATTGAGATTTGATTAGTTTACATTGTTTTTACATTTTAAATTAGATAATAAAGTAGAATGACACTTCCTTATGTTGGCTGCTGTGTGACTTCTTTCAGGGTCCAGCAATTCCTGGGTCAGTCTGGATTGATAGACAATGATCCCAGTCTGAAAATGCTCTAAGAACAATAGACATTATTCCCAAGTTATGTTTCACAATGGATTCTAGTTCTTAGTTTTTATTTGCTCACAAGTTACTTCTGACAAAGGCTATATTTAGCTGAACTCTGATTTGATTTGCAAATGCTTCGCCTCCACACACATGCATTTAAGTAATTGTTTCAAACCAAAGTTCATATTCATAGTTTTGTGAGCAAGGGAGGCAGAAGGTATACGTTAAGTAGTGTAGGTACATTCTCTCTGCAGCAAGTTTAAAAGTCCCTTAATAAAAGTAGTTAAGCAAATTCCTGCAGGTGAAAAATATTTCTATCATCTGGCCTGTTCACTAGATTTCCTGGAAGTAAAAATGGACAAAGACCTTCAGAAAACCACCCACATTAAATAAAATGCTTTGATAATGTTTACTGTTTCATTTGTTTTTGCTTCAGAGAAAATGATTCCAAATGATGAACATAAACTAAATACAACTCTACAGTAAGTGGGAGAGTACCATCATGATAACTGGAATAAATCTTTCATTCAAGTTAGAGAATAAGAGAAGCTGTTCATTGAAATAGTATTAAACCTAAGCTAGGGAATGAAGTGTCTGTCCTTAATTATCCCCTTTGCTTGCTGAGTGACACTGAGCAAGTGTCCTTAATTTCTCTGATTTTCCTTTGTGAAACTGATTTACATTTATTAATCTTTATTGTTCCATGTAACTTTTTAAAATTTAGTAACAAGATATTTTCTTAATTACAGTCTTGCTTTGCCATCCTGCTTTGAATCCAGACAATGATGGACTGAGACCTCCATAAACTATGAGCCAAAAAGTGCCTTTCTGCTTTAACTTTGGGTGTCTAGTATTTTTTCTCAGCGGTGAGAAAAGTAACTAACACAGGTAGCATAATTTTAGTTACATGAATCAGTGCTTATAGGAGTTTATGAATCTTCTTATCAGGTATATTCATTTCTTTCACAAAATATGTTGCTGCAATATTTTCACAGTGTCTTTGTCCTTCCTTAGTATACCCCCCAAAAAAATGCTATAGCTAATCTGTCATAAAACAGCATCACAGAATTCCTGATATCACCTCTGATACAGCATAACCAACTTCCCAATAGACTAAGAAGTGCTTATTAAAATAATTAATTAGTTTCTTTTAACTCACAGGAAATTAATGGTCAATACAAACAGAGATCAGGGTCTGAGAATCAAACTGCGAATTACTGTGCAACATAGAGCAGTAATTCTTTAAAAATCTATAGCAATGGGTATGAGAACTGTGTTTCCTGGTGCATGTTCTTCTTGTTTTATCCACAGTTAAAGACCTCAGTATCCTGATGTGGTCTTTTCTCCTGTCTCAGCATGTTCCCATCAGGGTGGAATATGGTTATGGAGCTAGAACTGTGAACACAATTTAAGATTGCTATGGGCTCTGTTAACAGACTCGCCGTATCTATTGGTGATTTCCTTGGCTTTTTAGCTACTTGGAGAGGCTGTCTCGAATAGCCTGATCTACCTCTGCAGGGACCCATTCAACTTCATCACCGGCAAGAAGCGAAAAGTTTAGCAAGTCTACTTACTGGTGTCAGAATCCAATTGGGAAGACCCACTAGAATCCTACGTATAAGAAAGCATTTAAGAAAAACTACGGCTGGAGACAGAATGCTTAACAGGTTAGGAGATCCCAGACATGAGTGCCCTCCAAGTGGAGGCAGCTGCCTTTCTTTTTCCTAGGATGATATCATCCAAACTGCTAAAGCAAGTAACTTTCTACAGTGTCATTCAGCCACAGAAGGTTTCAGGAAATTGCCTAAGACATGTGGGCAGAGTTTTTAAAAGCAGTTGCATATATACAAAAGAGGTCTTAATTTAAAAAGCAAAAGACAAATATAAATGTCTATCCTTGCCTGTAAATGAAACCAACAAGATAAAAGAATTGTGGAATTGCTGAATATCTAATGAAAGTCATATAATTTTATGTAGTCTGGTAAACTGGCAAAAAATCTCAGTATGAATGGAAATATGAATAAATAAATGATTACCTTGCTTATCATCATCTCCTTCACCCATTACTGTGCTTAATCCAGTTCCTGGGAGACAATAATAGGTCAACAGTGTAGTTATGATAAATTTAAGAGATAGGGCTTTTTCTAAAATAGTAACGTCTTAATTGGCTTTCCTGTTTCCATCTTTGTTACGAGCTCTTCACATCGAGCAGCCGTATAATTCTTGTATGACGTAAACTAGAATGATGCTCATTCTCACTCAGCGCAGATCCTGAGGTCCTTCACACAAGTTATGAGAGCCTGCCAGACTGCCCTCTTAGTCTGTTCTCACGTCTCCTGTGCTCAGCTTCATTTTCACTTCACCATTCACTCTGCTTTCTTGCTGTCCCTCCAAATGCCAGGTGCTTAGTTACCTGGGAGGCTTGGCCCATATTTAAATCTCCCTGTTTTGAATATTCTTTCCCCTGTTATTTCTCCTTTTCACCCAATTTAAAGAGCACAATTTACAGTTGAGACAATCCCCCTCACACATGGTCTATTTGCTTTCCATAGTTTACCTTTCTATATAATACTTACCACTTTCTAATAAATAATTTGCTTCTCTTTTGTACCACTCAAAAGGGCACTGCATGAGGGAAGAAATGTTTGCTCAGTTGTTTTCCCACTGCACAGAACATAAGTATTCAGTAAGTTCTCAGTGAAAGCAGTACAGGGAAATGTTCTGAATCCAGTAGCTTTTGTAGAATGTCAAAGGAAAAAGTAAAGAATTAGCTAATGGAGAGTAAACAAACAAGAAAGAAAATGTCTTTAGAATAAGCTAGCAAGGAAGTTTTAGGACTTTCAGGTAAAACTGGAACTATTTAGTAGAAGAGTAAGAGATGAAGAAATGGAAGAAAGAGAGCTGGAAAGTTGTAGTGAGGAAATAATGGAGATGGGAAGAAGAATCCTCATGTTTAACAAATCGCTTACCAAGACGCTGTTATTCAGAGTGCCATTCAAGGAGCCTTAGTGTTTAGGCTACTGTAGCACAGCTCTGCAGACAGTGTGGCTCACACAGAAGCATGCATTTCTCACAGTTCTGGAGTCTGGGAAGGCTAAGGTCAAGGCACCTCCAGACCCAGTGTCAGATGACTGCCTGTTTCCTGGTTTGCAGAGTGCCATCTTCTCATTGCATGATCCCATAGAGGAGAGGAAAAAGAGGAGAAATTCACCTTCTTATATGTTTGTCAGTCTCTTTTAACAGAACATAGTCACCCCTCAGTACCCACATACAATTAGCCTGAGATTCCCCTACCCCACCTCTGCAGGTGCTTCAGTCCCTTATATAAAACGGCTTGGTATTTTTTACACAGTATTTTATTATTTTTTGCATAACCTATACACATCCTCCTGTATACTTTAAACTGACTTATAATACCTCATGCAATGTAAAGGCTGTATAAATAGCTGTTATATAGTATGGCTCAGAGAATGATAAAGAGAAAAATCTGTGTACAGTCAGCACAAATGCATCTTTTTGCACATATTTTTGACCCACAGTTGATTGAATCAGGCATGTGAAACCCACAAACAGTGTCATAAACTGGGCAGCTTATTGTGTTAGTCAGCTTTTCACTGAGGTGCTGAAATACTTGAGAACAACAACTCAAAGGAGAAGATAGTTAATTTGCTTTCAGTTCCTGGTGAGGTGGCTTCATTGTTTTAGGCCATAGCAAGGCCTAAAGCATGGAAGAAGGGCATGGCAGAGGAAAACATCTCACTTCATGACAGGGGGGAAGCGGAACAAAACAACCCAAGAGGAGGGGCCAGGGGCCGAAGTAGAGCCCCCAGGGCAGCCACTCCCTTCAAGTAGCCCCAGCTCTCTACAGTACACTCAGCTCTCTACAGCACACTGAGCTGTTAGGATTAATCCACTGATAAGATCTGTGCCCTGTGATGCACTCACTTCTAAAAGTCTCACCTCTGAATGCATCAGCCCTTTGGGAGCTGGCTGAGGTCCAAACCGTAACAGTTATGAATCACAGAAATTTTTTGTTTTTTCATACTTCTGGGAGCTGGAAATATGAGATCAAGGCCCTTAGAGATGTGCTCAGGTGAGGAGCCACACCCCTGTTCACAGATGTTCCATTTCTGTGCCCTCAAATGGAAGGAAGAAAGCGGGTCTCTGGGGTCTTTTCTGTAAGTGCACTTACTAATTCCAATCCTGAAGTCAAGCACCCAGCACCCAAACACTGCCCAACGGCCTCACCCCAATACTACTACCTTAGAAGCTATGATTTCAACATATAAATTTAAGGTCAGAAATGATCAGACCATAGCAAACACTAATTCCATTTAAGTGCTCTATCATCATGACCTATTTTTAAAATCCTCATCTCTTACTATCACTTTGGGGTGGTATATCATCATTAATCATTTATTTATCAACATATAAATTTTGAAGAGACACAAGCATTCTGTCCAGAAAGCAGTCTCTTCCCTGCAGCACTACTGACCAATAGAGAAAGCAGATTTCTCTATTAGTTCCAAAATCTATATCTGTCTCTCAATTTTCTAGAATATATATATTATATATGTGTATAATATGTATATATTATACATATATTACATACACATATACATACTATATATGCATATATATAGTATGGTAATATATTTATTCTTTGGTATGGTAATGTTGATTAAACCCAGAAAGACCAGGTAGGCAAGCACTCCACCACAGAGCTATGTAGCTTAGATTTTTTTTTACTGTTTATTTTTGAGATAGGGTCTTAATAAATGGCCTAGACTGGCATCCAACTTGTAATCTTCCTGCCTCAATCTTCCAGGTAGCTGAGCCGCATCTGACTGAATGTTATAGTTTCAGTAGTTTGAGTTTTTGGGTAAGACTCTTGTTCTGAAAAAAAAAAAAGGGAAAACTTCAAATTAAGCAAAATAACAAAGAATTAAACTTCTGTCATATAGCGTGTTATACTGGAAAATTTATGAGACACATTTGCTAAAGACTGCTTATAGAAAGTTCACTATATCCCATCATCTATTAGCTGCCGGGATGGAAAGAACGCAGTTAAAGCAAAGAACAGAAAATGTATAGCTGAACTTGCCTCTCAATCGGTCTAGATGACTGCAGGGACTAGGAGTACCAGCAAAGTGAAACTCCCCTCCAAAAACATTTCAATCTTTTATTTGTGGGAGTGAATGTGCTGGTCAGTTAATTTACAACTTCCGAGGACACCCAGATAAGAACACAAAGACACTGTTAGAAACAACTCGAAACACCAGAGTTGAGGTTCTGTGGAATGTGGCTGGAATATAAGAGCTTTGTGAGTTTCAGGCTTGGGAACAATGGTGAGCATGAATGGTGGTTGTCGCTTGTCATCGCTGAAGCCTGAGCAGCAGGGGAACTGTTGCCTGCAATGCTCAGGGATACACCGCTGGATTTGCGAGTTGTTCTACTGAAAGCCAGCCCAAAGGAGTGCTGTATATGAACTGGGAGGAGTTTAAACTGACAGGCTCTTCACCGTGAGTAGTTCAGCTTTGTTTTTAAAAATATATTACTGCTTAACTTTACTTGAAGTAAGGGAATCTTATCTACAGTGCACCAGTCTATGCTGCAAACGTTGTACTACATCCTGTTAGGAATCTATTCCCAATGTTCTCTTTATTCTTAACTTGATATGTGTAATCATTTATATTTTATAAAAGCATAATGAATAAGGTTGAGAGTTTGAGGAGAAGACGAAGTTTTAAGGAAGATATTAAGTCATTCAGAGTTAGTCTCACATATTTATATTATTTTCCTTTTTCCTATAATGTTACAACCAGTAGTATTTTGTAGCTACTTCGTTGATATTTTTTACTTGATAATATTTTGATGGTGACATTGATTTAATAATTTAGGAATTATAGGATGATATGGAAAAGACATTTGTCAGAAGGATACATTTCCTTTAAAGGTACACATTGATATGTACTTCTACTACCAATATAGAAAATTTAGTATATAATGATATAAAATGGTCATACGTATGGTAAAATTACTGTTCTAGGAAGTAGCAGCAAATGTCTTCGAAATACAGTTTAACAGCTCAAAACTCTGCCATGTAAAAAATGGCTGAAAAGTAGGATTTTTTTCAGCCTGGAGAAAATAGGCTCACAGAACATAATGACTGTTGCACAACATTTGAAGGCTGTCTGGTAAGAAGCTCAGGTTTGTTAGGCTGGGCCTCAGAGACAGACAATAAGACCTTCACTGCCCGAAAAGTGAAGCAGATCATCAGCAGCACTTGCATCTCTAACCTGGCTCTGAGGGAGAAAACGGAACTCAGGGTACCAGCCTATCTATGGCCACCACCTCCCAGCCCATGGAGAAGACAAACAAAACATCTGCCCTGCAACTGTCTGTGTGATGGTCACAGGTAGATTCTGCTGAGTTTGTGCTTTGTTTTTCTCAAACTTGGTGTCCAGGAGCACAGTAAGTGAATCCTGGAGAGGTGAGGGAAATTTATAAGCACTACAAGAGACAAAGGAGATACCAACTCTATAAACTTTTTTGATAACAGATCCTAGATATCAGAGTTTTTGCAAACCATAGATAAAACAAATTCCAAATGAAGCATATATGCAGGAAGAAAGCACAAACTCTGCTCTCTTTGGTCAGTGTAGTCATGGACAGTTAAGGCCCAGGGTTTGTTTGATTATTTGGGCCCAGGGAGATTGTTTCTTTCTTTCTTTTTTTTTCTTTCTATCTTATTTTTTATTCTTTAAATTTTTTTACCGGGTACCCAGAATCAAACTCAGGACCTTGCCCTTGCCAGGCAGGCACTGTGCTGCTGAGTTATGTCCCCGGCACGTTGTTTCTTAAGAACACAATCACAGGACTTTGTAGCCCATCAGACAGAATACTTAGACGTTTTAAAGGAGATTCAATCCTGTTTCCACCAGTAATTGATTATGTGACTTATGCAAAATCCCACCTTCTCCGTGCCTTTGTTTCCTTTGTATGAAATCGACTATCGTAAGACCTATTTCATGAAATGAGGACTAAATGTGTTACTGCATGGGAAGAGCACTTCTTGGTGTCTTGCTATAGGAAACTATCAACAAATGATTCTTATTTGAATACGAAATTACTATCATTACTGGTCCTCAAGGTCAAGATTCCCTATACCTTGTAAGAAAAATAAGCTTCTTAAATCACAACCTAATCTAATTATCTTAATATCTGGCTGTGATACTTGGTACATAAAGCTGCAGAAATACAAAGTTCTAGGAAAAAATTGACAATGTTTCATAACTCATCCTGTGTGTGTATCTCCGAACAAAAGATTTTACTACAGATTCACTGCTGTGTTCTGTTCATCTGACCATTCTGACAGTACTTATAAATTTACTAAGCATAGATTCAAAAACTAAGCTGCCCAGTATATTTATCAGCATTGATAGCTTATAGTGTCAATTTCAATATTCCCTCAAGTTAGTCTTGATCTTCTTTTTGGATTTTAATATTTGTCAATGTTCTTACCATTTTGAGAATTACCTTTGGTTTAGCAGTGCTACCCTAACAAATTTCTCTCAAGCCTATTCTTCTTCCTTTGCCTCTTACTGCAAAGCAGCTCTGCTTCAGAGCTTCTTGATTTATTACGTGTCTCTGTTCTAATCACTGTTTCCTGTCTCTGCTGCCCTGTACTTCCTCTTCTACACAACAATAAAGAAGACATTTCTAAAGCACCGTTCTCATCAATTCATACTTCTCATTACTTATAACTTAAATTTTTAAAATCTGGGCAAGGGAGTTACGGTCCTTTATGGCTTCATTTTACATCTCCAGTCTTATGTGCCCTCCTGTGCTTGTTCAGCCTTGAAAGCTCTTGGCCACGTCCCCTTTTGCAGCACATAGTACCGGGACCTCATGCTGACTGCCTTCTCCAAATGTCCTTTTTTCCTTCTCTACCTGAACATCTCCACTCAGTCTTTAATACCAGCTGAAATCTTTCTGCTATCAAATTTCTTTACCTTAAGCTTCCTTTTACAGAATCCCCTAGTACTGCAGTTATATAACATTTTAGCATTTTAATACCATTAGCAGTACAACTGATTTAGAGGCAATAGAGTAAATGCATAAATGGCTTACTCTGTTGGTTAGACTAGGTGCTTTTAAAAATGTATATGAACTCTTCTCACACATCTTAACTTCAGCTATTACCTCAATTTTTAACACATAGTGGGCACTCACAACCCTTGTGGAATGACTGAAAGAAATCTTTCACCTAAGGTGTTTTGAAAATTTTCAACAATGTAATTAAATATCTGTTCACTAACTTTTATCAACCAACTTGGAGAAATGATTCTGCCTTCCTCTTGGAATACCAACACACCAAGCTAAAGTGAGGCAATATCTACCTCACCAACCATTCATTTCTTTATTTAATACCTATTATGTGTCAGACTGTGTCTAGGTTCTGGAGATATAGTGAAAGACATAGTTCCTAATTTCCAATATCTTTGGCTCCATAAAGGTAAGATAAATAAGAAACCAAAGACAAATCACGGTAGTGATTAGAATCAAGAGGACTGTAAAATGTACTGCTGTGGTATATTGTACATGGTTATGAGTAGTAATTACTTCAGATTGGATGTTTATCCCTGTGATGAGGTAAGATGTCAGTGTTGAAAAGGAGGCAGTTACGTTCTGTAAAGAGAGGCACAGTGAGGACACCAAGGGCAAGCTCTAAAGAAAGGAATGAAGAAAACAAAGAGGCAAATGCAGTGCCCATCATAAGCAAGGAGACTTTACGGTATACCAGATACTATATAGCTGGCTTTTCATTATTTTACACTTAAGGATGATTATCTCCTCAGAAGAAGGCTATTCACATTTTGGAGATGAAGAAACTAATCATCAGAGCAGGAAAATAATCTTCTCAAAGTCTTATATTTTGAAAATGGAAAGAATAATTATGCTAGATGAATTCCAACTGTCTGGGGAATTCAGGATCAAATGCCATGCTAAAGTAAAATGATTTTAGAGAACATTGCCTCTTTATTGTTTGTTAATACATTTGTAAATGTGATAAGAAAAAATTCAATGAAAGCACATAATGTATTGCTGTTAGAAAAGACAATAAAACCCATCTTTAAAGCTAAATTTATCTTGTTTTTCCTTATTTGCAAGTTATAGTTTCAAAGAATATTTTCTATTCTTTCAAATCTATAATTGATACTATGTGACTAACCATTATATTGCAATTTTAATAGATCAAATTTAAATGTCTATGACATAAATAATACCACAAATTAAAATTCTTAGAATATAAGCTACTCAAATACATTTTAAAATTTAAATATTAAATAAGAGACACTTCAGTGTTAAAAAGCAACCTTTGTGTGTTTAAAAATGTTTCCTTTTTGATGTTAAAATGTTCTATCAATTCTTCAAGGTTGAAATAACAGATTAAATAAATAAGAAAGTGCAATCACCAAGCAAATGAGCACATGTCAAAAAGAACATTTGTAGTGAAAACAATGAACAGATATACCTTTGTTCTATTAAAAAAATTAATCCATCAGAGGTCATCAACCACCAAAAGACTAATTAAAATGTTAATGAAATTCCATGTAACTTTTCTTCCTTGGGCCAGAATGAACTGGAGGTAACTTGGAATTTAATTATAACTACACTGAGAGACATTATTTAAAACTAAGATACCAACTGATTTGAAATTAGAGTACTATCTCAATTAATGTGTGTAGCAAACGGTCCAATTTCCTTAAAGAATCAGACTGTAGATTTTTTTATTCTATGCAAAATAAAGACCATGTTCAAAGTCCTGTCTATGCATAGTGACTTCTTCCTCAACTGAACAGTAAGAGTCAAGTTGTGAAGAAATAATTTTTAGAGAGGAATTAAACTAGAAACCCATACTCTTTCTAGCACCATAATCAGAGATCATGAAGAACTGATAATCAAAGAAATCATCAATGTGCACTGAATATCTTTTGAGATTTATTTTTCTTTCCAAATGTGCTGTTCTTGTCGAAGTAGGGAATCCTCTGGCAATAATAAATATCTTGCTTTATGTCCAAAAACTCCATTAGAAATACAGACTGTAGGGCCGGAAATTTAGCTCAGTGGCTTAAGCGCCTGCCTGGCAAGCGTGAGGTCGTGAGTTCAATCCCTGGTACCAAAAAAAAAAAAAAAAGAAATGCAGACTGTAGCTATCAATTTGAGCAAGAGATTGGAAGCAATGTTTCCCTGTTTTTGCACAATCTGTCTCACTTCAATAGAGGTGCAGAGGTGAATTCACAAAAGACTCTCATTTTTAACAAGAAAGCAAACAATTTGTAGGGGGTTTTTGTATATACATTTGAGATCTGTGATTGATTAGACTTTGGGAGGCTAAGAAGGAATATAACTCAATTAAGTTGAGATTTTCTAAAGCACAGATGAAGGTGAACTGGAAGTTCATTTTTAAACCAAACCCCTAGGGTTTTAATAAAATATGTAGCAGTCATTACTTTGACATACTTTCTGCCTTTGCTGCCCTTTCCTTAAAAAAGCTGGAAGAACTTTATAGAACCAAATTTCTACTTTACCCCATGGGTCCACCTTTGTTGGTCACTTTTGGAACTCAGCCTAAAACAATAACCATAGAAAGTTTAAATTTACATCTAGGATAACAAACAGATTTCGTGTTTCCTGCTGGATCCACTCAATTAGTGGTAGCTGCCTGGAATTGTGTGCTGAGCAGAATGTCAGAGTAAGTGGGCTCAGCGGGAAAGAAGCCATGATGGATTATTTATGTTTACTGTAGACTCGGGAAGTCATTTACGCCATGCATGTGCTGGCTCTGGTGAAGACACTCAGAGAAACAACTGAGATAGAAATGATTATTTTAGCAACTCGTGATGGAAGAGCAATAAAATTTCTAAACAAAAAGTGCAAATGTAAAATACGCTTTGTGTGTGTGTGTGTTTACATTTAATGAGTAGAACGTCATTAATTCAATAAATATATATTGTCCCTTTATATGATGTTAATCAAAAAATGAAAATTATATATTTATGCTGTACATGATTTTTAATATACATATACATTGTAGAATGACTAAATGAAGATTCTGTACATATCTGTAACCTCATGTCATTATCATTTTTATAGTGAGAACCGATTCAAAAATCTATTCTCCTAGCAATTTTATATGTAAAATATATTGCTATCAGCAGTAGTCACTATTATGCAATGATAAATTTTTTGAATTCATTTTCCTGATTTAACTGAAATTTTGTGTTTCTTTCCCAAAGTTTCCCCCAATCCCTAATCTTTAGCCTCTGGCAATCACCATTTCATTCTCTATTTCTATGAGTTCAATTTTTTTAGACTTCACATATGAGTAGGGTCACACAGCATAAATTTTTCTTTACCTGCCTTATTTTAAGGAAAGTAGTGTCTTCTAGTTTTATTTGTGTTGTTGTAAATGGCAGAATGTTGTTTTTAAAAGCTGAATATATGTACATATACCACCTTTTATTTATTCATCTGACTATGGGTACTTAGGTTAATTGCATATTTCTATATATAATTATATCATTTATAATATAAATGGGAATCTATTTTATTAATATGTACATACATAAAGAATATGTGAATATAAAATATTATGAGTTACATGTTATATGTCAATTGTGAAATAATAAGTATTTACTGAGTATAATTTTCCAGGAGCTAGATATATTAAGTGAAATATAACAAATTTCAGACTCTCATATATTTCATGTGAGGAAAAAAAAACAACTCAATTAAACAAATACTTGTCTGGACATTATAAGGACTGAGAATAAAGTGAAGCAAGAATAAAGAACAGGGGTTACAGAGGGGTCTGGTCTAGATCAGGATAGAGTGCTCTGGGCAGGTAGCATTTGAGTAGAGCTTGGAAACAGTGGCAGGGACAAGCTTGTTCAGAAAGCAAGTAGGCAGATTTTGAGGAAGAGGTGCCCTTGGTGTGCTTGCGAAACAGCAGGGATTTGGAGTGGCTCCTTCAGGAAGCCCCGGGGACAGCAGAGGCTGTGTAGAGAGCAAAGTAGACGCTCTCCTCAGCAAGCCACTGTAAGGACTTTGTCTCTTATTATGAATGAGAAAGTTACCAGTGAGGAGTTCTGAACACAGCAATGCCATAAATGCCCTGGGTGCTATGGAGAAACACAGAAGGAAAAGAAACACACTGAAAGAAAATAGACCACTCGTGAGGCTGTGGTGAGAAACCAGGCAGAAGGTACGGTATCTTAGACCAGTTTGGCTGTGCTAGAGGTAATAAGGAGTGATCATGTTCAGGGTATATGTCAAAGGCGATACTAATGGAATTTATCAATAAGACTGAGCTAGATGCAAAAAACAGAGAAGGCCCAGGAAGACTTCAATAGTATATTTATGGCTCAAGCAACTGATGAAATAGATTTGCCATGTGTCAGTATTGGCAGAATTATGAAATCAGTAGGTTTTCAAGAAAAATCAATAATTCATTTCTGAATATACTAAGTTCTTAATTTTAAAAATCAACTTCACTGAATTATAAAACACAAATGATAAAATGTACCAATTTAAAGTACTAAGTTTGAGGAATTTTGACAAACATACAAACTTGTGTAACTGTTATTGAAATCAGGATACAGAATTTTTCATTACCCACCTCCAAATTTTCCTTGTATCCAATCTTAACTTCTCAGCTGTCACAGTCTCTAGACAACAGCTCATCTGCCTTCTGCCTTTGAAGCTCAGATTTGTCTTCTCTAATGATTCACTTCAATGTGATCATATAGTATGTAATCTTTTGGACTGACTTCTTTCACTAGGAGTAATATTTTCATAATTTCATCCATGTTGTGCCAGTAGTTGATTTCTTTTGTTGTATATTGCTTGCTTGTCTATTATTGAGTTTGAGGAGTTCTTTCTGTATCGTGGAAATTACTCTTATATCAAATATATGTGTAGAAAATACTATTTTTCCCAGTCTATGCTTGTCTTTTCTTTTGTATAGTACAGAGAAAAGTACTTTATTTTTGTTGACATTTCTTCTATAGTTTGTGGCATTTTTTCTCCCCAAAATAATTTTTCCTACCACAAGGCTGTACAAATTATCTCCTATGTATTCTCCTTAAAGTTTCATAGCTTTAGCCCTTAAGTTTAGCTCTGAAATTTATTGCAAACTAATATGGTATAAAATTTATTTTTTTACTAATGAATATTCAGCTGCTCCAACAAAACTTTTTGAAAATTATTTACTTTCCCCATTGAATTGCCTTGATATCTTTTTCAAAATTTACTTGACTTTAGGTCTATTTTTAGAGTCTATTCTACTGACATTATTTACATGTCTATTCTTAGGCCAGAACCATACCATCTTGTCTGCTTTATGGTAAGTTGGTTTGTCCCTCCAGGTAGTAGAAGTAGCTTGCTGTTACTAACGTCCAGGGACCCTCCTGATCCTTTATTAGCTTTTCAGTTCTTCTAACATATTTAAATGTATTCATTCTCCTTTGTTATAAATATTGAAGTGGCTTATATTCTCCAGGTTAAATCGGACCAACATAAATTCTCAAAAAATTGGAAGCTAGGTACCATAATTATTCTGATTTTACAGAAGAGGGATTGTGACACAGAGAAATTAAGTAATTTGCCCATGTTTATAGAGCTAGTCAATGGGAGAGGTGAGACTCACAGCCAGGAAGACGGCTCTGGAGCTCGCTCTTTAATACTTTGCTTTGCTCCTAGCAAGCATCATAATAGATGATATGCAAACCTTAGACCTCAGCGAAATCATGTACAATGGTGGTACAAAGAATATAGAGGAAGCCAGAGAGTGTCGATGTTGAAAGCCCAGAAAAATGAGGATGAATCAAAAAAAAAAAAAAAGACTAGAAAGAAGCAATAAGTGAAAGAGAAAAACTATAAGAAATGAATGTCCTACAGCCAAAGGAAGAAAGTTTTCAACAAAGAGGAAGTGTCATCTAAGTCAAATGCTGATGAAACGCAAAGTGAAGTAAGCATTTAGGAAATGGTCACTGGATTTGTCAACACAAGTTACTGATAAGTGTTTTGAAAGAATTGTGGGGAAAATTCAGTCCAAATAGAGTGAGTAGAAGAGCAAACAGACAAGCAAGAAACAGAAGTATTGAGCAGATCCAGATCTTCAGTTCTATGTGTGTGCTGGGGTAATGAATGATAGTGGAGGGGAAGGGGCGGAGACATGAAGTCAGGTTTGTGCAATAAAGTAGATGTACTGAAAAAACAATAGCAATGATGCAGAAGTTGCCTCAAAATGTTTTCGGTCACTTACATAATTTGATATGTAAGTGACATATGTTTTTCTGTGATAAGAACAACTATAACCCTTTTTGCCAAAAAAGGTAGTGTCACGTTTTGTCAGACCACACATGTGTTATTGACCACAATCGCTTGGTTCCAAAATTCATATAAGTGCAGGATATTGTACAGACACATTGAAGGGTTAGTTATGTCAACTCTGCTCTCTGCCAGCCTTCAAGTTCTTTGCTAAAGCTTTAGCAGTCACCCCCAGTTTGGCAGCTCACAGACTTCCAAAAACTTTGCCTGACCTCTCGGGATCTAAGCTGTGCTGGTCACACCATCTCCTCTGAGAACTTCTCTTAGAAAGGTATGCCTCAAATTTCCAATACATTTTACAGCCACAGAGGCCTCCTTCCATCCTGATTTAGTAATTGGACTTTGATAAATGGATTTGAGATGAAATTGGAACTCACTCACTAGTGGATAGCATATCTTATTGATCAATTGTGTTTCCTGTGATACGTATTTTTGTTAACCTCATCTATCTGACCATTGTATGGGAAATCTCTTTGTAAGGGAATTAGTGATGTGATTCATGAAATTATATTCATGATGTCCTTAATTTAACCATACAGAGTACTAAAGAATCTAAGTTCTTGAGGAGGAAGTAAGAACAGGGACCAGGCTCAGCACCAAGAAGAAAAGTCAGGAAGAAAACAGGGAAAAGTATCCCATTATGCAAAACAAGTGAACAAGACATAGATGTAGGTGGTAGATGGTTTGATACACACTGTACTAGGACTATATAGAAGTCCTCTTCTAGTGGCTTCTGATTTCTCAGTCATATAAGAAGTTAGGCCATCAACAGAGAAGAAGAAGAGCCAAAAAAAATGTTGTGGGAATTTAATTAAAATAGAATTGACCTGAATTAGGAGAGTTAAATAGATCAGGAAAATGTAGAATTCCTAGGTGGTAGCACTGGGTACCAGCTTGAGGTTAATGATTATCAATTTAAAATGAGAGATTCAGTCAGATGATACAAATGAATATATCTCATTTTTAAATGGCCACTTTCATTCTAATAACTTTGTTGGAAAAAGATAATAAAGAATATCTTCAATTTTTAAAAAACTGATCAAAAGAAAGTTCATAAAATTATAGTATTATGAGTTTCTGCTTTTAATAATTTTACAGCAATTTCTATGTACAATAAATGCTTGTTTTTAGAAATTACACAGTGAAGCATTTCTAGGTAAAAGAAATCATGTGTGCAAACTTACTTTTAATTGAGTCTAAAAAGTAATATGTAAGTATAAGTTAGACATATATTTTTCCTTCCATCTTTATTAAGGTATAAATGATAAGTACCAATTTAATTTATAATATACAAGATGATATTTTAATGTATGTATACATTGTAAAATTATTAAATCAAAGTAATTAAAGCACTTTTAAAAAAATAAAGCAACATATGTTTTAAAAAGTCAGAAGACTATATTCTTTCCTAACAATTTAAAACTCTACTTCACTGAAGGAAAAAATAACACCAATCAGTTTCTAGACAAAAGAACAAACAAAGTAGGTTTATTCTAAGAATATGAGTTAACACATCCAGGATTTACTTATATTTTACTGGTATATTTTCTGAAAATTTGAAATTATATAAAAAATACTACTCAAAATACTTGTCTGTATTTGACATGAAATAGGCTTGAAAAAATTACTAACATCATACCTTATATTCAGTCTTCCACATACATTAATTATATAATGTCAGGATTCAGAGAGTTTAAGAAACTACTTATTCAGAATTTACGTTTAAGAAAAAGCCAAGCAAGAGTGAAGCTAGCTTGCTTTTAATTTGTAGCTCAGAGCGTTAGGACAAGCTTGTCACTGAGGGATACATTCCTGTTATGAAGGCAGAATATGGTTAGACTGCAATCCTATAATCTTTTCCTGTATTTACATTTTCTTGAGACTGTGCTGCATAACAACAACAACAAGAAAAAACAATTTGTTCCACACAAAATTCCAAGCACTAGTGTTCTTCTTGGTCCCTTTCCATGTTTGGTTTATCCAAAAATACTGTTGATTTCAACGCCCTTCCCACAGACATCCCTTACTTTTCTCTGTCACCATCATTACTCCGGACCAGGGAATCATATTTCCTCTTCCGAAAACTTTCTACTTTTGTTCTTGCCTCTGCCCTCAGTCCATTTTCTACACGGCAGCCAAAGTCATCTATTAAACATCAGTCTTGTTTGTATGGTTTAAATGCTCAGAATTTTCTGAACTAGACTACAGTTGAAATACTTCTCATTCTCTATCATTCCACATGCTTCAGCCATACTGAATTTTCTACAACACCTGGAACAAAGCATGCTTGAGTAGGATATTTTCTTCTCTGTTCACATTTCAGTGCATATTCAGAAAATATTTATAAAGTATCTTGTCTGGCTGGGGATGTAGCTCAACAACACAGTGCCTGCCTGGCAAATATGAATTCAATTTCTGGTGTATATATATATATATGTACTGCTTCAGGCTCTGAGGCTACAGCAGTGAGTACAATAGATATACCTTTATATTCTATTTGGTGATATATCCAGGATTTATAGAAAGTAGAAATTTATAGAAAATTTATAGGAAATCCAGCATCATTTGGGATCCTTCTTTTAGAAAAAAATGCACAATTGCAAACACAAAATTAGATTTTTAAAGTGGATATTTATTTAGAAGAAGAGAAGTTTAAACAAGTTTCTGGGCCTTAGAGACCCAGGCTTCCTTCTTTAAGAGATTCCGAGCAATCTGCTAGGTGTTCTTGCCTAGGAAGCCTTTGGGTTTGCAGCACACCTGTCCCCACAAATTCCTCAGTACCCTTCAATTTCTTTGAACTCCCAGTGCTCACAGGAGCTCTGGCAAGAGAAAGGTTATAAAATTTAAACTAACTTGGCTGCATGGGAAATGTGGCTGTAAACCTGTGGATAATACTGATAATACACAATTGCAACAAAATATTTTCAGAGAGTGGTGGTGCTATAAAAATATAAAAGGAGGCAATGTGATATGGAGTACAGGGGCAGTCAGAGTAAGTGAAAGCAAAGGCTTAACTTGACCTAGAATAGATACTTGAAAATAACCACAAATAGTTAAAGGCCACAAGTTCTCTGCTTTCTCAGTTATCTATCACAGCAAATTTTAGAAGGATTACAGGGAAGAGTATCAGAAAGTTCTGTTGCTGGCAATGATTTCTTGGATATGACATCAAAAACACAGATAACAAAAGCGAAAATAGATAAGTGGCATTATGTCAAACTAAAAAGCTTCTGTACAGCAAAAGCAACTATCTATATAGTAAAATGGCAACCTGCAGAATGCTTGAAAACAATGTACTTGAAAAATCATGTATTTGATAAGTGACTAATTTTTAAAATATATAAGAAATGCCCCAACTCAATACCAACAACAACAACAAAAAAAATGTAGAAACAGAATTAAAATGGCCTAAGCACATCGATAGACATTTTCCCAAAGAAAACATTAAATGACCAGTAAATTAAAGAAAAATTGCTTAACATCATGAATCATTATAGAAATGAAAGTCAAACTAGCACTGAAATATCAACTTACATCTGTCAGGATGATTATTACCCCAACACAGAAAACAATAGGTATTGTCATAGACATAGAAAACTTCAAATCTTTCTGTAGTGTTGATGGGAAGGTAAAAATGGCATAGTTACTATGGAAAACGGTATAGGAGTACTTCAGAGAATTAAATGTACTATCACATGAGCCAGAAACTCACTTCTATGTATTCATCAAACAAATTTTAAGTCAGTATCTCTACTAGTCTGGTTTCTTGTTGATGAGAACAAATACCTTACTGGCTTACAGTTTCAAAGGTTTCAGTCCATGATCAGGTGTCTCCAAGGCAGGAAATCATGGCAGAAGGGTATGGTGGAGCAAAGTTATTTAATTCATGGCAACCAAGAAGAAAGCAAGAGAATAGTGACAGAGAGGAAGGGGTGAGGGACCAGATACAAACCCCAAGGTCACACCTTCCTGACTCACCCAGACATACCTCACAATGTACTTTGCTAATGCCCTGGGTGACTCTCAAGCCAATCATATTTACAATTAAATTTAACTATCTCTATATCCTAGGGTGATATCAGTATGTGAGTATCAGCACTATTCACTATTGTCAAGATCCGGAAATAATCTAATTTTCCATTGACAGATGGATAAAGACATATACGGACAGAATACAGACAAGAAATGCACTATTATTCAGATTTAAAATGGAAGCAAATTCTTCAACACAAAACAAGACAATATATATAAACCTTGAGGACATTATAGTGCTAATGAAATTGTTAGCCAGTCATAGGAAGAAAAACACTGCATGATTCCACCTTATAAGGGATCTAAAATGACTACATACACAGAATTACGGAGTGAAATAGTGGTCACCAGGAGCTGAAAGGAGGGAGAAATGAACATAAGGTTTGAACCAGGCAAGAAGCAAAAGCTACAAGGATATGTTATATAATACTGTGCCTATAGTAAAAATTAGTTTATTGTACAATTAAAATTTTAAGAGTAGACTTCACATTAAATTTTCTTTCAAAAATAAAATTAAAATAGTTATTAAAAGAAGACTACATTGCATTTATTATATAGTACAAAGCTGCTTTATATTTGAAACATCTATTAAGTTTTTAGAGAGAAAGGGGATTTTGCCAGGAGATGAATAAAACTAAAAAGAAAGAATAATCAAAACAAAAAACTATTGCTTTAATATTTGAGATGGTGGTTTGTATCATCTTCCACGGTAATTAAAGCATACCAAGCAATGAAAACTCTTTTGAGCATGGTCTTTAAACTCCTGGGTTTCTATCTGAATAAAAATGTACAGCATAATACCCTACAGAAATAAATCAAGAAATAAAAGGGATGCCCAGACTGATGGTACAGGCCTGTAATCCCAGCCCTCTGGGAGACTGAGTCACAAGTGTCATGAGTTTGAGCCCAGCCTGGACAACTTAGCAAGACACTGTCACAAAGTGAAAAATAAAGAGAACTGCAGATGTAGTTCAGTGCTAAGGCCTTGTCAATACCCAGTACCACAAAGAAGATGAAAAGATGGAAGGATAGATGGATGGACAGATGAACAGACAGACAGAAAGCCAGCCAGAAAGGAGTGAGGGAGAGAGGGCTGTTTAAACATGTTTTAAACATGATCTGCCCTCCTCCTTCCTGGCTTCAGTGTTTTGCCTAGAAAACATTCCTTGTACCAGGATTTTACATAAATCAGTCTAATTTTTTTCCTCAGGGATATTATAATTTCATTTTAAGATCTTCAATGTATTTAAAAATCATTTTAATAGTATTAACATAGAAATCAATTTTATTTTGTCTAAACTGTTAGCAATTTTTCCAGTATTATTTATGATTCCATTCTTCTCTGATTTGATATTCCACTTTCATAACAGACAAGTTTTTCATAAATAATTTATTATATTTCCTTAATCTATTTTTTGATGATGAAAAAGATCTTTAGGAATTTTTCTGTCATTATACATTTTTTGATCTAGCAGACTGTTACAGTTTGGATCTGAATGTCCCTCAGGAGCCACCTGTGTTCAGAAGCCAGTGTCTTGAAAGTCCATTGTGTTAAGGGGCCATTGCTAATTCACTGTTAGGAGACAGGACTGCAGGTAGGTCAGTGGGACAGGACCTGGAAAAGTATACTCTCTCTGGCTGCTCCCTTAACTCTCTGCTTCCTGCCTTCCAGGATATGAGCAGCTTGCCTTCACTAGACCTTTCCACCATGCTGTGTCTGCCTTAGACCCAGCCAGCTACGAACTAAAACTATGAACCAAAACACACCTCTCTTCCCTGTAGTTCAGAGTGTCACTGTCCCAGCAATGAGAAACCAGCTGAGATTCTAATCATCTTTTACGTACTGTTTCTTCCAAAATTGTCCTTGCTGTACTCACATGTTTACTTTTGTAAGTTTACTCTGGGAATATTTTATCTAATTCTTACAAATGTTTTTTGGCATCTTGACAGATTGATCAACTTAAATTAATACACTTATTTAACATTAACTGATAGGTTTGCAATATTTATTGTACTCATACATAAGATACCATTTTCCTTTATAAATTTAATGCAGTTTTAAAATGTAATCGTAACACTCATAAATTACATAAACTGTTATTATCTCTTTTAAAACTACAGTAAATGGAATTTTTCTTTTATTTAGCAGAGTTTACTACTAAAAAAGATTCTTTACTTTCAGAAAAGGACATATATTAATTTTGCAACTAATCATCTACCTTATATTAATGATTTTAAGGGGAATTCTCAAAATTATTTTAATTTTTCTAAGTAATCATCTCACCTTTCAAAGAATCATAATGTTATTCTCATTTCCCATTTTTTCATTTCTTCAAATATGTTCCTCTTCGCATTAGCTTTCTGTTGCTGTGACAAAATACCTACGAGAATCGACTTGAGGACACATTTATTTTATCGCACAGTTTCAGAGCTTTCAGTCCATGGTCCGATGACACCATTTTTGGGGGCCTGTGATAGAGTAAAGCGACTTACCTCCTGGAAATCTGGAGGACAAAGAAAGGAAGAAGAAAGGGGCAGGGTCCCCCGTAGCCATTCAATGGTCATGCCTCCAGGGACCTTACTTCCACCCAGTAGGCTCCTTCTAAAAGTCCTACCACCTCCTGTTAGCACTGCAGGCTGGTCACAAAGCCTTTAGAATCCAGGCCTTTGGAGGAAACTTAAGATCCAAATGGTAACATCTATTTCTTTTTCTTGTTTAATTTACATTAGCCTTTATGTCTCCAACATCATTAAATGCTAGTGTTAATACTGATAATCCTTCCCTTTACCCTGAATTGAAACTGAACTGGAACATTTATACTATTTGTCCATTAAGTGGTTTCATTATGTTGGATATTTGTCTAACACTTTCAGTGTCTGTAGAAGTAGAATATGTTCTCCCTTTTTAGCCCTGTATTATAAGAAATTTTATTAATTAATTTTTAATGTATACACATTTTTGCATTTGCAGAGTGAATCTCACTTAGCCAGGAATATTCCCTAATTGACAGCTTAAATAAATTTAAATTTTTAAAAAGATATTTGTATTAAGAGTATGAGTTTAATTTGGTTTGTAACTTTTTACAGTGGGGAGAGGTAGGACAGTGATATCTTGGCTGTTGAAGGAGTCCAAGTTAGAACTTTCCATTAGTTGAACAGTGAAGTTCAAAATTTTTCCTCATCCTTACTTTGGTTGATGGTCAAACAGAAAATCAGAGTTGAAAAAACCTAAAGAGGCGGAGAGAAGTGGCATGCTGCGCCTCGTCCCAGACACGAGAGGAGTACACTTTAGTTTAAAAGTCATTCTCGCCCAGAGAACATATAGTGCTTCTGTTAGTACATTTGTCATTGTGTGATGTGTGTGTGTGGTATGTGTGTGTGTGGTGTGTGTGGTGTGTGTGTGTGTGTGTGTGTGTGTGTGTCTGTGTGTGTCTGTGTGTGCTTTCTTTGTGTAAACTATCATAACTATGACTCCAAAGAAGGTTAGTGCTACCAGCAGTAAGGCTATGAGGAATACCGTTAAGAATCACAATAAAGTTAAAGAAATAAATCATTATGAAATTTGTTAAAGTCCTGGAAAAGTGAATTTATAGGTGTAATTTTGGGGCCTGAGAATCAGTTATTTGGTTTTCTATCACTTTCCAAAGGAAAAATATGTTCAGTTCCAGAACTTTTTGTTATATGAACACTAATTTGGAGTGAATTGAGCTCAGTAATTGAGCTCACAGTGTCACTTTTTCTGCTTAACCAACAAATAATATTTGGAATCTTGTCTTTTTCTCAATTCACTGAAATATCTTGAATCAAGTTAAAGTTATCTGGAAAATAATTTCTGTAAATTTAGCCTGATTTCTTCTCTATCAGAAGTCTTTTCAGCAAAAGTATAATTTTCAGATAGTTGTGGTCTAGATTTTTAAAAAATTAATTATCTCTTCCATTGTGTATGCACTGTGGCAATAATTTCTTTTTATTCCTGATCTTGATTACTTATCTTCTTTTTCTTTCCCTGATCACTATACCTAGGAGTTTATCAATTCTGTTTGTTTGTTTTTGAATAATAAACCTTTTATTTTGTCAGTTTTCTCCATTGTGTATTTAGTATTCTGTTGATCTCTATTCATTTTTCTTTCTTGCTACCAACTTCAGGAATAATATGCTCTTTTTCTAGTTTGTTAGGGTGTAATGTTAGCCATTGGTTTTAGATATTTCTTTTCTTGTATAATCATTTAGAAGTGTTCTTCTACCATTGTTTTAGAGTTATCACATAAATTTTCACATGGTGTCACCTTATAATTCTTCCAAAAGTCTTTTCAAGTGTCTCTTGCTTTCCATGATACTCTCTGAGTTGTTCTAATTTGGGTTTGACAAGCTTCTTAAACCTTAAAATTTATGTCTTTAAGTAATTTGAAAAATTTCAGCTATTTTTTCTTCAACTGTTGTGTGTATGAATGCCTTTGTCTCTGCACTGGCTCTCTGAACCCCATCCATGTACATTAGGTCTTTTGTTATATTCCCAGATATACCTGAAAGCTGAAAGTCTCCTTCCATCTTTCGTCTTTCTTTTCTTCAGTTTGGATAATCACTCTTCACTTAATCTTCAAGTGTGTGGACCAGTTATTTTGTCAGCTCCATTCAGTTGGTGAGCTTATTGATGCAGGAAGTTGGTTTTTTTTCCTTCAGATAAAAATATTGTACTTTCATTTCCAAAACTCCACTTGGTTCTTCTTAAAAAGCCCTACTGTTTACATGAGAATTTCTTTCATATCAGTTGTTTCAGTATGTCAAGTTGTGTAGTTAAAAAAGCCACAGTGAGTCTTTGATAAGTTCCTGTATCTGGCTACATCTCAGTTATGATAGCTATTATCTACATTGTGGCTCCTGAAACTAATTTGATTCAGACATTGAGATCTATCTGGTTTCTCTGGTTGATAATTCAAATAGTTATATTCTACGTCCTTAGTTTTTGCTAATGGGAACCGTGGATCTGTGGCTCCTGGGTTAGTATGAGAATGTTTTGAGTAGCTTCATTTTTAGTTCAGCTGTTGAAGCCTTTGTCTGGGTCTTATTCTAGACATTATTCTAGGTGCATTATTCATGACATATTCTTGGTTTTATCAGTCCTGTGCTTAGAGCCGTGCCTCAAAGAAAAAAAAATAACCAAATGAGAAATTTACCCATACGAAAGGTTGTATTCACTATCTATTCTCTTTTTAAAGTGCTGGAATAATCTCACACATTTTTATTTGTTTGTAGTTCAGAGTTCTGTATTGCAGTTAGGAGGAGAGAGGTGCTGCAGTAAGATTATTTTCTGAGATTTCTGCATTTGTTTAAAATCACCTTTTGCTTTTGTGCTTACATGACAAGACTTGCATGATCTTTTTCTATTAACTCTTTCTAACAGGGCTCTATAACTGTTGCTTCACTATAAAATCAGAAGAAGCCTAGAATCACCCATATGCAGCCTTTTTACATGTGGTTCCTCACAGAAATTCTTGTCTCTGAATTCAGTAAATTCTTCAGAACAAACAGTTCTTTGTACTGAACAACTTGTATCAGTGTTTCCTAGGACGTGATGGGTCTCTTGATCTGCAGTTTCACTTTTTCCTTCTTACAAAAATACTCATTTTTTCTTTGAATAATCTTTCCTAGTCCAATGTTTAGTTTGTCTGATTCATGGATACTCACTGAAAAGGCTTAGAAAATTTACACATAACCTTTCCAAATACAGTACTGTACAAACTGATCAAATACTTCAACAATAAAATGAAAAATAAATTGTTAGCCTCACATGATAGAATATCATACAGTAATACAAATGAACTAATTTGACTATATTTAATGATAATGCTGAGCAAAAATAACAAAAAAAGAAGGATGGATAAAGAAGGGAGGAGGAAGGAAGGGAAATAAGAGAGAGAAGGGGGGAAGGGGAGAGAGAGAAAAAGGAAAAAGTAAAGAGAAGGAAATGTCCTATACGAATATATGACTCCTCCAGTTATATGAAATTGAAAACCAGGCAAAACTAATCCGTGGAATTAGAAGATAGGATAATAATTACTCTTGGAAGAAGTAGAAGACTAGAAAGGATCTGGGGTAGAGTATTGAGATACTATCAATCTTTACCTAGATGTGATTGCTAGTTTTATTGGGTACATTAACTTTATGAAAATTAATCAAAATGTATGCTTATGATTTATTCATTTTTTCTAAATGTATGTTATATTACAACAAAGAGTTGTTACATTTTGTTTTGCTTAGTTCCTCAATTTGCCTTTCTGAATCAGGCTATGACTTGCTTGAGTTTTGTTTGTATGTTTTCATGTCAGTTGCTTTTAAGATATAGCTCATCAGTTCCTTTACTAGCTTTTTGAGCTGCCTCTTTCAATCTCCTCCTTTTGAGGCTTTCTTCACTGTTTTTAACTATAGATCATAGAAAAGAAAATTGGATTTTTGCCTGCAGTTCTATAAGTGCCTCAGCTTTCAAATGATCTTGTCTTACTTTCTCTTCTGACATTCCTTGTGCCAGCTCTTTAAACGCTTTTGAAGATCACTTACTTTGGATGGTTAGGATGATTTGTCAGCCTTTACACAGTGTGCTTCCTGGAAGATAAGTCTTGGTAGAGTTGCTTGCTTGTGATGTATTTTTTTTTTTACTATCAAACTATTTGTGTAGTATTTTGCTCAAGCTGACTATATACTTATACACTCATTTTTCTTCAAGTTCTGGTGACCATGTGTGGGAGAGGAAGGAAGGACTAAAAGGGTAAGGCTCAGTGATATATTGTAGGATTTAATTAATGTTTAATCTTCTGACCCCAATTGCTTTAGGATAGGTAGAGGAGAAAATCTTTACCATGCCTGTCATAGTTTGTCTCTCTTTTACTGGGTGTGTATGCATACAGTCGCTGAAGTTCTAAACATTATTTTTAATTTATTTTGGAGATTTATGACATAATTTTTTCTCATAACCTCATCCCAGAAAGCCCAGGCCAAGTTTGCAAAAAAGCTGGCATATATTGTAAGAGGCATCAAAAGTCAATTTAAAAATTGCATAAACCCCTGCATATAACATCAATAACAATAGTAGTAATACATGCGCACAGCAAGCTTAAATTATCAAATTTTAATGAAGATTCCCAATAATAATTATCATGTGTTATGTAGTAGAATTCCATTAGTTCAGATCCTGAGAAAGAGGAATAACATCTCCCTGTCCTCAGAGGACATTTATGACTATATAGTTTTTTTCTCAAAGGCAATGACAGCATCTCTTTTACTGTTCACTGATCTATCCCTATCACTAGAATATTGGACAAACTTCAAATTCTAAAGAAATACTTATGGCTGAGTAAATAAATAAATAAATAAATAAATAAATAAATCAGGATATAATCATAACATAAGATATAAACTTAGCTTGCCAATGTCAGAAAGAGAAGAGAAACATCCCCCCCCCATTTCTTTGCACTTTCAAAGCAGTTTACTAATATTGTAGCAAAAAGCTAACAGCCATTTAGCTTAATGAGTTAAGAAAAATGAAAGCCTAAGAATGGAAATAATTTAAAAGATGACATCAAAATTAAATGAAAAACAGATGTACAATAAGTTGATAAAGCCACTACCTATCAATGAAAATGTCACAAAATGAATGAAAAATACCTTTTAAAGCTTCATTTGAAAAAGAATTGAAAACAAAAGCTTCACATTGATGCATTTGAAAAATCTCAATACTTTGCCAATAGTAAATGTGCGTTGTAATAAAATTCTCCTTTTCAAAATCTCTTCAAAAGGAAGAATGTGCAGTTTGGTCAAAGAATTGTCTCTCTCAAAAGGCAGAGGTTCTAGATGATTTCATAACTGAGCTATTTCAGATTCTTAAGGAATAAATAATTCATCTGCCTCTTAAATGCTTCCAGATCATAGAAAAAGAAGGACCACTTCCCAGAGTATTTTATGAGGTTAGTAGATTGATATCGAAAGTTTGGCTGGAAAGACATTAAAAAACCGATGCATATGATGAATTTTATCTATACTTAAGATTTACTGTAAGTGTTCTAGAAATGTCACTACATTTAATTTTCATGGAATGTTTAAGAGACCAAGTACTATTATTCTTCTAAAGATAAAAATGCTTTAGTACCAAGAGGTTAAGTAACATCCACAAGGTTCTAAAATTAGTACATGGAAGAAGTCAGATAATGGTCCTAGAAGATAAGGTATTAACCACTACATAAAAATATGCATCAATCCCATAAAAATATAAACTACAGGTTTACCTTATTTGTCAATGAAGATGCTACCATCTGAGATAATCTACTTGTAAGGTTATACTAATAGTATAAATGAAAAAAGAAAACAAATATATACTATAGTCAGTGTAAAGATTGTTCAAGAATCTCAAAGATAGATTAATAATCCAAAATTATGTATATAATTCTTAAAGAGTAAGTAAATTAAAATCTTATGTAGCCTATTCAATCAGAAAAGATAAATACATATTGTACTGAGAAGTATATATGAAGCAAAAATTATCATTATTCACAAACACATGTAAATAAAATTTTACAAACACAATGGGAAAATTTGGTACAAGAAGTATTGAATAGACTTTGCTTCACAGGCAAATTAGACCAGAACCTCAAAATAGGAGTTGTTAGTAAGTTGATCATTCTTTTGAGTAATGACCATAATTTACTTGCTATTTAAAATTACTTTGACCCACTGGGTCATAAGTTATGAACACCAAAAATAGTTCTTTATACCTCTACTTGGGAAGCTGGGGACAAGATTTACATTTTGAGAGATGGTACCAAAATGGTATGACTTCATGCCTATAGGATAGCTTTCTGAATCTGTAAATGGTCTCCTTCTGGACTTGCCAAAATGTGAAACTCCATTATTAAAAGTCCTTCTCTTTAGCTGGAGGATTTCTTAATGTACTAAAGAAAATACAGTTAAGACAGCCTGCTAACATTCAAAAGGCATTTCTACTTAGCTCCAGAAAATTACAACAAGTATATTGACTTCTTCGATCTTCAGTTTATTCATTAATAAAACAAAGATGTTTGAATAAGATGATTCTAGCTGCTTCAGCTCCTTCCCAGAGAATAACTGGTTATGACTGTGATAAAACAAAAGTCCTGAGACTTCCATGAGATAATACAGGAGCAACATGGTGGGTGTGATCTGGGAAACGGAAAATGATTTGAGAAGAGCATCTTTATTCAGATTGTGTAATACAGCACCATGGAATGCATGGCTGCAACTAAAATGATTTACTCCGTACAACTTCAGAGTTTGGAATTCTAAAATCAGAGTGACTTTGTGCCAGAGTGAATTGTCAAAGACTGTACCTTGGGGATTAGGGTATACTGAAAGTAATCTCCCTCTTTTAGGAACTGTGTGAGAGTTTAAATCTATATTCCTAGAACTGGATTAAAATAATCATGAATCTCAGCCCTTCACCATGAACACAAGACAAACATAAATCCTCTGTGCACGTATACAGTGTCACACTAAGATTGGCAAGCTGCTTTATAATTTTAATATATAAAACAAACATTCCATCAAAAATAACCAAGTACCTGATCAGAAGAACAGAAATAAAACTTTAAAAAAAGAACAAAAAATAGAGCCAGATCAAGTAGCACAAAATAATGGAAATATCAGAAACTGATTTTAAAATAATTACGCTCGTAATGTTCTAAAGCATCGGAGACAAGCTTGAGAATATTGACTTACAACTGCAAACTTAAAAGGAAAACTAGGTCAAAGTTGGTTATGAAATAAGTGACCTTATGTCCAAATCAGGAAATAAAACAAAACCAAAGTAAACCACTGAGAAGGAAAAGGGTACACGATGAAGTAAATAAGTAAACTCTTCCTTTGTATGAATTACTTAGTCTGTGATATTCTATTATAACAACAAAATGACCAAAGATGTTGTCAATCATCAAAATAGCCAAACAGATCATCAATTGAATGATATAGCTGGACAAAATTAAATTGCCTCAATCATCATATGGTTGGAAAAAAGTTATTAACAAAATAACCACAGATATGTGTTATACATTGTAGCTTAAAAGAAGTGAACAATTTTAAAATTATGCTTCTAGCTTTCTAGGATATAGATTAAGAAGAAAGGAGTATTTTCAAGCAGGATAAAATGCTGCTTTGTTCACTCTATGACTAAGTTTGTTATATAAGCTTTTCCTACTCTGTCATCATCTTATAAAGTATATGATTATTGTTGTTAGGCAATGGTGACCAAAGCATGAACTAACACTTAATAGAAAATTATTTAGGATCACTTTTATCAGTCTTTATGATGACCTTCAGAGTGTCAGCGAGATAATTAGGAAGTAGTGGTTAGAAGGAAATTCTTCACAACCTCATTATCTGGATTTAAACTTCAGCCCTATTACTTCCCAGGGCAAATTAATCTCACCAGTCTGCATGTCTTAGTCCTGTCTAGCAGGTATAACAAAAAACCTCAGATGGGTTAACTTATAAAAAATAGAAATTCATTGCTCACAGTTTTGGAGGCTGGGAAGACCAAGATTAATGTATCAGCAGATTTGGTGTCTAGTGAAGACTCATTCTTCATAGATGGCACATTCTGTGTGTCCTCTGGGGTGGAAAAGGCAAATAGGCTCTCTCAAGATTTTTGTTTTTTTGTTTGCATGACCTGTCTTGTAATAATGCTAATCCTGTTAATGAGGGCAGATCCCCTCATAACCTAATCACCCTCTAAATCTTCACTCCTAAATAATGCTTATAGCCGTGATTCTGTTCCTATAATCTTGAGGGAAACACCAACATTCAGATCATAGCACTTACTTTCATAATGTATAAACTCAGAACAGTGATAGTACATTTATATGATTTATTTAACATAGTTGTTAGAGTATAGTAAATATTTAATAAAGAATATTAAGCACTAGCCATTATACTATGCCACAATTTCTTAACCCGGGCTTTATTGACATTCTAGACTAGACAACACTCTTTTAATGATTTTCCTGTGAGCATAAAATGTTTATATATCTTGGCTTCTCTTTACTTGCTGCCAGAAGTATCTTCTCTGTATGACAATCAAAAATGTTCCTAAACTTTGCCAAATGTTACCTAAGCAAGAAAATTATTCATTGAGAACCTCTGTGTGGAGAAAGATACAGAAAGAGAGAGACAGACAGAGACAGAGACAGAGACAGAGACAGAGATAGGAAGAGACAGAGAAAGACTGAGAGAGAAAAAATAGTCACTCTATCTAAATAGAGAAGAATGCTAATTTAGAGTTTTGATACTTAAATAAACAACTTGAATATTTCCCATTATTATGTTTATGCACTTCTGAAAATTCTTTGATTTCTTTCCATCTCATTTTCTCTACTATATGTTTATACTCATTTATGCAAATATATTTATGTTTGCTATGTAAATATGAGTGAATATATAGAGTACTTAAGATGCATTGCAGGATTTTTTTACACTTGAAAGGATCAGACATGAATAATCTAAAACTCTGCTCTGTAAACTATCTCAAAAATTCATATACCTGGTAAACAAGAAAATAAAATTGTGTATTTTTTAATATCCCCTACTCTATCCTCCAAATTTGAAACTCATAGAAATAGAAAAATTGGCCTTTATATAAACTTTTATAATGATGTTTAATCTCTCTGACTCCAGTGACCAGACAGAAGTCCTATCAGTGGGTAGACTTGTGAAGTTAGGTCCTCAAGTCAGTGTAGAGATAAAATTACTCTTGACAATCCATTTAGAAAAATGTTAAACTGGAAACCCAAAAAAGGCTCCTCAGTAATTAAAATGTATGCATTATTCTGACTCATTATAGTACATAGTACCAGATGAAGTGTTTGGCTCATGTCTAGGAAATATTTTTGAGAAGTATATTTAACCACTGTGCTGTTAAATTTTTCTACAGCTGGCAAAATACTCAGTAATGAAAGGCACAAGAGAAGGCACTTATGTAACTGTTGATACTATTTCACTCTTGCTTTCTTCCACGTGCATAGTGAGGAGGACACTGAGTGATGTGTTGAGTGGGGCTAAGAGAAAGTGAGATGTGTCTTGTTAGTCTTAGGCATTCTGAGGCATGTACTATTTGTTTGGAATAATGACCAGCAACATTAACTAATGAACCACACATGCCATGCTAATGGGCTCCTCCATGAGGGAATCTTTCCCCTCCATCCACCTAACGAGCTCCTGTATGACTGTCTTAGTTTTGTACTGCTGCAGTTGTGAGGTACAACAGACTGATGACTTAAAACTGCATGAATTTTCTGTGTCACAGGTCTGAGGGTTAGAGGTTGAAAGGGTGATGCTTCCTGTAGGGTAGAATCTTTCCTTGACTCTTCTGGCTTATACAGTTTGTTAGCAATCCCTGGTAACCCTGGTTTACAAATGCATCTTTCAGTTGCCATGTCTGTCCTCCAGTGGCCATCTTCTCCCTGTGTGTTTCTATATCTATATCTCTTCTCATAAAAACACCAGTAGCACTGGGCAAGGGCCATCCTACTCCAGCATGACCTCTTGCCTGCTAATTACATCTTCAATAACCTCATTTCCTAATATGGTCACATCCTGAGATTCCGGGAAGATCTACAAGTTGATAAGACACTACTCAACACAGTAGGGTGTCTGCAGGCAGTTTCCTCAAAGGCTGTCTCATTGTGGAATAGGTGTGTGTGTTTTCAGTCACCAGTCTGGGCAGGCTTTCATCATAACACTTATGTAGTTGTAGTATTGTGCTTCAATCTCTTGCTCTTTTCCTTACTAGGCTAAGAGTCTAAAAAAGAGGATGCCTTTCTGTTCATCTTTGTCTTAGCCGTGTGCAACATGTGTGTACTTAAGCTTTATGAAGTGAAATGAATTAATTAAATTTTACCTACATTCTAAAAATTCCACAGACACAAGCACAAAGGGAGATGTCCTCCCTAAAACTCTAGCTGAAGAAAAATGGGAAAGGATATAGTCACACAAAGGTTTCAACAAAGAACAGGTACAGTTTTCCAGAATGCTTGAAAATGATATAAAGTGAAACTTTGTTTCTTTATCTGTTACTACTACATTTTTAAAAAGCAGCACAATAAATCCCCACCAGATTAAAACTAAGTTTGGATAGTTTAACTTGCGGCACGACCTTGATGACATAAGGAATACCTGCTTTGTGAAGCCCTGAGACACTACCCACAGACAGTAGGTATCCATCTCGGCAGGCAAAGCCGACCTATGGTGAAAGCCTGTGACTAAATAAGAGAGACATTCTATATACAACAGAACATTGTTGTCCCACGAAAACAGTGTTTCGAAATATGAACTAAATTCTGCAGTGAACTTGCCTCTTACCTGGGAAATTGATAGAATGTCTTTCAGGGTGAAGAGGGCAGATATTTACTGACTTAAGCAGTTTAGGAGCCTCTGGCTGATTCATATAACTATGTGAAAGATGCCTGGACTGGACAGGTGTTCTAGATGTCATGGAGAGCCACTTCCTTCCATTTTATAGAACTGAAACAAACCAATCCTCACATCTTAAGGAAATGTTCTTCAGTCCAAAATCCAACTTTTAAAGAACACTCAATCACAGAAAACAAGCATTCTACAATGCTAAATTTTTAAGAAATGTGTAGTCATGACATAATCTAATTTTTAGCATATACAAACTCAGAAAAACATTAGACATTCATTGAAAAGTAATGATAGCAGATATAAATATGGATGGTTGCTGTCTAATTCACATTTTTGGAAATTTATTTTTTCTTATAAATATATATTTTGAGCTTTGTCTGGTTGTTCCCAGAGCTGGGTTCCACTTATTTTCACCTAGCCTTCCTGTCCGATTAATCCCATTCCAGTAGTGAAGGCACCTCCTGTGAACTCTAGTTTTCCATCGAGTCAGTATTCTTTTAAGATAATCAGGCTAAATATTAGATAATTTCCTGAAAAAATCCAGTCACTAAAGTACCAATTGAATTAGACTTGCATGTTATTTTTCTATAGATCTACTTACTTCCTTTACCTTAAATATATAATATAGTGAATTTTTTATCACTATCACTGATTGATCATTTCAGTTATCTATGTCACCTACTATAAAAGTAAATACAGTGGACAAAAATAAAAAAGTATCCTAGCTGAGTGTTTATTGCTTATGGCTCTAAGACTGAGAACTGCTTTTTATTTGCTGAGAGGTGCTACACAAACATGACTTCCAACTAAAGACATTTTTATTAACATAACTAGAGAAGTCAAAATAGAAATACTATCTCACAATTTGACTTATCCTTATTTAAAACCCATGTTACCTCCTACCACTAACAGAACTCATACTGTGTTTTATAATTAGCTGACATATAAGAGGAACCACCAGTGATAGGGTAGAATATTTAGGTTGGACATATATAATGCACATTCTGGGTGTAGGCAATAAAGGTAGGCTTTTGCAGATTCTCCTAGAGAATTTACTTCTGGTCATTATTCCAACCATTATTTTAGAGAAAATACATTCAGTAGTGGAAAGAAAACTCTCACTCAAAGACAAAGTAGAGAGATTTATAACATATTTTAAATATATAAAAGCTTTTACTGTTTGTTTTACTTTTGAAATCCTTTTTAGCTCTTTACAAAACTATGTAGATACCAGACTTATGAAAACACTCAAAACTCCATTGGCCATTAAAGAAATGCAAATTAAAACTTTGGTGAACAATTATTATACATCCATTTCAATAGTTAAAACTAAAAATTGACTGTACCAAGTATTAACAAGGGTGTGGAGTAAATGCAGCTTTCATAGAGTGCTAGTGAGAATATAAAATGATTATGACCATTTTGGAAAATAGTCTAGCAGTTTGCTAAAAGAGTGAATGTTACTTTCATATGGTTTAGCCATTGTACTCCTATTTACTCAGAAGGAATGGTAACATACGCTGATATAAAGACTGGACTATAAACTTTCATAGTTGCTTTGTTTATATCAGTTCCAAACTGAAAACTCAACACATATCCATCAACAGGTAAATGAATAAACAAATCACAGGACACTTATACAATGGAATACTACTTAATGGTAAGAAGAATGAACTGTGGCTACTGCGAAGATGAATATCAAAGCTACACTAAGTGAAAATCGTCCAGACTTCAAAAAATGTTTATTTGGTAAGAGTGCAGCGATCTAAAACTCTAGCAAATACAGAGAGAGAAGTGGGGAAGGGCAAGAAGGAATGACCATCAAGTGGACAGGAGGTTCTTTTCCAAGGTGATGAATAAATCTGTTACCTGTTTTTGGTTGTTTGTTGTGAGTTTTGGGAGGTGTTGGGCTCTGGGGAAACAAATCCAAGAGTGCTTTATCATTCACCTACATCTCCAGTTGTTTTACTTTGAGATCAGATTTCATTAACTTGCCAAAGTACAAGGGCAGTGTGTGATCCTCCTGCCTCAGCTCTTCTCAGTGCTTGGATTATGGGTGTACAACACGTGACTAAATTTATCTTGAGTAGGGTATGATATAGATATAGATATAGATATAGATATAGATATAGATATAGATATAGATATAGATATAGATATAGATATAGATATATATGTCAAAATGTTTTACTTTTTATTTTAAAGAGTAAAAAACAGAAAGATCAAGAAGCAATCAGAAAACAACAGCAATAAAAGCAAAATGACAACAACAAAACTATAGTGATATAAGATTTCAAAACAAGATAATAAGATTTAACAATGGTTTTTATATTGCATATTGTTATTTTCAAAGTAGTTGCCCAGGTCACGAGATATAGGCATGCGAGATTGATCAAACAATATAATTTCCCTTTGAGCATCTTCTTTCTCTTTTACTGTATCTATTGTAACTTTAGGATCTTATTTACTCTTTCAGTTTCCTACACTAGTGAGATAATACAGTGTTCACACATTTGGTTCGCTGATGAGTATGGTTTCTAGTTGCATCCATTTGCGTGTAAAAGCCTTGAGCTTATTCTTTATGGTGAGTAGTAAGTACTCCATTGTATAAAAATACTATATCTTTTTTATCCATTCATTCCTCAGTTGATGGGCATTTGGGTTGTTTCCAAGATCTGGCTATTACAAAGTGTGCTGCTGTAAACATGGGTGCATATATATCCCTGTGGTATGATGTTTTCAATTATTCTCAGGAAATACCCAGAAGGGGAATCGCTTGGTAGAATGGAATCTCTAACCCTAGTTTTTTGAGGAATCTCTACACTGATTTCTACAGTGGTTCTACCAGTCTACACTCCCAGAAACAGTGGAGAAGGGTTCCTTTTTCTCCATGGCCCCTCTAGCATTTACTATTGGTTGATTTATTGATTCGCCATTCTTTCTGGAGTGAGATGGTATCTCAGTGTTGTTCTAATTTGCACTTCTTGAATGACCAATGATGTTGAACAGTTTTTCATGTATTTATTTTCCATTTCTATTTCTTCATCTGAGAATTATGTATTCATCTCAAATGCCCATTTTTGGATTGGGTCTTTAAATTTGGGGATCTGGTTTTTTTTTCAATTACTTATACATTCTAGATAAAATTCTTTGTCTGAGGGACAGTTGACAAAAATCTTTCCTAATCTGTGGGTTTTCTTTTCACCCTGTTAGTGATTTCTTTCAATGTGCAAAACTTTTTAATGAGAGGAGATCCCAGTTGTTGATTCTTTGAAGTACTTCCAGGGCAGTTTCAGTTTTGTTCATGAACTATGTCTTTGAGATTTTTACCTACTGTTTCTTCAAGTGTTTCTGTTTTCATATTTAAATCTTTAGATCTTTGATCTATTTCATGTCAAAATTTATAAAGTTGTACACTTGGCTGCAGTTTTGTGCAACAATGATGCATTAAAAAAACTGTGAAAGCTAAAATATCCCTCCTAAATAAATTGGATATTATAGGGTAGTCTGATACCGTGTCATTTGTGCAATTAATCAGGTATACTTCATTCAACTAGCAACATTTGCTAACTTTGGTTTAGTGTGAGCGAAATTTGGCAATATAAAACTTTGTGGTACTAGGAAATTATTCAAAGTTTTTGAACAGTTGAGTGAGTGACAGAATCTGAATTTCTATCTAAGACAGTCAACTAGTAAGTAATGTGAACAATGACTGAAGACAAGGAAAAGATAAAATAGTGCTTTTAAAAAGTAATGGTGACAGTGTTAGTATAACCATTTAGGAAAACTCAGACTAGAGTTCATGATGGCTGTTTACCTTTGGGAATGAAATACTGGAGCAACAGAAGTGAAAATGAAAATGTTAGGACTTAGAAACGCATTTTTTTTTTGCAAGTAATAAAGAAATCATCAAAGGCCCCTTGGATGTGTCAAACCTAGAAAAACTGAGACAATGCTGAATTAATAAAGTTTTTGGGTTCATTGATTTGTGATTACTGCACATGGAAGGAAAAGTGAGCAATATTCTGGACTAACTGATGTGATTTAAGAATTTCCTGCCTTAAGTCTGGAGCTAAAATAATCAGAATAGGTAAAAATAATCCAACAATAAAAGATAGAAAAAGAGATTAAAGAAGAGACAATATTTATAAGCAAATGGAGAAAAAGAAAAAAGATCAATGTTAGCATAATGGTATGAAAGCTGAGAGAACTGAAAGCTCAAGAATGTATGTATGATAGATTAAGAAAAGTACAAGTCTAGAAATTAAGAAGTTGTAGAATGTTTCAGTAAGAATGGTGAAAAAATTTCTAAATTGGACAAGAAAAGTTAGGAAAGTTTGTCCAAGCCTAGAACAAGGCTGACTGATTTAGAGGAGTGACAAGCATTCCAGTAATTGAGGAGTATTAAACAGATCTGTTTTTCTTCGGGAAGCCTCAAATAATATTAATCATTCCCTGCTGTAAAATTGTCCCTTGGTCATTTATTGGTGATATTACAAGGAGAGAGAAACTATACTTTATGGATCAATTTTTTAAAAAATTTTATTAACATCTACTTCAAACAGTTAATAGAGAAATTAATATTTCTTGAGTTTCTCAGCACAGTTAAATTCATTCCATTTACATGGATAGAACATGTTACCATCGAATTAACAGACTAGGAATAGATTTCACTTTTCTCAACTATTTTACTACCCTGGTATTCACTCAACTGAACAAGAGTATCACTGAACCTGTCCCTTATTTTTGAGGAATCAGTCAGAAGAAAGACCTTCCTGAGAACTGCCTCCCTGCCCAGTTCCACAAGCAGCAGGAAATGGGCACAGGGGAGCAGGAACACATTGTTTTCTTTTTGGAATGTTACGCCTGCCTGTACCAATAATCATCAGATATCACAGGTGGACAGAAGGAACAGCCAGCCTCTCTTCTCCCATAACACAATTAATTTCATAGGGACAAAAACAAGACAGCTCATGTTGTCTAATGTTTTTGTAGCTGTGTTTGTGTTATACATAATTATGCATCAATCAATGGATCTTATTAAAGCTTTCTGACCCACTTAGTTTTTAAAGTTATAATGTATTAATATATGTTGAATAAACTTTGTGAAATAGCATCACTATACTTGAAAAAACTTTCTCTGACTAGATTTTACTTTAGAAAGTATCTTGTAGCAATAAACATTTTTCTTTTATGTTTGATATTTAGATGTTTTTATTATCATATAAAAATATGGATAGCTCTCAATATCTTCAGGTTCCACACCCATTCATTGAGTGAACTGTACATTACATATACTTGAAAAAATCAATAAGGTAGCAACACAAAAACATTAAAAATAATACAAATAAAATACAGTGTAACAACTATTTACATCGAATTTATAATCCATTCATTGTTATAAGTAATCTAAAGATGATTTAAAGTATGCAGAAGATTGTGTATAGGTTGCATGCAAATATTGTGCCATCTTAGATAGGGGACTTGAGCATCTTAAGATTTGGAATGTGCTAGGAGTTCTGGAACAAATCCCCATGGATACCAAAGGATGAGTGAATACACCGAAAGCCACTGGGAACATACTTCAGTAAGTACAAATTAAGTTGAATATTTAAAAGTGGCCTTTCTACAAAGTCTTAAAGAATGCAATTAAATGTAATAATCTGAACAGATATGAATTCTGGCTGCAGGAATGATTGCCTGATGGAAGGGATTAAAAATGATGGAGTCAATGATAGTCTTCCTCTGTACGAAAGGGTTGGTACGACATAAAGCATATAAGTGAAGCATAAAACATTAGTCTCAAATCCAGATATTTCTATTTCACTTGGCACTTTTCCTGGAAATGTTATGGATCCAAGAAATTGAGAATTGATTACACATGGAATACAATTATTCTATATGTAATCTGTAAGATGTAAGCTTTCCAACTCAAGGTTTTTTAGAAGCCACATTGCTTGTCCTAATTTTGACTATTTGTGATAGTACCTATGCCCAAGATCAGAAAGAACCAGAAATTTAAAGGTTAACCATGCCAGAAGTAAACTATACAGCTTGTTCCCATGGCAAAAATCTAGGCATTTGTGTTCTTTTGGCTGCTGTTCTATAATATTCGATTCTTTGCTTTTACCTCCAGAGTCAGGGCAACAGATGCTCACAGGAAGTGTGTCAGAGGGGTCTGATGAGAGTAAATTAGATACACATGTGCCTTGGTATGTGGTGCTGGGCAGACCAAGGTCTGAAATTCAGCCCTCCCTCCGGGCTGGAATTGGTTCCAGGTTTGTAAATGCCAACTGCCTACAAGTTGCACTGTGGAATCACCTCCTTTCTCTTCCTCTCCACTTTTCCATTTAGAGGAGTTTGGTATGTGGCAGTGATGAGACATAAGCTCGAGGACCTACAGATGTGTCTGCATACTGGGGCTCAGTCTTGTGCTCCTGTGAGGGGAAAATTCAGCGTGTCTGTTCCATCGTCACAGTTAATTACTGTATTTGGTACATAGATAATATTTGTCAGATTATCAGAAATTACAAACCCCTTATTGTTATATTCTACCATGTGATTGAAATGCTACCATGTCAAAAAGATGCCCAACATCTTTTCCAAACTTTAAATACCATCATTTTCTCTCTCTCAGTTAAGTGACAGAATTAGCCAGTTGCTCAAAACTAGGAATCGTTCTAGATTCTTTCTCATTGTCCTAAACATTAGTAAGTACTGTAAATTTCACCTCAACAATTTATTTTTCTCTTTGTTTTAGATGGCATTCATTGTTAAGCAATTCTCATAAGAATAATTACACTAGCTTTCTAAGGGCTTTCCTCACCTGTGAACTCTTCTCCTTCGCCTGTCCCTCCCCTCCCCATCAATGAAGTGCAGGCATCGTGATGAAGAATTCTGACATTTTTGCTCCTTCGCACAAAATTCCGCGTGGCTTTCAACTGCATGAATAAATGTAAGCACTTTTGCATCACAAAGCAATGCTTTCATGGTCTGTATTGCATTTCAGCCTTCTCGTGAAACTGCTTCCCAGCCCTTCTTTCCCCTCATACCTTCTATATTAAAACATTACCTTCTTTTTGGTAGTTTGCTTCAAGTCATCAAAATATTTTGTTGTATCCTGTATAATATTCAAAACACAGAAAATATTTGCTATGTTCGGTTTTGGGAGAGACATCCTTACCACCTCCTTTATCTGGCAAATTCCTACTCATTTCTCAAAAAAAAAAAAAAAAAACAAACCCAATATGGTATATATGAAGCATTCTTATTAAAATGATAAGAAGTTGCCCTGGCATATATGTCCAGTGAATTTTACATGCAACTTCGTTTTGAATATTGTTATATGCTTGTCTTCTTACCTTGTAGGTTAAATACCTTCTACCCTGTTTTTATCCCCTATCCTCTGCCTGCATATTTATTCTGGCTCTAATTTTCTCTTTGTTCTTCCATAAATATTTTAGAACTCATTTATCATATTTTTTAAATTATATTGAGCATTTATTGGTATACAATTTATAGATCAATTTGAGGAAGACACATTTTTATTGTATTGATACTTTTGTTACATCGAACATTTAATTCCAAGGATCTGGTGTGTCCTTCAGTTACCTGGTCTTCAGTGTTTTTGAGGGAAGACTTACTAGCAAGTCTCTTTAGGGATTTACTGGTGGAAAATATCTATATTTATGTTTACATCATTATCTAAAGATATATTTGTTACTGTGAAAGTTTTTCTAAGATTACATTTTCTACTTTATAAAAATATTAACATATTTTATCAAAAATCATATTACTCATAAATATGAATAATTTTGTGTATATTCCTTTAGTTTTTGAGTATTGGTACTGGTACTTATACTATTTTCAGACAGTTTTGTCACTTATTTAATTTTCTTTTCTCCTATTTTTCTTCCTTCATCTTTGCCTCTTTTTTCTAACTGCAACGTCTAGATCCCTTAATACAATACTTAGTGTAAACAAACTTACTTTCTAGAGCGTGTTTTGGCCAATTTTTATGTACTGATCATTCATTTATTCTGTTCTTTTTCTTATTTCTTATTTTCTTATTTCTTAGAGACTCATTTCAAAAAATTTTGGTTTTTTTCCTCAAAAATAAAATTATTTAATCTAAAAACTCTTTTCTAGACACCTCAGATGATATTTCTATGCAATGTTTTCACTGACATTCAATTATAATATTTTTAAACTTCCATTGTGATTTCATCTTGGATTCATTTGTTATTTTGAGTTATTTGTGTATACTTTAAGAATTTCTATATGTACACTTTAAAAGTCATCTTCAGTTTTATTAAGGTCCAAGAATTACTGTGCAATATATTTATCAATTTTTTGTCACCATACTTTTTCTTGATCAATGTTTACTTACATTTACAAGTACCATTGAAATATACAGTGGATGTTTATATAAAGCAATTTGTTTCAATAAAAGTCACACTGCCATTAACTCTCTTCAACATACTCTGTCTTACTGCAAACATACATGCCAGCATTCCTCCCCTTTCTGCAGTGTTTCTGGAAGTCCTCCTTTATGAGTGTCCTTTCATGATTGCCTCAATATCATGAATCAATTAAAACTCCTTACAACAAGTGCTATCAAATAGAAATATCATGGTGTGTTCTCATGCACCTTATCAACCAGATCTGGTGTCTAGGAAGTTTTGTTTCCTCCCCAAAGTCAAAAGAACCACGAAAGGTAAATGTTTTGAATCTATTCAGGACATACAGGTAGCCAGGACAGTGCATCTAAGGTCACTTACTAAAGAGGACTTCCAGAGCTGCTTCAGACAGTAGCAGGAATGATGGGATAAATGTACGAGAAGTGAGAGGAAGTATTTTGAGGGGGATTAATGGCAATGCATCTTTTACTCTAATAATATTTAATATTTAAATACTACATTTTTAGTAGGGTTGTTATTATATTATTTGCCATTCTTTTTTGTACATCAAATTTCCCACCAATTATTATTTTGTTTCACAAATTCATTCTCAAGAAGTCCTATATTGAGAGTAAGGTGGTATTAATTACATTTTCATTTGATACAGTTTAATTGGGATTACTTTACTCTAAATTTTAACTTGTCACCATAGTTTAAATTCTACCTCTACATCCAACTGATATCTGATCTGATCAAGAATTTTAACTGAAAATATTTGTTGTAAATTTACTAATGTGAGTCTTCTTTTTCTTTTTTAAGGAAACATAGAGTCTTTAAAAAAAGCCTTACACTTTAGCAACCATTTTGGAAAATGTTTATATTCTGTAGAGATGTTGAAGCAAGTAGATTACAATCCAACAATTCTACTCCTAGTTGGTAGAGGGTGAAGGGCCTAGTAGGAATGAATATATATATATATATATATATCTTTTCAGTGTCCTACATTTATGTAGGAATCTCTGAAATGAGTTTTTACCTTTCATTGGTCTATATTTTGTCTGGAGTCCCTGGACTTCCAAGTCTTGTGAAAACAAAGCATCATGTCACTTAGGTTTGGTGTGGCCTCCAAGATATACCTGGTAAAGGACAGTCACCATCTTCAGCACTCGCATATCTTTTTCTAGATTCTTGGCTTTTGCAGTTGTCTTTTATTTTCTTGCTAGCTAATTTAAAATTTCAAAAATTATCAAGCATTTGTGGTTATTATACATAGGGACAGTTTGAAGGCTCTAGTCAGCCTGTGGGCAGAACCATTGTACTTCATTACTAATATGTTACGTGTGGCCATAAGGAATATTATTTCTCATTCCTATAACTGACTAAACTGAATGACCTAGGAAAACCTCAGTAATCCTCAGTTTTCTGATTTTACTGAGTAGAAGAACATGGGGACTCTTTATCAGATCCCTTAAATGACACATTATCTCAAAACTGAGCAACTCCTTAAGGAAAAGATTTAGCCTTCTTGATAAAACCCTTGTATTTCTAAAGAACTTTAGTGAGATTAAGACTTGTGGCAAGGGCATTATCCACTCATACTATTGACTTATCAGCTGAAAGTCAAAGCCTAAAAATAACTTTAGGCCTTTTTTCTCTTGATATACAATCTGAATTTTCCTGTAAATGCCCCCACCAAGAGTGGCTCCCCTAAGAATTTTCTTTTATTGAAACAAGGCTGAAATAAAAATACCATGAATGTTCATAGCTAGTTTGAAAAGTTTTTGTTAATGATACTTTTAACAACAACAACAAAATCATTACATTTTCAGTGTTCAGATATAAGTTTATAGTGGAAACAAACGAGATCATCTGGGGCTGCGGATTTAGCTCAGTGGCATAAGCGCCTGCCTTGTAAGTGCGTGGTCCTGAGTTCGATCCCCATACCCCATTAAAAAAAAGAGAGAGAGATCTTCCTTCTGAGGGCTGGAGGTAGAAGAGCTCAGAGGCAGAGCAAATACTAATTAGGAAGATCCTAGGTTCAATTCCAGCCCAGAAAGGAAAAAAAAGGTATTACCAAATTGCTATGCTATACTGTATTATGCTCCAAAGGAACTTCGTTTATTACTGTTTTGCAAATTAGAAAACAATTTAACTTAAAAAGTTCAAATAAAAAGGTTAAGACCAGGCACGTGATCTTGATTTGTATTTCCAGTTGCTACAGAAATTGTTAGATTATTCTGTCTAAGCCACCCCTCCACTGAGATTCATTATTATGCTAATCAGAGATGTATTAAACTCTTAGTGACAAGACTTCAATGAAGAAAGTGTATCAAAAGAAGTGAAGATTGTTTAACCCATTTTAATTCATTGTTAATTGTGTAAAACAAAATTACATTTTCCTAATTTGACTGACAAGTGCTGGAGTGTTAGATCCAGATTTCCCACTAAATAAATTAGAGTAAACCACTTTTCTATGCATCAATCCATCGTAAAGTAGTAATTGTAACTCAGCATTTGAGTAAAAATGAACTGAGTTGGAGTTCCTATTGGGATGCTTCAAAGCATGTGAGCCAAGCCCCTTATGCTCATATGAAGAGAGCTGTTGTGAGAACTGAATAACCTCTGTAACACACCCACAGAGCACAGCATACAGATATTCACTATTTAAAGGTTGGCTAACTACTTCTTGAAATGCTTTTTCACTGTAGTTTACTTTTTCATTAGCATGTATTACCTGTGCTTTAGTATAAGGAACTCCTCTAAAGCAGTAAGTCAATTTGATATTAAAAACAATTTCAACTTCATAAAAACCCAGTTGTATTTCAAGCTGTACTGATTCACTAGGGTACACAAGTGTGTGTGTGTGTGTGTGTGTGTGTGTGTATGTATGTATGGGTGTTTGCAACCTATGATTTAAAGGAGGAAAAGGGTCAGTGTCCAACTACTTTGTATTTAGCACTGAACAACTGACTTGAAAGATCCTGGAGGAAAAAGCAAAAATAAGTGAAATTCACTTCTGAGTTGCTTGGCTCCTTGACAATTATAGCTACAAAAGGCAGCTTTTTGCGCATAAATTATTTTCTTGGGCTTTTTTCACTCCTTAAGAAAGAATCTCAGTGTCTTAAATCAAAACGGTGTGCTGCTTGGCTGCCTGGAAAGAGACAAGGGTCCAGTCACTGTACAGCTAATTTTAGTAGGTAGACACACTTCAGCTGATTGTGCTTGGTCTTCCTTGCTCCCCATTGTTGGTCCACCCCACCCCCACCAAACACACACACACACACACACACACACACACACACACACACACACACCATACTCCTAAGATTCCCTAGTCAGGAAGTGGGACAGTTGAGTTTCACTACAGATTCTGACATCACAGGGCTCTGACCATGAAGAAAGAAAAGAATGAAAGAGTAAAGAAGGAAATGAAAGCAGGAGAGAAAAGAAGAATGGAGGAAAAGAGAAAAGGAGAAGGGGAAGAAAAGACAAATAAAAGAGGAAAGAGAAAATTTAATAATTGAGAAAGGAAGAAAGCTTGGAGGCAAGAGGGAAAAGGAGCGAGAAAGGAGGAAGGGTGTGAGAAAGCGCCAAGCAGTATCTTCAAGGTCCACTAGGGAGACAGACAGAACCTTCACCAGCACGCCCGAATCTCGGAGAGATAGTGCACTGTTTTCTTGAAAGCCCAGGAGCTAAGCAATTCCAAGAATTTTTGGCAAAGCCCTTTCGGGAATGCTGAGGTGGGGGGCGGGGAGGGGGACTTTCTCACCGCCCCCTCACACGCTGTGACAGGATTTGGGAGACCCAGAGGGAACCTCCAGGTCACCCGGGGAACTGCTCCCCTCTCAGGTCCGGCGGCGGCGAGGGGTGGGGGCAGCGCGAGGCGCGCGGGGCGCGGAGATGAGCAAGTGGCGGAGCCGGACCGAGCGCCGGCGGGAGCAGCCGCCCAAGTGCCCGCGCGGGATCTGCTGAGAGGCCACGGTGAGTCTCTCCGCTGAGGGTGCAGGGATGCCCCGCTTCCGCGGCGCCCTCCCGCCCGGCCGAGGCAGGCCGGGAAGCTCGCCGGGGTCCGGCCTGCTCCGTCCGAGCGCGCGCTGCTCGGGGCGCGCTCGGGGACGCACCACCCGCGGGCGCTCCGCGGGGCCCGGCCGCCCTCCCGCCCGCCGCCGCGCGGCCCCGCGCGCTCATTGGCCGGGATGTGTCTGCTCGGCAGCCTCCAACTTCTCCCGAATCCCACTGGTGAGTCCCGGGCGAGCGAGGCGGCACCTGGGAGCCGGGGCGCAAGGGTCTAAAGGGCGCCGGGAGCCCGCGGGACGCGCAGGGCGGGACGCCGCCGGGCGCGGGGCAGGGTCCGCGGCTCGGGTCCGGCGCCGCGCCAGCGCCCCAGCCTCGTGGCTGCGGCCGTGGGCGAGGGAGGCGTGCCCCGGGCGGGCGCCGCCAGTGAGACCTGAGGAGTGAGGGGAGGGCAGGGGCCGAGAGGGCGACTTGGAGGAGGGCTCTGCGAGTGATGTCAGGTCGCCTCTCCCGATTCATTTCCATAGCTCCCTGCAGCCTCTGCCTCCGGGAGTTATGTTTGGTTACCGAGATCTGCGCTACCAAATTGCACCGGGGTTGATTTGGGGGCTGGGAATTTGCCATTCCGCTGTACAGACACTGGGTGTTTTTAAAGCAAGGTTTGTTTTCATTTTGGTTTCTGTCGGGGTTTTTCCTCGTTTAACTCACTTTTCTATTTTTACTTTTCTTAACCTGAAGACCTTTTCATGATCCGCCTCTTCATTGTGCTTTGAACCTTGATTTCCTATTATATAATTTATGCTTAAATCGCACCAGGCTTGGTTGGCGCTGGGTGGGGGTGTTCTCGTGTAAATGGAAGTTTTTTATTTTTGTTTTTGTTTTTGTTTTCTCCCCAAAGACCCTTTCCTTGCTTAACCGATCTCGGTCTATTTGCACTGTTTAAAACGACGGGGGCTAGCACCTGAACATCCCTCTCTCGCCTCCCCATCAAACCTATTCCTCCTCCATAAATGATTCAAATGGCAATTTTAGTAAGGGAAAACTAGTACCTGAGTTGCAGCGTCAGCGTTTGGAAGCTGCTAATCGGCAAATAGGCTCTGAGGGCGTGTAACTTCACTCCCTTGCATTTTTGCTGGATTCTGGCTCTTAGAAACATTGTTCGATAGTTTCCTGAGCTCGTGTATTTGGCTGTGTGTATTTGGCTGTATGGCTCCACTACACATGGGAGTAATGTAGCTGGGACTCTGTGGCCGGAGCTGCCCATTTCCTGGAGGCCAGGGAAACATCTACTAAGTAAGGTCCAGGAAACTTGAGGATTTCTCCTGAGCAGCTTCCTCCTCAGTTTCTTCAGACACAGTCTCCTAGGTAGCTTGCTATGCTTTCCTGTGCCTCAGTTTCCATTATGCACATTGGAATTACGTAGCACAATCTCAGAGACTTGTACACATAAGTTAATGCAATATGCTGCGAAGATGAAAATGTGCAGGCTCGACTTTCCCTTTAACGAGTCACGTACCCCACGAAGTTTCTCGATTTGACCATCTGGGAAAGTGATAAAGTTTATGCTCAACTGATAGAAGAATTGTTGCTTCACATTCCTTTGAAATTCAGTTTATAGAAAACAGAATAGTAGTTTAATCTTCTGATAATGTGAAGCTGAAGTTTAGGGTTTTTGTTGGGTTATGCCCCCTAACTATTCCCTTCTGTGGTGCTGTTTGCTTTTTAGCTTACACTTTTGAACATATTTCCAGTTGAGGTGAATTGTTTTAAGAATGTAGGGATGTTTTTGCATATATTGCTTTATATGGGGCTTAAAAATGTGACTTTTTTGGTATTCTTTATTCTATTATTTTCTTGTCCCCTGCCCCTCCTGCCCCCTCCTAAAGCTGAATGTTGTGGTTAAATTGGATATGTAAGTAGCAGTGTCAGAGTTTTGTTCTCTCTTCAAGTTCAATATTCTGACCCCTCCATTCTCCTTTTCTTCCTTCCTTCCTCCTTCCCTTTTTCTATGCCTTCTCCTCCCTCCATGCCCCCCTTTCTTTCTCCCTGCGTCCTCCCTCCCAGCCTCCCTTCTCTTCTTCCTCCCTTCCTTCTTTGCTTCCTTCCTTCCTTGACTCAGGACCTTGTTATATAGTCCAGGCTAGTGCCTTGAACTCACTGTAACTCAGACTGGCCTTGAACTCCTAGTGATCCTCTTGCCTCAGCCTCTCACCTGGAAATTACAGGCACATACCTCTACACCAGACTTTCTGACCCTTTAAAAGAAAATAACAAATCATCTCCAATTAACTCGATGTGAATGATAAAGTTAATTAAGAGGTTAAACTTATGGCATTTCTGCTTTTTGACACTATTGAAAAGTGCGACTTAGGGAGAAAAAGATTTCTTTAGAGAATTTGCGAAGCAGGTAAAAGACCAGCAGATAGACAAAGACTTTGCAGATAATTCAAAGATGATATTGTTTTGCTGCAGGTAAATTTTCTCATAACTATTTGTGCAGCTGCCTCAGCTGTCCCCTCTCAAGGATAAGGAGAGGAAACTGAGAAATAGTACCCAGAAGAAAAACAGTGACTCTGGGCTACTAGTTTTACAGCACCCAGAAGCTTGATGATTCCACAGAGCAACTCTAATTTAACCCTTAGCTGTCCTGGTTCCCCAGTCCTAAGTTCTACTTTACAAGTCTCTGGCTGACATTTTTAAGAAAGAACTTTTAAAAAGAAAAACAAGTGGAATTCTATACCAGTAAACCATTTCTCTAGATTATGTTCTAAAATTATTAGAGTAGGGAAAGATACTTTTAAGAGAAATACTTAAGGAAATGTCATTAATATTCTATACTTTTTAATGTCAGCCTCAAAATCTAAGGGGATTGAGTAAATTATTCTTTTTATTGTTTATCTCTTTGTAAGATGTCCAGAATATTAAAGTTTTTATTATTTGTCCGTCACCCAGCCACCAACTCTGTGAAAAAAAAGAGTGAAATCACTAGAGCTCTGAATTATCACCCCCGGATCTGTAAGACTAAGTTAAGTTACATAATCATAAAATAAGGCATTTTAGCATTCATCTACATCACATTCCACTTTATTGAGCAGATATAATTTTCATTTTCCAATAAAAAGTTTTATTAGATAGTCTGTTGTTGCTTGTAGGATTATGCAATCAAGAGGCCAACATGCTTAAGAGTTTGTATCTAGTACCTTAAAGTCCAGTTGTGGTTAACTTATTAACTCACTGGAAAGAACAAGTGCCTCGTTATTCTCTGGATATCCCAGATGACACTTCAAATATAGTTGGTTTCTACTTTCTCTGGTTCCCCAGTGTTCACAAAACACATTTTCTGGGAACTGTGTGCATTCAACAAACTTTTTAACAATAAATGCATTTCTGAGCAGTATCGTCATCTAGAAACTAAATTCTATGATTAATTTGTATTGAGTTATAAATAACTAATCCGTGTATTTTATTTTTTGGTTGAGATATTCTTTTGTATAGTCCTATAGAAAAACTGAAGTTTTGGGGTTTTTCTGGGAGGTTTTTTTTTTTTGGTTCTGGTAAGTGGCCTAATAAACAATCACTAGGCCTTAAAAGGAGTCATGAAATTTAATATGTTGGCTTGTGACCTCTTAATTTTCTACCCTAAATTTCTGCAATAAAATATAAAATTGCTTTTAATGCATGATTATATAATTTATTTGTATGTTTGTGTAACTTTGGGTCAATTACTTGATTTCTGTGTACTCCAGGTGCTAAAATATAGAAATGAAATCTTATCTGCTAAAAGCTGTAAATGGTACATGGAGAGAGCTCAGAAAATGTGATCTAGGGTAGTAGAAGTACTAATGTTATCAATTTAAATACAAGTTAAACATATACCTTAACAATTGATACCTTGACCTGCAAGGTAGGAATTTTTCCTAATCAAGTATCTCTTTTTTCTCTTTAAATTGCGCAAACATTGATGCAGTTAGCAGTTTCACTCCAGGGTGTAAATCAGTGACTTTTGGACCAATGAATAATCATTTTCAGAATGTTGTCTAACCAGTTAATAGATACTCATATCAGCAAGAGTAATCATCTTGAGCTTTAAAAACAAATGTTTTTACACGTGAAATAAGCTACTTCAAATATTTATTCTTTTGGAGTTTTATTTGTATTTATATTTCAAATTATTGTTTAGCCAAACTTTAGTGTATTAGTCATTGATTTTTGAACTTATAAACCACTGAAGCAATATACAGGATTAACCTTCAACATCCTTCCATAGTTCAAAAGGGGAAGTTTAAAACTTTCTTAATGACAATACAGAAATTACTTGCTCATAATCTTCTGAAGTCATACTACCTGAGTATATAATCAAGTCTTCCTTTTAGTTTTGTTAGGATCTTCAGTGATATATCAAAAAAGGAAAAAAAACGTTGTGACTGAGACTTGTCAAATTCTTATGACTATAATTTTTGCTTTTAATGTCAAAATTTTGACTTTTTAGCATAAAACTTTTATTTCCACTTTAAAGTACTTGATCTTTTATTTTGATCCATCACATTAAGCTTTCGTAAAATTATGTATAGATTTTCTTTTTAACCATTTAGTCATTGTTATTTGTGTTTTATTTTTGCAGATATTAGGTGATGGGAAGATCTGAAAGTCAGATGGATATAACTGATATCAACACTCCAAAGCCAAAGAAGAAACAGCGATGGACTCCGCTGGAGATCAGTCTCTCAGTCCTTGTCCTGCTCCTTACTATCATTGCTGTGACCATGATAGCTCTCTATGCAACCTATGATGGTGAGTTCCTCCCACATCTGTGCAATCATCAGTACAAAAAAGGAGCAAATCTTCATCTTATCCTTCTCCCACCCAGCTAACAAGTGTGTTAAGGATAGAAACTCATGGATGATACAAAGATGTGTTTATAAAATGTTAAAAGTATGTCAAAACAGTGAACTCTGACTAAAGTACAATGTCTTTTATGGTTGAACTAAGTTACTAATTGCCTAGGATATTTAGTGCAATTGTGTTTATTTTATGAGCATTCTAATGTGTAATTTTATTTGACTAAAATATACACAATTTTAATAGTCATCAGGCAATTTTTGTTGTGCCATTGAAATTCTGAGAGACTTCGCAGGAATTTAAGAAGTCTAATTGGAGGCTTAGAAGTTTTCACAATAGGGATTAGTAAAGATTGGTTCTTTAATGGGAAACAGTGATTACTGAATGATGGCTGGAAAAACTGATTATTTTAATTTGATAGGCTCAGGGCCCATTTTGCAGAGATGATAGCAATAGTTTTTCTTTACAATCAAAGTCAAATCTAAGATTTCCTTATTTTCCTCCCCTGTATTATTTTCTAACTATTGATAGTGATATATAATATTTAGTTTTTAGCTCTTACTTTATGTAGTTGCTTATTTATTTGGCAGTTTCTAAAGAAAAAAGATAAAGAGAAATTAGAAAACCTGTATTGCAAATATTTATACATATACCTTTGTTTTTCTAGATGGTATCTGCAAGTCATCACACTGCATCAAATCAGGTGAGAAATTGTTCTGCATTTAAAAGTTTATAATTAAAGTATACCATTTAAATATCAAATGTTAATGGATTTCTGCATTTCCTTTTTTATACTCTTATATGTTCTCATTTTACAGTGAAGGAAATTCAAATATATATATATATATATATATATATATATATATATATATATATATATATTCCTTTTTTTGTTTGTGTTTTTTTTGTTGTTCTGAGACAGGGTCTTACTGTATAATTCAGGTTAGCCTTAAACTCACTATGTAGGCCAGGCCAGCCTAGAACTCATGCATTTCTCCTGCCTCAGCCTCCTGAGTGCTGGGATTATAGGCATGAGCCATCACGCCCACCTTACAATGTCTTTGAGCAAGAGATTCATTTTTGTGGTCTGAAAAGTAATTCACTGGCTGCCCTAAGATGTATGGTGAGGTGGTAAAGAACTATGCTTTTATTTATATGGAGCTTGCCATGTAGTTGGAGAAAGAAAATGAACACTTGAATAGTGAGCATATCACTAAATACTAAATCATCAAAGAGGTAAAGATTAGGGGAGTAACATATAGTCATGAAAGGCTGGCAGAAAAATTGAGGAACAGGAAGGAAGAACTGGGTGGCTCAGTAGAACTGAGTCATTACACGAAACAAAGTATGTGAATGAGTAGAAAACGATACCACATTTTAAAAATACAAGCGATGGAGGAGGACAGTAGTAGCCCATCAAGAAACAGAAAGTAGAAGGTTACTTAATGTGTAGGGATGTGGTTTTTAATGGTATTTGGCAATTGACTCATGAAAATGTATTTAGCCTGCCTCCTTTAATTGTAGCTTAAAGATCACACCAAGTATAAAACACCTTCCAGAGCTGTACCTTGGCAGAGAAGTGTACACAGTAGAAATCCGTGGCTCACCAAGTCGTAGTATAGCTGTGTGTTTTTCTTTGGTTTATTTTATACTCTTACAAGCTGTTAGAACACTTTTATATTCATAGTTACATTTTTTTTTTCCTGGGGAAAGAAATGAAGCATTCTTCTCATCACACACATACACATATCAACTTTTGGCTGGTTAGAAATCTTTTCACCACAGAAACTACAAATATTACTTTTATAAGTTGCTGCAAATTAGGAAAACTCTAGGGGGAAATCTTGGACAGAAACAAGTAATAAAGAGGAACAGAGTAGATGGAAAGTAAAATAAAGATGGGGAAAAAAAGTGTTTTAGAAAAACATAAAATATCCTACTGGCAATTCTGCAGTCATTTTAAAAGGTTGGGAGAGTTCAAACCTGAGCACAGAAATTCTTGAGAATTTTGTAAAATTATTGATACCTAAGCTGCTTGGTTGAAGTGAAAGATAGCTCCAACTTGAATTTTCTCCTAGAAGGAGGAAAAATCATGGCACAGTATTTTTTTCTTCAGGTTTTGAAGTCAAGGAATAGAAGACACATTGACCAGACCTAAACTGGAGCAAACAGTACTTAATTAACAACTGACATCAGAGTTCTAAGCTCTAATGTTAAAGTATTTATTACTTACCATTTTTGAGTGTCAAAAACTTGGAGTCGCAGAGTTTATATGCAGTTTTTAGACTTTGCTCTGTAGGTCTAAATCCTGAAACTGACTTTTATTGTATTATAGTCTTTATAACTAAGAAAATTTCAAGAAATCTTATGCTTTAAATGAGAGTTTCTCAATCTCATTACAGTAGAGAATTTAAGCTAGGTAATTCTTCTTTGTGGGAGCTGCCACTAGGAGATATTTAACAATATCCCTAGTCCTTCACCCACACCCCTTCTGTATATAACCACCAAAAAATGTCTCTAGATGTTTCCATCTAAAGACATTTAGATGTCCCTGGAGAGTAGCAGAATCTCCTCTGGCTGTGTACCACCTGTCTAAATGATGTGAAGAGGTTATCTGTACTTTTTTGTAGTGGTGCATAGTAGTGCTCCAAAGATGTCCATGTCCAATTCCTAGAAATTGTAAATACGTTATCTTATATGACAAAAGAGCTTATAAGGAAGGGTCTAAGGATTTTGGAACAGGAAGATTACTCTTAATGACTTTGGTGGCCTTGTATAATCACCAAAATCCTTATAAGTGGAAAAGAGAACTGAGTGTGGTAGTGCCTGGCGTCCCAGCACTTTTGGAGGCTGGAAAATCACAAGTCCATTCCCAACCTGGACAACTTAATGACTTTGGTGAGATTCCATTTCAAGAATTAAAATTAAAAATAATTGCTAATGTAGTGCAACGTGGAGGCCTTGGCATTCAATTGCCAGTTCCAGAAATAGATAGATAGATAGATAGATAGATAGATAGATAGATAGATAGACAGATAGACGATAGACAGACCGACTGGTGGGGGTGGGGAGCAGGGAGCCAGAGTGTCAGAATCAGAGAAGGAAATGTTACAGCAGAAGCAGAGGTCGAAGGGACACAGCTATAAGCCAGGGAACACATGCTTCCTCTAGAAGCTGGAAAGCAGAATGAATAGTTGTCTCCAGAGCATCCCAAAGAAACACAGCTTTGCTGAGCCTTGTTGAATTTTTGACCTCCAGAACTAGACAATAATAGATTAATCTTGTTTTAGGTCACTGAATTTGTGGTGACTTATTACAACAATAGGAAACCAAAATGTCCTACCATAATTCTTTTATTTTAAGGCAATCATTGAAGAGTTTAAAGCATGCACACACACATACATCAATATTTGCTGTTAAAATTTTTTTTAACTAAATTGAGGTTTGTAATATACAAAGACAGGGAGGAACATTAAATGGATCTCTAGAGGAGTGTTTTAGTTTGAAAGTATCCATTCCAAATTTCAGGTGTTGCCAGTGTATGTTAAGTGATTAGGCTACGAGTACTCCCCCTTATGAGCAGAATTTGGGACCCTAATAAAGGAACTTGATGCAGGGGATTCAGTTTCTTTGCTTTTCCACCTTCTGCTTGGTGAGAAAGCAGCAGGAAGTTCCTCATCAGATGCCAGTTCATTGATGTTAGGTTTTCCAGCTTCCACTACCAGGAGGAAGTAAGTTTTTGTTCTGTATAAGTTATCTAATCTCAAACCACTTCTTATAAAACAGACTTAAGACAAAAGCCAAGTATGATAATAGATTACAGGAGGATAACTATATGATAGTGAAGTATAATAAAAATAGAGTAGAAAATAACAGATAACACTTACTGAATACTTATGTATCTGGTACTATTTTAAGTCTTAGCATGTATTGGTACATATGATCCTTGTAAGGAAACTATGAGGTAGGTACCATTGTTATTATTCCCTCCTTCTCCTCCTCCTCTTCCTCCTCCTCCTTCCCTTGCTCCTCCTCCTCCTCAGTATCCTCTTGCTCCTCCTTCCTGTCCTCCCCGGCTCTTTTTTCTCTTCTTCCCCTCAATTGTCAGCTCTGGTTGATGTCAAACTCTAGGGCTTAAGTATTCCTGCCTCACCCTCTTGAGTAGTTGGGACTACAGGCACGTGAAACAACTCTTGATTTACGTTATCTTGACAGGTGAACAAACCTGGGCTGCGATTCCAGTGCAGGGAGCATGGCTGCAGAGGCTGTGCTCACCCATTCTCCAAAGGGACCAAGGCTCTTTCCAACCTTTGACATTCTTTGCCTGGGTACACAGTTTGCGAGTGCATTGCCTCTCCTCCCACTGCAAAGTGGAACTAAGAGACACAAGAGAGATCTGAAAGTTAAGATGGTTAAATCCAGAAATGTCTCTTAGCCCTTCAAACCCATCCCCTTTCCTAAGAATGGAGCAAATTTATGAGTGATTTTAGTACCTTAAAATCAGTGGGAATTGCGGCATCTATATGAGTCCATTTTACTTCACTATCATGAACTATCTGAGGCTGAGTAACTCTATAAACATTATTTAGTTCACAGTTGTGGAGGTTCAAGGGGCCCCTCAAGGCACAGCAGGATGACTTTTTTAAAAAGACAGTTTTATTAGTGTGTGCTTGTAACACATAATGAGTCTATTCATTGTGAGAGAGTCGACATACACATACTGTACCGTGATCCTTCTTACTTTCCCTTCCCCCCTCCTTTCTATATCTTGATTTCTACAAAATCTATCTCCCTCTTTCTTATCTTTTTTTTGATCTTTAAATTATTTATATTTGGGGTTTTTCATATTAAAAAACCATGCAACATTTAACTTTCTGTCTCTGATTTATTTCATTTAGCATTATGGGCTCAAGTTGCATGCATTTTCCTAGCAAATGACCCATGTTTATCCTTATTTATGGCTATATATATATATATATATATCACATTTTCTTTAGCCATTCATCTGTTGATGGACACAGGTTGCTTCCATAATACAGCTATTACAAATTGTACTATTATAAATATGGATGTGCATGTATCACTATATGATGTCTTTTAACTCTTTCAGGACAATACCCAAAAGAGGTATAGGTGAGCCAGATGAAATTTCTGTATATAATGTTTTTGAGGAATGCAGCCTGACTTTTGGGGGCGACAGTTCTGTTACTGCTTTCAGAGTAGGAGATGGGGCTATTTCATTACGTAATTAAGTTTGAGAAAACCCTTCAGGCAATAGGAACACAGCAGGAGTTTTAGTGAAAAGACCACCAAGGCACATCTTTGGTAATTTAAATATGGCATATGCAAATTTGCTTTGGGTGGCTTTCCTGACACAGTTCTCAAGAAAATCATGTAGTATTCTTGCCTTAAAATAATTTCCAGTCAAAATTAACATCAGTCAGTCCAACCTTATCCAAGAATGAGAGTATATAATGATATATATATTAATATATGATACATAATTACATACATGACATATGTGATTATATGATACATATATGATTTAATGATATGTATATGATTATATGAGATATATGTATATTATATATATTTTTACCTTCTGGAGAATTTATACACAGCCATTCATTTTGAAGTGTATATTTGAGGACTAGAAAAGAGGTAAGTTGAATTAAGACCCTAAATGATACTGGTGGTAGGGATCAATGTCTGGTAAGGTTATTGGGAGTTCAAAGATTTGTTTTACAGCTACAAACAAATAACTATTTGTGAAGAGATTGAATATGTTGTGCTAGCTCAGGCTGGCACAAACACCTGGTCTTATACTCAATATTTTGCAGTGAAAGGTGTGTAGAGATTTCTCTGTAATGGAACGCTTTTGCTTTGTCTGCTCAACAATCAGGTAGCAGCATGGCTTTTGGTTTGATGTAAGCTCAAATTGGTAAAATTAATAGATTAAGGGAAAATGAAAAATATGCCATTAAAAAGACCATAAGAGGAAATTTATATCCTGAAGCTATCATTAATATCATTCAGACAAGGATACTGGGAATAAGGAAAGCTGTGCGTTCTTATTTTGATGCTATTTCTACTCAAAGCATCCTGTAAAAGGATGTATTAGTCAGGGTACTCCAGAGAAGCAGAACCAATAGACCATATCCCTCTGTAGATATATAAATATGTGAAAGGGGAAATAGCTCTTGAGATTATGAAAGTCAAAATGTACCACAATGAGCTGTCGTCAAGTTAGAGAACAGAGAGACCACGTGGTGCAACTTTCAGTCTGTGTCCAAATCCTGAGGACCAGGAAAACCAATGGTCTAAGCTCAAGTCTAACAGTCCATGTCTAAGGGGAGAAAAAAATGGATGTCTTTGTTCCAAAAGAGTTTTAAAAATTATCTTTATTCATTCTGGGCACTCAGCGGGTTAGATGATGCTCACACACATTGGTGAGGGAAATCTTCTTAATCCACCGATTCAAATGTCTCTTCCAGAAACACTGTCCCCACACATCCAGAGATAATGTGTTATCAAATGTCTGGATATCCCTTAACATGTTCAATGATAATAAAATTAATTACTGTGTGCTAAAATAAAAATGGTAGACTTTACCAAGTATTAGTGAGAGTGTGGAGAAATACATTGTAGATAGGAATGTAAATTTCGGGACATCCTAGCTTAAAAGGTAAGAACAATTTTGGAAAACAATTTTCCAATTTTTACCAAAAGTTAAACATAAAGCTTCTATACTATGCCACACTTCCACGCTTAACTATTACCCAAGAGAAATGAAAACAAATATTCTCCTGAGGACTTCTATATAATTGTTCATTACAACATTATTTCTAATAACCAATACCTAGAAACAACCCAAAAGTATATCAAGTGAATAAATAAAATGCGACATAGCTGTAAAGTGAAATGCTACACAGTGATATAAAGGAGCAAAATGCCTGTACCTGCAGTGATACAGATAAACTGCAAAACTGTTGTGCTAACTGAAAAAAGCCAGAACAAAGAGACTACAGAGTTTACAACTCTATTATATTAAATTTCTAGAAAACACAAAACCATAATTATAGAGGCGGAAAGCAGAGTAGTGGCTGCCCAGGTCTAGGGAGTGAAGCACAAATTGGTTGTTAATTAGTATAAGGGAACTTTTTCTGGTGATGGAAGGTTCTAAAATTAAATTTCCACAACTATATAAATTTAGTAGAAATCATTAGGTAGATTTAATAACTTTTAAGTTAATCATTCAAAGCTGTTAAAACTAAACCAATCAGGCACATCCATTTTTCCAATTTCTTCAATATCCATGTTTAACTAATTATCTTTTATTTTGGTGACATTTTTGCCATCAAATGTTGAGTGTACTGAGTTTCATTTTCACAGTTCACAGGATTATATGTAGTTTTCAATTTTTCCAAATTTTTGCTTTAAAAAAATCAACTGAAACTCCTTAGTTTGAGGGCTCTCCTATGATTAAGACTTACAGTCATGTGTAGCATGGTGATGTTTTGTTCAGTAATGGGCCACATATACACATCTATGTCCTATAACATTATATCACATAATGACATTATGGCTGTCACTAGGCATCTTAGTTTGTACAAGTGCACTTTATGATCACAGAAATCACCTGTACATCCATTTATTAGAAGGTGACTTAGTTATTAAGTGATGCATGTCTGATTTTAGGATTAGATTCATGAACAATCTATAGAAGTAGGAAGTTAACATTATTTCAGAATTAAGTAGTGGGAACATTTGTGTCATCCCCTGAGATTTCACTTACCGAAGAGGTCAGAAAGCTGTATAACCAGGTATGCTAGAGGGTTGAGTCAGTACCAGACCGCTGGGTCTACCACAGAGCTGCTACTGTGGATAATCCTACTGGAAATGTTTGTTTGGTTTTGTCATAAAGGTGCTGTGAAATGTTTCCCTTTTCAACTTCACAGATAGAAGTCAAGAACCAAGATTGTTTTTAATTTGTAATTATAGGAACTCTGCACAAACTTGATTCATTAGCCTTTTTCCTGTCCCCATTTTTCTTTTGCACCTAATACACAATTTTTCTTTTGTGTATCCTTTGCTGGATGCTGATTTTTCATTGATATATTTAGATGCCAGATAGATTAATAATTACATTATTATCATAGAGATAAATTTCAGCAAGAGAAATGTGCAAAAGAATTGTTACACTATAAAGTTTGTTTCAGAAAGTTGCAGATGTCATGAATAATTAAGGGACAATCTTTTGAAAGCCTACTATTTCTTTTTTCCACTAAATAACTTTTAGAATGTAAGTTTTGGCCACATCCTGTATGTGATCTTAATTAACTCGCTTTAGCAGTCAGCATTTCATTTTGCTTATCTACAAAACTGGAATTAAAAGTGTCTTATTTTACAGAGAAATAGCAAAGACTAATGACAGCCCATTTCACATCACTTGTCCTTCGAGGACAGCTTTCACAGGTGCAATACACAGATATATTTCATTTAAATTTTATTTTGTGAAAATTAAATTTTCACTATTTAAAACTTTTCATTGAAAATCAAAACATAAACTCTACCTTTTTAAGAAGGAAGGTGTGGAGAGAGAAGAGAAAGAGTGTAGACCATTTTAGATATCAGATAAAGATTGTGTCATTCTTTATTAACATGTTCTTTCATGGCTCTGTTGTATCTTAGTATAGGAAGTAAAAGTTGAGACTTCGAAGCAGTTGAAATGAGCACACTCTGTGTTTCCTGGAGAGCAAAACATAGCAACAGGCACACTTTGATTTGAAAACCTCACTATTCTGTGCTCATATGTGACAGCACTTGATAGTATCCTTTACCTCACCAGTGACTAAACTCCAAAAGTAGATAAGCCAGAAGCCTACCGCAAGAGTAGAATGAATAGATTCTTGCTATACAGAATTTGACCCATGGACCAGTTGTATCAGCAGCGTCTGGGTACTTGCAAAAGTACATATTCTCAGATACCATCTCAGACCTACTGAATCTGTAGCTGTTTTTTAAGCAGAGGCCCCAGGACATTGGTCTATGCAGTAAAGTTTGAGACGCACTTCAGCCACTACACTTTTATTTTGGTGACATTTTTGCCATCGTTTTGCCATTCAGAACTGTGATTTTTCAACTATGCTCACTTAGTAGAATAATTTGGGAAGATTTAAAAATATATCCATATTTCCAGACTTCCATCCTTCCTAGACACATCAACTTCCTATCTTTTCAGTTGAGTGTTCTTTGTTATGTTAGGAAGTAAAGCGATATTTAGGTATATAAGAATTACCTGTACATTTGCATTTTTAAAAGGTGTGTATTAACCTACTGATTGCTTTAACAGATGCAATTTCAGGTTGTATGTCCAGTGAAAACTTAGTTAGAATGAGTGAGAAACTAGGTCTGTTTCTTTTCCAATCAAATGGAAGTTGAATCTGGAATACCCTCCTGGATTCCTTCAGTGTAATGTAGGCAAGAATGTTTCCATAGAGACCTTAGACCAATTTCTTTACTTGTCCCCTAATTTATTTCTTCATTCATGTACTTGTTTGTTGATTTGCTTTTCCAAAACATTAATCAAGCCCCTTCTAAGTGCTAAGCTCTTTTCTAAACACTAGCAATATGAACTGAGATGTCTTCTTCCCTCAGGAGAATGGTAGTCTGATCAGTACAATACAGAGAGACATATGCTTTGGTGACTGCTATGAAAGAGATTAACAGAATATGCTAACAGCGTTCACAGAGGGAGTGCCTAAACAAAAGCAAACTGCAGTGGGCAGCTAGAGCAATGCCACTTTGGTCAGTAAGGCATTTCCAAGAGCAAACATAGTTCACTGAATTCTGATGGGCACTGGGAGATTGCCAGACCTGTGAGAGGATTGTGACTTGAGGACCTACAAGTGATTCATTATGGAGTTCAGCATAGGATGCACTAAGTCTAGAAAGACAGAGTGGAGGAAAATGAAATAAGTGGGGATCATGTCAGAAAGGACATTCCAGGGTATATGGGTGGCAATTCCTCCCAAAGTCTATTAATAATTTTATTAATTTTATTAATGAAGTTAATAAAATAGTTGTTGCAAGAGATCTAAAGTACTCTCATATGGCATTCTCAAACTTACCTGGTATTTAGCTCAGGCTTGAGGGGAGGGGTTAGCAAGATTGAGAAATTGAAAGAATATCTGCAGAGCTGGATCATGCAGAATATTCATGAAAATGTGCAAAATATGCAGTAAGGAGAAGTGTTGGCAAAAGAGATAAGCAGAACTTAGATCTTGTAGTTCCTGTTGAAGTACTTTGTCCTCTTATCAATAGCAATGGGAAGTCATATAAATGAAAATTTTAACTGAGCTGTTCCATGGTCAGAGTTATTGAAACATACTTACTATAACTGAAGAATGGCTGTGGGCAGGAAATTAAGCTGCTGCTATATCTAGATGTGGGTTCTGCTTGCTTGGATACAACAGAAGCATTTGGGGTGCTGAGAAATGGATAAATTTGGGAAGTATTTCATAGAAGGCAGAAATCATAGGGCATAATGTTTATGTAAATGAATGAGAAAACAACTGAGGAAAGTTACTTCAACTTTCTGGGTTAGAAAAGAGGGTAGTAAGTGTGGCCAGTTCACCAAGACAGAGAACACAAATTGGTGGAGTAATTGGTGGAGCCAACACACTGAGGAGAACAAACTGGGTCAACTTAAGTTTGAGGTTCTGCTAAGTCTTCTATTTGGTGGGTTCAGAGGAGTTGGCATTGAAGATAAGAATTCAGGAGTCATCAACATGTGGAAGACATGATTGAGATTCCTAGGAGAAAAACAGAGAAGAAAACCCAAAGTGGCATCGTACAAATCAACATTTAAAAATCAGAAATGGAAGAAACTCTAAAAGAGACTCAGAAGGAGTGATTGAGAAGGTTAAAGGAAAGTTAGCAAAGTATAAAGTCACCAAGGAAAATGGAAAATATGTCAAAAATAGAGTTATCATTGCAGTTGAACACAAGTGAGATCAGCATTGAAAACAGAAAGAGGTTGAAGATTCAGGTGCAAAATGGGAAAATTGATGGATATTGTCTGCATTGAGTAAAGAAGCCAAGATAACTTTTGGACAGAGATAGCTTCTTTTTCCTCTGTTACAAGGGGAAAGAGGCAATAAAAGCTTGGATCCATATGCATTTGGATCTGGGAAGGATGAGGTGCTGAGCAGTTTCTTTCAGTTTGCTAAATTAAGAGGCAAAATCTGCCCCTGGGAGTGAGATGGTAGAGAAAGTAAGGAGAGTGTGAGTGCTACACAGTGTTAAGTGTAGGTTGTGTGCACAGAGCTGATGGCTGCGGTGAAGCTAAAAACGACAGTTTGCAGAGATAGGAACCAGTCTGGGTAGAGTTCCTCCAGTATCACTGGTCATGTCTTCAACAGATGTTTATCATTGGCTACTGTCTTAAATGCTGCACATCTAGAAGGGAACATGGCAAAGTCTCTGCTGATAAGGGGCTTACAATAAAATGGGAGACAGATGATAGACAAATCAATAAGTACGTAAAAATACACTATTAAATATCTTAGCCTGAGTTGACAAGGAAGGGAAACCAGCTGGGTCAATTTGCATAGGTTCATGGACAAGGGACAAGGGCATGGACAAGGGCATTAATATGAAGAGCATTATCAGTGATGGCACCATAAAATGTAGCCTCTGTTGAAAATAAAAGAAAGATAAATTTAACATGGAACAAGCACAGGGTAAAAGCTCTCAATGAAGTCAAAAGGTAGGTACGAAGGGAGTGAAGAAATGAAAGAAACTTTGAGTCAAAGGTTCATGGAGTGTGTTACTTGTGTGGCAGATTTTAGAGCTAAAACTGACCTGGGTGATAACAATGTCAAATTTCTCATGAAAAAATCAGGCTGCCATGAAAACACATGCATGTGGAAAGTAAAGATAAGAGAGTTGAGAAAATCGAGAAATCGTTATGCTAGATTGCAGCAGAAATTGTCCACTTATCCCTGGGAAGACAGCCAGTTGTGTGGAAGGGCAGACTGGGAGAGAGGTGTCAGAGCCTTCAGTAAGCAGAGTAAATGCCTAGGAAGTTCATAGATAACAGAGATGAAGTGAGGATAGAATGGTCAACTGACAGAAGCCAAAGAACACACACAGGAAAGAGGAACGATTTGGATTCTGCGTAGAGTGGTAATAGAGGCTCCGGTGGAAAGCATTTCAGTTAAATTGGGAGGCAGAGAGAGCCTTTGGTGAAGAGGCTCAGGACTTCGTCTACTCATGCTTTCTTTCCAAAGCTGATGCCAGAAATGCTCTTCCAAGTCTGGGTCCGCTCCCAGCCCAGACTCTTCTCTTTCCTTCTTTCTAGACGTGGCTTTACAGGACATGCTTTTTGAATGAAGGTAAATGTTTGCTAAGCAAGAGCCTAGAATCATAGGATGTATCACCTGATCTAGAGAGCAGTTCATTGTAAGTCTCAGGGTTTCAGGTCAAGTGCTGCCATATGTAATTATATCATTCAAGAGGGTAAAACAGCACTCAGGAAGAGGAGATGTAGAAAGGTCACCTAGATGACATATTATTATAGGGCTCTATGTTAATGTGATAGAGTTAGAATTACTAAGGGTTTGTTTTTATTTATCTTTCCACTAGCCTAAATAAAAATTCAAAATGACTCAATGAGTTCTTGCAACAAAATGTTTTGTTTAGACATTTCTCAGAGGTATGATCTTTCTTCAAAATTTAAAATGAAGCAAAACAGAATTGTCCCATTTCCAAAGTTAGATTGCCTAGTGAGCTAAATATTCTAATGAGCTGGATAGATTCCCATGAAAATGTCTATTTAAAACATTTCCCTTTTTTTGTTTCAATCTTATTTTATTCAATCCAGAGGACTCTAAATACACCTCAGCTATGACATTAATGGAAAGAGGGTTAAATCCACTAGACTAGATGATTTGGAAGCCAAATTGAAGTTAAATAGCAGGAAACCAATAACCAGCAATTTTTCTGTACTTGATGCTTAAGGAAAAGTAAGCTAAATATAAGATAGTGAATAAGGTCATATTTTGTAGTTGCTTTGTTGTGGTGGTGGTAGGTTTTATTTATAATCAAATGAAATTCATAGATATTCTTTTTCAAATTGCTAGATTTATAAGATGTGCCTAAGAATCAGGTAGTTACTTAAAATTGCACTCCCCAAGTTTTTGATAAATTGTTTAACTTAATTTTGTGGTGTAATAAATTTAGCTAGATGAAATTAATATGTTTTTGATACACCAGCCAGTGTAAAGCCCAAAAGAATTCACTATACCAAAACCAAATATGTTTAGCAATTAATGATCTCACTAACTTAGAAGACAAGAAGCAAAACAGTAATGAAGACATTTGTGACAAATTATTTTAATCCTATTTGAGTGAATCAAATAAAGATGCAAGGTACACAGTTATTAACTGTGAATTTCTCAAAAAAGTGTACATAATATTCTGTAGCAAGTGTCTGACATTATTTTGAGGAGAAATTATGCAAGTGAAACTTTGAAAGGTGCCTAAAACAAATTTATATCCATGCCAATATGACTCTTTTAAAAGATAGAGATAGCCACTATGAATCTTTACAAAGCACATGCCAAGCCGGGTCATATCGTGAAACAGCAAAAATAGTGAAAAGATTTACAAAGGGGACAAACTGTGGTTGAATCCCATGTGGGTCTGGGAGCAAGGTCAGCCCCAGTCCAAGCCTGCCACTTACTGGGCATAAGGTCAGTGTGCTAAGGTCAGCCCTGGGCTTGGTGATCTGCTTGTGACCCCAGCTCTAGTAGACAGATTTCTGCTTGTCCCTTGGGGACTTCACTTCTGGTTCATTTTCCAATTTTGGAAACAGTTTCTGCTTTTCTTTCCTGTCTTCTGGGATTAACTTTAGCTTAGTTCCTCACCTCATAACCTTTGACCAGAAGCTGAGGAACAGCAGCCTTGTGGGTCTCTGTTTAGGGGCAGCAGGGTACAGCAGCTCCCTCATAGCTGTCCGCAGATGCCTGCTCGCCTGGCCACTTCCCAGGGCTTTGATGTGAGAACTTCCTCCTTGCTGATCTGGACAGGACTGGGTCTCACTGGACTGGTCAAACCCCATCTGCCTACCTACTTAACGCAGAAGGGAAAGGTCTCTTCATTTTCTGAGGAAGGAAAAGCTTTTCTAATTATGTACACCAACACAGAGAGCCAGGGATCCTGCCTGTTTCTCTGTCTTTCACTGTATTTATTAACTTAAAAAGCTTCAAGGAGAAAGAAAGTCCTTTTCGTCTTGCTTTATTTAATAAAATAAAATCTGATTATGAGTAGAAGTTTCTAACATTTTCAGATACTGCTTAAGTGACTTTAAATGAGCAAAAAAAGTTTTAAATTTCGAGTTGGATGGTAACAGGAAAAAGGAAATAATACCAAAATATTTTAGACTCTGACACAAGGCATGGTGGATTTTACTTTGTAAATAGAAAATTGTGATAATTTACTGTAACTGAAGGCTTCATGGAGAATGAGGGTCCTTGTAGAGTGTTCATTGCATCCCAGTTATTGCATTATGTGTTGGGATTTGAATCCTGGGCCCAAACTGGGAGTTTGTTTACAGTTATCATTGCCTTTATGTTCTATGAATCACCTTGAAATATGTTTTGAGCTATTTTGAGAAATCACACATCCCATGCTGATCTGATAACCCATGGCGGCTGACGGTCATGTTTCATCCCTTCTCCTAACCGTGTGTTCACACACATGGCCTGATGCATGAACCTAGGGCAGCTGGATAGCTACAAGCAACAGGCATTCTGTCTGGACACACGGAGTGAATTTGCCCAAGTTTGGATTGTGAAAACATGAATTGACATGGCAGGGCATGTGCAAAAGAGATGACTTGGAGCTTGATGACTGACCATACAGGTAGTTTGGAATAAAAGTATGCTCACATGACACAGGACAGGGCAAGCTAGTTCCTTAGGCATCAGAGTATAAATCTTCCTCTTCCTGTGATCAGACACTTCCCCTTTTATTTGGATACCACTCGAAGGCAGGCAGGACTCCTGGAGAGCCGAACCCTTTACCTCTCATTCTAGATGAAAGCCTACTTCTCCACTTTTACAGACACCCATTTGATGTGCCACTTTTGTTTTACTTACCTCCTTTGCCTAGGTTGTTGCTCGCTTTCTCTGCCAGAAACAGGTCTTAGTACCTGAGTAGAATGTTTGTTGATTGGCTGAAAGAATAAATGAATCAAGGAGTCAAATGGTTTGCCCTGTGCTTTTGACTAGTAACTTTTCCTTCACTCTCAAAGCACCCTGACACCTCCTCCATAAATCGTCTCCTACTTGGTTTTTTCCTAAATTTTTTACTAGTGCATATTAATTATTTAAGGTATCAGGTTTTGTTTTGACACATTCATATATTACTCATTATTAGTCGTCCAATACCTATTGTAAACTTTTACTGTTCCTTTTTCATCATTCTATTTCCAGCAACCAGCAAGGTTCTTGACACATAGTAAGTTATTAATAAGTATTAGTTGAATAAGTAAATATATTCTCAGGTTTATTGTCTTGAGATCACAAAGTTTTTGTTGCTTATTCAAGGCAATTTGGCAGAGCAAGTAATATACAAATACAGCAGCAAAGAAATGCTTTCAATCTGACTTCGACCTGGTTATGTAAATCAGATTTCTCAGTTCTACATTTTTCTGTCAAGCTCCTAGGTTTAGACCCTTTCAGTCTGATTCATCTCCTTTGCTAACAGTAAAGTCAATTACTTTCTATCTTATTGTCTAATTTACCTTGCTAATTCTCCTCTCTTAAAATAGAATTAGGTCGATGAGGAAGGAGTTTCAATATGTGTTTCTCTTTTTCCTATTTTAGGGAGGGTTTTCAACTAATTTCCTACTTGGGTAAGAATTTCCAACTCTTTAAGACTAAACTCCATGCAAGTCTGATTTCTTTTCAAAATCTGTTTTTCTCTTAAATCCTTCCTTCTCACTGTTACTTCTATTCTCCTTTAATTAAACTTCTGTGTTCTTCTGTTGAACACTGGTATTTAGCTAAGTGTTGCTATTTTCAACAACTATCATATGTAAGGTGCCTTTCCCTGCTTGTCTCATTCATGATATTGAAATTCTCAGTCAGCTGACACATACAAGCATTTAAGTCATTTATGGAAGTATTAGTGAGTGACTCCATACCTTTGGGTTACTTACAAAGTGGGAACTTTTTTGTCACTAGAACACTAAGTAAGTTTTAGAGTTGAAAATGAGACCTGATATTACCAAAAGAATACTTTGCAGCTAGATATGCCTGATAGGAATTCACCTGCATTACAGAGAAACTGATCTTGTTGAAGAGAAAACTTGCACACTTTGTGAGCACAGTTGTTATGTGTGTTTATTCACTATGGTATATTCAGTTCTAAGTTATATCAACTACATAGAGGTACTCAAAGTACTCAAAAATATTTGTCAAAATAAAATGAAAAGTTTCAGTCTTTTCATGCCTCACAAGGAGAAAATCTTTTGGAGAAGGCAACTGACTTGACATAATCCTCTGAGTCTTCTGTAATGGAAAAGAGCTATTTACTCAGTTAAAAATAAATGTAAACATGTGAAGCCAAACACTGTCTGTGTCACCTAACTGTGGCTTATTAATAGGTACTGAATTTAGTAGTGCTCACTGGAGCCTTTTTACAACTTGACTTCATTTTAAGCCGCATTCTAAAAATACCATTGACCTAGCCTGTCCTCTTTTTATGCCGCTCCCTAACCAAAATTGAAGCAGAGACACAGTGCTTTGAGTGGCCCTCGGGAATTCCATATCATGGAGCCCGTTGGTGCTTCCCAACCAACACCATAGTCTGGAACAGGAGAGACATAGGTGTGTAGTCTCAGTGCTTCCTCTGCAGAAATATCCGCCAGCATCTAGGGACCTTCGGATCTACCCAAAGAATATTACTAAGCAAACAGTGTAGCCTTTTCTTGACTTCCTATAACTTTAGTTTAAAAAAAAAAATGTTGTTACTTATTAAGATCACAGTCAGTAACAAACCTGATAACTTATTTTAAGTGATATATTTAAATTACAGTATAGTCCTTAAATAGCTTTTTGCTAATAGAATCTTTTAGGATTCAAAATGCAAATTGGACCTGAAAAAGAAATATTATTTTTAGACTCACACACTTTAATGTAACTGTAACACTGCTACAGTGTTTTTATTTATTAACAGGCTATGGTTTTGTTGTAAATTTTGGAGGAATTCCTCCTGGGAAAGTATTGCCGGTCATGTTTTGGCTGTCGGCCATTCATTGAAATGGGCTATGCGATAAGACTTAAGAATTTCACTGAAGAGAGCCAACGAAAGATTATTATTGTCAGCCTATTAGACTTGAGAATTCCAAAATCCAGGGCCAAGTGAGGTGAAAAAAATTTGCATAAATTCATGCATGTTATAGAGCAATTAAAATCTTAATGGAGTGTCAGTAAAAGCAGTGGTTAGACTATAACTTAACTTGAATTCTCTTACTTGTTCTGTAAAGCTTCAAAACCTTTTGGTGTTATTTTGAGTTAGGGCAGTATGATACTATAGGAAAGGCACCAGCTTAGAATTACACCTAAACTCAATCTAAATTCATATTAATGACCATGGGCATGTAAGCACTCAGTGCTTAGATTTTCTTAAAATTGAGGTAGTATTTTCTACTTTATAGAGCAATTTTAAAGAAGAAAATGAATTAAATCCAAACAGGCATTTTTGCATGGTAGTTAGAAGTCAGACTCTGGCAATTAGGCTATTTGCATACAAACTCATTTTTGCTGTTTACCAATTGTATGACCTTTGATTCAGATTATTTATTCTCACATTTCTAGATCTCAAAAATAGTAACAAACCAGGCATAGTGGTGTAGGTCAGTTATCTCATCTCTCTGGGAAACTGAGGCAGGAGGATTGTAAGTTTGTGTCTAGCCTGGGCAACTTAGAAACTTAATGAGACTTTGTCTCAAAATAAAAAATGTCCGGTATATACCCCTGTGAAAGGGCCTGAATTTGACCCCCAGTGCCAAGTATATATGCATCCCTTCTCTCTCTCTGTGGGTCTCTGTGTGTGTCTCTCTCATATGATACACACACACACACACACACACACACACACATATAATATATATAATTATGTACATGGAATGACGTGTTTAAATTAAAACAAGTACTAAACTTTTCATTTACAAAAGTGTCCCACTTGAATTAAGTACTCAGTGAATGATTGATACACATTGATTTCTTCTATTATTATTATGACTATTATTACATTTAAGCATCCTTGTCTAAACTCAAATGAAAAGCCTATACTCTCTGAATACTCGATGGCAGATGGATTCCCTGTTAACTAGAGTTTGCTATAGGTTTGTGCCTGTATGTTTTTATTGTGTATATGGGACTTATGTACTTAAGATAAATTAGTCACATGTTACAGATGGTCCTCAGATTATGATAATTCAACTTAACAATTTTCAAACTTCATAATAATGCAAAAGCCATAAGCATTCAGTAGAAACCATGCTTCAGATTTTGGATTTTGATCAAGTGGGCAAAGGGCAGAACAACACATTCTTTAAATGCGGAGGAGCAACAGCACCCACAGATTCCAGTCAACTACCCTGTGACAGCCAGTGCTCTACCGTGGACAGTGTTGTTATGCTGTGATAATACTTGCTAAGTCAGGTCTATTAAATGCATCTGTGACTTAGAACATTTTCAATTTATGATGGCTTTAACAGAATGCAAGCTATTGTAAGTCAAGGAACCTCTGTATGTGAAATAGAGTTATAAACTAATTACTCTTCAAACTACAACACCATAAAGGATCTCTTTACTTGAGAGCACAGATACACAGAGTAAATTTACAGTGCTTGGAAACTTCCTCCACATTACTCATGGAAATCCACAGAAAGCTTTGGAACAGTTGTGTAGTGAGGAACTTTTTTTTTTCCTGGTCAACTAGGTACCATAAGATTTGGTCATTGCTTACCTGGAACTTGAGCAATGGTTGACAAGGAGGAGGTAGTATTTGAGTGAAATGATGTGCCAGCAGTTCAGACTGCATTCAGCATCCAGTGCTTCCTTTCCTCTTGTTTCTTTAACCAAAGGATAACAAAAGTAATATGGGGCAGGGATTTTCATATTAAAGTGGATTGTGGAAAGATGCAGATTGTTTGTAATGAAAGCTCTTTGGTTTTTATTAGGCCCAGAGACCATGTGCTTGCTAATTTTCAGTCATTTTCTCTTCAGAAATCGTCCCCCAGATTCTAGGTTCCACATCACTGCCTTTCGAATGGAATCCTCTGTGACCTGTTGTGATTGCGTTGCATTTTCCATGTGTTTTTTTCAAAATGTTTTGACTTCCCTTAAATTTGGTTGGTATGGTGGGAGGAGGGTGGGAGCAAGAAAATGAGATCAGCAGTACTTTCAAGATGGGATTGGAGAGTTTCAAACTGTTGAAAGTTGCCTAGCAAATAGTGAGCTCAGTGTCTGTTAATACTAAACATGCTTGTGACAGAAGGTTCGGTAATAATGGTTGTACTGAAGTCTTCACATGACAGCATTTGCTGCTGGGTGCCCTAACAATCTGACCTCTTCCGGGCACTTCCAGAATAGTCCTAAGTCAGGCTAATTGTAATTATTTTTGGATCCTGAAATCAAAATATTGTGTGTTTAAGGTCAGGTAGCTGAGGGCTTAGGCCAATTTAGAGAGAAGTAGCTGGAACATCTTTGTTCATGTACTGTTTCCTAAGCCTTAGTGGCATGCAGAACAATAGTCATTGGAGAAATCTTACCATGAAAATAGCAGTGTTTATTTGATTCTTACATTGTAATAGACGCCTAACCTATTTTAAAGGTGCCTAATATATAATGATAGAAAATTTTAAAGTAGAACAGTACTTGAGAAAGAAATTATATGTGTGTCATTCATATTTGATTTTGTTGCTTGTTTTGTACATTTTCTTAGATGTTGCAAAAAGCCTCAAAGAAAACAAAGGATGTATCCTCATTATTTGTGAATTCCGTGTTTGCTAATTTGCTTGCTCACTAAAATTTATTTGTAACCCAGCATAGCCCCAGCCCTCCTCTTCTTAAGGTAGGCTTGAAGCAGAATTCCAGTAACTGAAATGCCACCATGTCTTGTCACAGCTGGCAGATGGGTGGGAGCAAGTGCCTAGGGTCTCTTGTGAGAGGTCAAGGAGTCTCCTGAGATGTCAATAAAAGTGTCTCTCAGCCATCAGAGAAGTGATTCTGAATAGAATAGTTTGTGCTTTATAATTTGTCCCCAAACAGGCATACTGGTGCTTGCATTTTGTAGAGTAAGGGGCCATGAAAGTACAAGAACCCCCTAGAAAATAAAAGAGGAAGCAGGCATTTGTCCTGAAGATGGCACCGGCACCCGTAGGGGACTGGATCCCGGATGGAGTCTGGGCAGAAGGGTGTGGAGAATAAAGCCAGTAGGGCCTTGGAAGCCCAAGGGGAGAGGGTCCATGCCCAGACATGGGTGAGGCTCAAGAAGTGCTTTCAGAGGCCTTAGAGGAGACTGAAGTCACTGCAAAAACATGCTGCATTGATGTGGCCCATTTGAACTTGCAGGTGACAAGGCAAGATAAAATATATCTGTTTCACATAAGTGTGGACCCATCTTTGCAGATCTTCCACTGCTTGTTTCCATGTTTGTCTGTTCATCTGGGTGGTTTGCCTGACTGTATATTAGAACTATTGTGGAAGCCTTCAGAAAATGTCCAGATGTACCCTAAAGACTCGGGTGTAATTGATCAAGAGAGGATCCCAGGCTCCAGATGGTTCACATTTTTAGCCAGGATTGATAGTTGCTACCCCCAAAACATATTCCTGAGATTTTTCACTCTTCTTAATCCAGTGTACTTCAAAAATAGGTCAGGCAAAAGCCCTGCTGCATGCGACTTCTCAAATGTGCCCTCTTTAATGTACAAGTGGTCTCCATGCCACTCCCTATTGTCTCGCCCACTGTGAGGAAGTCACCTGGACACTCCGACTCCTGGTGCTATCACCTGCCTGTGCCCCATATGAGCTTCTGGTGGTAAGGCTGACAGTTTGGAAGAATGGAAGCTGTGTGATAGTGTGGCAGAGGTGAAAATGAAGAGGGTGGGGTTGGGGACCGTAAAGGGTCATTGGAAGGCTGCACAAGGCTCTGTGCTTTTCACCTGCCCCATCCTGCTCAGAGCCACACACAGCCAAGTGCACATTCTGGGCCTTCATCATTTCCTAGGTGCTTGGTCACGATCAAATTACTTAACCTTGTAAAAGTGGAATAACTCTGGGATTCAAAATGCGTCTGCTAATTAAAGAATCCAAATGTTTTCCCAGCTTATGTAGCATCTTCTAATTTATATCTTCAGTGTATGCTTGGTAATGAACACAGTAATTAATAACTTCCCAGATGGTGGCTGAACTTGCTTTTGAAACAAGTTGGGACAATGTTACAAGAAGATTAGTTAGGGAAAAAATGACATGTCATTTATTATCAGCCCAAAACATTCAGAATTGTCATTTGTAAGAAGTAAGCTCATTATTAATAGAAGATTACTTTTCTTGTCTTCATGTGACTTTTCTGAAATTAAAAGTAAACTTTTTTCTTTGTTGAAAAAGCAATGCATGTTTATCTAATAGAAATTGCAAAATAAAGATGAGCAAATATACAAAATTAAACATTTCCATACCCTTCCACCTAGATATAACTTCTGTAAGTACCTTAGCATCTCTCTCTAGACATTCTGTGCTTCAATATAGCATTTTAAAAACTGTAGCATGTTTTCTTCCACTTTGTAACATTGTTTAATGATATTCCATGTCAATACATTTGCCCTTACTACATCATTTTTTTATGTTGACTTACTAAGGTGACTAACTTTGTTTGCTTTTTAAACCACATCTGTTTACACAGAAGTCAAAAATCGACAGCTAAGGAAACATCTGAAGAACCCAGGTGTGGCTATGAGGAGAGGTTGAGTAATTCAAAACAAAGTGCCAAACAGAAAAACAATTACAACCAGTTTGACAGTCATGTGTTTGTTTCCTATAGCCCTTCTACCCACAAGTCTGCTGCTGACTTCAAAGAAAAGTCAGCGCAGAGGAGGTCGGAGACTAAGGTGCAAAATGAGAATCAAACCCATGATAAGAGATTAAAGGGAAGTTGATCAAAGACCTACCATAAAAGTGCTAGCCAGAGATTTACCTTGGCCCATGGCCCCAAAATATTCATCAGAACAGGAGCTCTCTTTGAAGTAATTAGAAGCACCATACACAGATGAGCTCTCTGGTCCAAGGGAGTGTACAGACTTCCAGGAGAAGGAGTTAGCAAGGTTGGCTCTTCCTGACTCTGCTCAGCAAATGGCCTGAACAGTTTCTTGGGTACAGTAGGCAGATGCAAGGTGTTTAACTGTACTAGGGATCAGGAGGAAACTGAGAGAAGAGGGGGAACCTAATCCTTTTACCTTCTGAGAGTGTGGGATGTACAGTTGCCTTCAGTGATTGTGGCTTTGTACTCTGCGCCCAGAACTGTAACCACCCCACATCTTTTTCATGCGGGGTGTGTTAAAGCGAGTGTGATATTTCCACATGGGCAGTAACTGTCCTTGTCCGTTCTTGTTCATTACTTGTTCGCTGGTCTTCTGAGTAGGGGCTGACGGAGCTCTGCGGTGTTGTGCTATAAATCATCATCCCTTTCCCTAGAGAGACAAAGAAAATAAAAGTCCCTCTCAAATGGTACCATTCTTTACATTCATTTTAAATTTTTCAAAGAGTGCTGTATAAAATTACCAAGTTGTGTACTTAGATGATTGATTTTTGGGTTTTTTGTTTTTGTTTGTTTTTAGTTTGCATGATAATCTATGTATATAGGATCTTCATTTTTACTTTTCAAGGGACTTTTTCTCTCAGTTTCATATTCTTTACTTGAGGCGCTAGAGTTTTCCGCAAAAGAGCTTGGTGAAGCTCTGGGAAAGAACAAAACGATTTATTCCCTACCTTAAAGGAACCACAGATCAGAAGGGAAAATAATAAATTGACACCTAGAAATTGAATAGGATACAAGATGGCATGGGGCCATCTTACCGAAAGGAGGAGAATTTGAATCAGGCTTTCTCAATACCCAAAATTTGCCTGTAATTTTGGCACTCTGCAAGGCTGAGGCAGGAGGATTGCAAATTCAAAATCAGCCTGGGAAAATTTGCAACTTCGTGATACTGTATCCCAAAATAAAAAATAAAAGGTTAGGGATGTAGCTTAGTGCTAAGGCTTTGTGTTCATTCCCCAGTACCTTAAAAAAAAAACCTGAAATTTCAAGAAGTGAAAAAGATACACTAGCAGTGGCTGGACAACACAGTCAAAGTTATAAGAGTGGAAACCTTAAAGGTTTCTGAACAGAAAGTAAGTATGCTCATTTCCCTGAGATAGCATCATGATACAAAGCAGAGGATAGATTTGTTAAAATACATCAGGGTTGGAACATGCTATGAAATCTGGATTGTGTTATGAATGTGGAAGGCAGGCATGGAAACCTGTGGAGTGGAAGAGCATGCTGCAATGCTTCATGCAAGTTACTCAGTCTGTGAAGTGCAGGGTGAATGGGTGGAAAGAGTCCTGGGCCCCAGTTAGCACAGGAGCACAAATGTAATGCCTGAGACAAAGGAAGCAGTGGAAATGAGAGGACTTTGGTGATAACAAAACAAGAGCTGATCTGACCTGTGGAAGCATGGGAGAGGGATGTGGAGGAGGAGAAATGAGAGCACTCTATTGTACTCAAACATAATTACGCCTTATTACTATGTGCTATGTAATGGGCATACAGAAAGATTTAAGGACACCCACAGAATGGTTAGATACACAGAGCATATGTCCACAGTGAAAAACACAAAATAGACTCATGTAAGCCTTAAAGATCCAGGCAATGAGCCTTGAAGAGTTCAAAAAAAGATACTGTCTTTATAAGCTTAAAGAAAGAGATGGATAGAAGCTGAGCTGTGAATAGTGGGTAGACTTTGGAAAGGAGGGGAGAGGAGGTCAAAGCCGTGGTGTGAGGGGGGCATAAGCAAAGGCACAAGGTGAGAAAGCATAAGAGATGCCTCTGGGAACAGAACACTTAAATTAAAATACAGAGAAAGAAAAAGGAAGGGTAGAGACCTGTGTCCAGTCTGGTAAAGGTTTCAAGGTCAAGTTAAAGAGTTTGCAGTTTAACATGGGAAATGATAATCCACAGATGTTTTTGAACAGGGTTGTGGTCTGCAAAAGGTCTTTGGGCAATGGAAGTTTAATCTGTCAAAGGGCAAAAGAATATGTAAAAGGGTGGGATAGTACTAGCAAGATGAGTAATTGGATGACTTTTAATTGAAAGAGGGTGAAGATATAAACTCCATTAACACTGATTATGGGAAGGTAAATTACAGAAAAGAGGTGAAGGAATTGTCATTATGCCTAGGGAAAGAGAAAAATTGAGACTTTTTCTCAAAATTTCAAAACTGAGAGGCTGTGATAACAATTTAGCTGTACACCAAAGCATAAAAGTTGAGAGACGAATGGTTTGGAGGCAACTTTCCTTTAACATTAAGGAGCTGAGCCTGAGAGAGTCACAAGCACATAAGTGCGGGGATGCAGCTCACCTGGCGAACAGACTGAACACGCCAAGCTGAAAAACCCTACACAGCTCAGCAATTGTTTGAAGTTTTTAAATTAATTAATTGATCTAGAAAGTATAGTTCTTTCAGAAACTTATTTGAGAGTTTATACTCTCTTGATAAGGATGAATTCTCAATCACCTTTTTGTTTCCACTGGAAAACATTTCAACTTCTCATGAGAAAGACAGTGAGGAGGACTGTAGCAGAGTTTCCTATTTTAGGCATGAATTTTGTAAGGATCATGCCATATTCTGGTCAACCATCACAATTCACATATTTCACTTTGGTCTCAGTGCAGCACCTACCAGAGGCAGTGTCTTGCACCTTATGCATAAGCAGTGGTAGTTAATTTGCATTTTTATTATAGTTCTCAAAAATAAAAGACTGGGCATAAGAAAAAATAACAAGCTTACAGTCAATCTTATAAAGATGGACTCTACATAAACAAATGCAAATCAGATATAAATTTGAATTGCAAACATTTTCATTAGCATGATCCAAGGAGTAATAACTGACTTCAGGTCTTTACTAGAATGATAAAAATCCATTAACAACCCTTTATCCTTTGTAGTCTCAGAAATACTGCAAAAATCACCTTGAAGAGTAATGTTGACAACTAAAAGTTTTAAGAGAGATAAATGTTATTATGTTAGTCCCAGGCCCAAAATGACCAAAGCAAAGTAGACCTATATTCTTGTCCCTTCTGAAATGACCACTGGCAAGAAACTCAGTTATTTGGTGGTGGGAGGATCCTGGAGATGTACATGGATAAGGAGAGGCTGGGAGATTTAGGTTGTGAAGATAAAGACCATTCTAGAATAAAATGAACCAACTGCAGTAAAGGAGAAAAAGAGTAAACATAGATAGTAATCATCCTACCACAGGAACTGACAACTATACAGGTAAGAAAAAGAAGCATCAGTACAGTTGACATGATCATAAAAGGAAGCAATGTGACCCTCTTTTCCCTTTCTAAACTATTTAAAAAATACAGCCTTCACTTTGTTCCCTTTCTAAACTATTTAAGAAATACCCCCTTTCTCTGTTCTTACAGCTGCTCGACTGATCCAGAACATGGATCCAACCGCTGAGCCTTGTGCAGACTTTTTCAAGTACGCCTGTGGAGGCTGGTTGAAACGCAATGTCATTCCTGAGACCAGTTCCCGTTATAGTAATTTTGACATTTTAAGAGATGAGCTAGAAGTAATTTTGAAAGGTTAGTGGTGATTGTGTCAAAGATTTCTGGTTTCATCTATCCGTTTTTTAAGATGCAGCTGTTAGCCATTGAAGGGAACACTGCAAAAGATAAGAATCAGTAATTTCTATGACATTGATGGACCACCACTGGGTCACTGGAAGTTGTAAACATCTAAATGAGTGTGTTGGCATCTTAGCAGCTCTCTTTTCAATTGCAGGAACATGCAAGATAAAGATCTTTCATTCCCAATGACGGTATCTTTGTGCCGTTATACAGAAGTGAAACATTAAATGACTTCTACTAAAAACTACACCCTCAGATTTCCTAACTTGTATTAAAGTTGCTGTAATGCACTACTGTGGTTTGTCTTCCATGGGAAATTGAGAGTGTCTGCTCTAGTCCCTACTGTCTCCATTTCTGTCCTGTCTTCTTCTAGAAGTTACTTTGTTAAAAAAAAATTAAAAAAATTATATTTACTATTTTTTAATATCCAATCAAGCAGAACGATTCATTTAATTGACTTGTAATATGAACAGCAGAACACAGGAATTTAATTATTTCCCCACCATTGAAAGTATTATCCATATTAAATTCCCAAACTCTTCTGAATTATTATTTGTTTTGTTTTGTTATTTGTTTTGATCTGAATTGTAATCTGAATTTCAAAAGAAAACTAACTTCTCTATAACAGAGCAGTACATACACACACACACACACATATATACACAGAAAGATAACATAGGCAAAAAGACTTTCATCTAACTTGCCTAGAAACTAACTACTTTGATGCTAGGAATGTTGATCTGTCTGGCAAGAAATTTGTTCTTTCTGATGGAGTTTGTAATAAGAAGCGATAAAAGCAAGGTTTTTTTGAACCTATGTTGAAAACATGAATTTCAGCTACAAATGAATAATTACATTGATGCTTTTTACAAAATTCCTTATTTCAGATGTCCTTGAGGAACCCAAAACTGAAGATATCGTTGCAGTGCAAAAAGCAAAAACATTGTACAGGTCTTGTATAAATGAATGTAAGTGCTCTTCATTTTGATCGCAGTAGGAGTGTACATATATTTGAGTCAAAGGTTGCACAGACTTTATATTGAGTTCTTTTTCATTGTTTTGAAAGCTGTTATTGATAGTAGACGTGGACAACCTCTACTTAAACTGTTGCCAGATATATATGGGTGGCCAGTGGCCACAGAAAACTGGGAACAAACATATGGTAAGGCAATTTTCCTCTGTTTTTAAACATAATTTTTCACATAAAATCTGTTACAGTATCACTCATGAACCAAAACTTCTAAAGATATCTTTCACCTTTCTTTGCTTTAGGTACTTCTTGGACAGCTGAAAAATCTATGGCACAATTGAGTTCTAAATATGGGAAAAAAGTTCTTGTTAATTTTTTTGTTGGCACTGACGATAAGAACTCTACCTACCATATAATTCATGTAAGTCTGTGTCAGACAGAGTTGTCTTAAACTGTAGTAAAACATCCAAGCACAATGTGTTATTGATACTTAGAAGTAATGCTTATTTTCATTTTAAGTGTAAAGGCAAAGAGGTAATAACTTCATGTTCTAGCTCTCTAATACCCATACCCAGGGTCTCAATATTGAAAGTATTTTCTTGATGCTTATTTTGGACATTTGCCTCTTGCTTCTACTATCTCTGGTTTAGATATTTCTTCTTGTGTTAAATAAAAAAGAGACACCCCTGACCCCTTGTACGAGAAAAAGTCCCTAGCTTCTTTGTATGTCTTGTAAAGGGAATCATGCTTCCATTTACGTAATGTGGATCTGTAAGCTAAAGAATTTCTTATTGATTAACAAAAAAATAAAAAGGGATTTTGAACACAATTTTGGGTCTCACTATACAATATCTGTATATTCTCCTTAGTTAAGGTAAATAAAATATCATTCTTCTTAAATAGCTTTATTTACATTGCTTAAAATTTAAACCATTAATTTTGGGATCATCTGTAATTAGTGAATGTATTGGAATCAACTAAATATTCTGTAGCATTTTTATGTAGTCTTCTGTGAAAGAAACTGCACTAAAAATTACAGATCACAGAATCACATTTATGTCAACTATTGAATGGATCTTTATGGTCATTTTTAAGTGAAATCCTGAAAGGAGTTGCGCTCTACTCTTTCCTGCAATGGAATTCTTTTCCGTGCTCCAAACACTTTCCTTGTGTTCTCAAATGCCAGCATCCTGCATGATCACCTTGAGGGTCAGGAAGGAACAGAGCCCTTGATGTGGAGATGCCTTTTGGCTCCTTCCACAGTGTTCTTTGGGTCCATTTCCTGTGTATTGGTCTGGGCTTCCCACAGCTGCTGGGATCCTCACTTTAACTCATAAAAGCTTGGCTTGCCCTTGCACCTGATTTACCATCCCATGTGCAGGAAGCAGTCTCACGAAGTTGAGTGTGCTCAGCTTGCTCTTCCATAGGTACTTTTAAGTGGCACAGACTCACCAGAGCAGCACTGATTTTTCTTATTCAGCTGCTGTTTGCACTTGCTGAAGTCCTTCTCAGGCAGAGTGACTCTGAAGAGTGCTGAAGAGGCATATTCTCCATTCTTTTATGGTGGAGGAGCTCAGTAAACTTTTTCGTAGTAATATTTAAGGTAGCTAAAAGCTTTAAAGTTACCATAGGTGTTTTCTATAGCATCCCCAGAACCCATCCGAATAAACTTGAAAGATATGACCTACTCCAGCCAATAATAATGAGTCCCCACTAAGGGTGGGAATAAATTAAAATATCCCCCAGGGGCATACTGGAATGCCCTGAAGTTGGTAAGTCCTGTAAATGTGCTATTTAAAAACCCTCTAGTACTAGATTCTGATGTGTTTTTGTTCATCTGCGTCTTCTGCTCTGCAATAAATTCCTTTCTAGTATGTGTTTGGTTATATTTCCTCCAGTTTCCCTTAATATTCACAGTACAGTTTCCCTAGATTATTTAAATACTGAGTTTAACACTTATAAGTAGTATAGAAAAAGCCGTTTCCTAATTATGTACTTAGTTTCTGATTGTTACCCTTACACACATCAAGAAGACTGGGACTTTGTGCATTTACACACAGGAATGCTTACATTTTGTCCCACTATTTTATATCTGCTGAATGGTTTACTTTCTTTAATTTTTTTTGTTTTTATAGTTTGATCAACCTCGTCTTGGACTTCCTTCCAGAGACTACTATGAATGCACTGGAATATATAAAGAGGTAAACTAAAGAAAGAGGAAAAGAAAAATAACCAAAAACAAACTATAGAACCATATGGTGTAAAACTATATATATTTGAAAAGACTACAGCTAAATTTTAAAACCTTCTGGTTTTTTCTCAGAAAAATTAAAATCACACATAATAATGAACTACCATTAGTAGAATGAACATTCTTCCTAGAGTAGTAGGCAAAGAGATACTGAAACCTGAAATTCTTTATCTGTGTCTTCATTCTTAGTGTTTAAATCACATGACCAATTTTTTTTTTATTTTAAAAAGCAAAACGAAAAAAAAGGAAAGAGATGATACAGAATTTCAAAAAATGGTGGTAAATTGATGCTAGTTAATATATTGCATATTGTCATTTTAAAAGTAGTTGTTCAGGTTATCTGCAAAATAAGTCATCTACAAAATGAATCATTTAAACACAATCTGATTTATTATAATATAGAGTGGTAGCAGTGCGGGTCAGGGATTGACAGACTCAGTAACACCCTTCTAGAAGTCTCTGATTTCACTTTCCAAGGACTATGCAGATAGGAGCATTCACCTTCTGTTTCTCCTATCAGTCAGTGAGCCCATGGGTGTCATGCCCCACAGGACAGTATCTTACAGTGCTCACACTCATGCCATCCTCAGGCTGATGCTTGATACTGGTGGACAAAACTGTAATGTTGTATATTGTTAGATACTACGGGAAGGTATTTGTTCCACAGATGCTTTCCTCATGATTATTTTTTCTTCATAATTATTTTATGGTTCTGAAATAAGTTAGTTTACCTTAGGTGATTGTAATGGGTCACAGTGTGGTGGTATGACTGAAATTGCTTCTTAAATCTATTAGCTAAATATGTCTTGCTAGCATCTATTTTGCCTAATTATCAAATTCAGATAACATGGAACACGATGTCTTTTTTGAATGGCTATACAACATCGAAATGAAAATGATACTGTATATTTTCAAAATTAATATCACAGGTAATAGAAAAGGTATGAGATACTCGAATTATCTAGTTACTATCTTGGTTGGAGCTATTGATTTTAAAAGATGTCTCCTACATCAGATTTGAAACTGATAGAGACAATTTGGCTTATTATACTGATTATCTTAATTATCAATCTTAATTATCAATTGGAATATTTTCATATTTAGGATTGTGCCCTTAGATATGAGATTTTTTTTTTCCAGTTTTTACTCAGTGTCTTTCAAAGTTTTATGTTTCTTATGTGAAAGTAAAACTGGCAATCAATTCTTAATCTTGTCAGGTGCTTATTCTACATGTATTTAGATCATCAAATGGGTTTTTGTGCCTGTTTTATTGATTTATGTGTATTGAATACAGCCCTGGCATGAATCCCACTTGATTATGATTGGTGGTCTTTTTAATGTGCTGTTGAATTTACTTTGCTAGCATATTTTTGAGAATTTTGCATCTGTGTTTATCAAGGATATTAGCTTATATTTTTCTTGTAGTGTCATTATCTGGCTTTGGTGTTAGGACTGGTCACATAAAACGAGTTTGGAAATGTCACCTCTTCAGTTTTTTCTGGAAGAATTTGAGAAACACTAATAATGGTTCTTTACATTTTTAGTAAAATTTAGTGGTGAAACTACCAAAACTAAGATATTTTACCTTGTTTTTCCTGAGTGCCCTAAAATTTCAGATAGATGTTCTAATATTATAGATGTGATAGTTCATTTTTAATCAGATGGATAATATAGTATTGGCCATTTTCTTACCAAAATTGTAGGGAAGTTATAAAATCTGGAGAACAACTACAAGAGAAAAACAGACTAATTCATTCATTACCCCTTTGGTTCATTTGTGAAGAGAATGCTAAGATACTTGACTAGGGCTAAAGTACAACACAAGACAATAACTATTCAGTAAGTGAATACTAGAAATTTTCATCCATTTTTATATCTTTATGAATAATCTTTTGCCCTCTTGTCCAGCTTGAGTTCATTAGACCCTATCATGCCTAACATTCTAATGCATGTACCATCAGTCCTCAGTTGGTTCAGTCTCCAAAAGTCTAGAAGAGCATCTATTTGTCTCAATAGCCTGATCAGCCTTGTAAGAGTACCTTGACCATAGTAAGAGGTTTATCCAATTACAAAAATCACTATGATTGTTCATGGCATTCTCTGTTTAAGATTAAGGATACATACTGAATCCAAACAAATTATAGTATCTATAGATGAACTACCAGTCAGCATAGGAAGGACACATAATACGAAATGGACTCTTTATCTCATAAAAGGACACATATTCACCATGTGTGCAAAAATTTAGTAAAATCAGTTCATCAAGAAATCTCTTATACTGAGTGTCTCACTAAAGACAGAGCTCTAAGGAATTCTGATTATCTGAAAGATAATTTAATGACTCATTACTTTCCAAAAGATAAAAGTATTGAGATTCAAAACAAAGATATACATTTCCAGGCTAGGAAAACAATACGAAAGATACACATTGCCCCCTAAAAGATAATCATTGGCATTCTTGAAATTTTAAAATGCAGCCAACCAACCATCACACCTAAGAAAGTTCTTATGAGAGGAACCATGACCCTAATTTTTTAAAAAACATCACTCATCCTCAGAAGAGCATCTGAAGTCTGTACTGGCAATGAACTGGAATTGATCTTAAAGTTTTGGTTTCTCTACCTTCTAAGCTCATCAAGGCTGTTACTTTGTCCTCCTGTATAGGGAAATCTGAGATTAGAAATCCAAAATATTTGAGCATGGTTATAGTTATAGAGAGATTACAGATATGTTTATGCTCTGTGCCGATTTCTATCTGTAAAGGAAAAATAGGATATGGCAGTTTCAGAGTTCAGGGACTATTTCATATGTGCAGTGGGAGGTCTTCGTGTAGTCACATCCACACATACATACACAGTTCAAGAAGACTTCTTGCTTGTTTGTTTATACACCAACAAAATATATACTTGAACAGAGCATTTCATGGCTAAAGCAAAAGGGAGAAAACCGTGGGATTAAAAGATGAGAGTCTGAGGAGGAAACATAGGAGTTGGAGATTAGAATCTATGAGATACAGTACTGCAGTCTATAACACAGGAGAAGGCCGGTGTCGTATAGGTTAATTTAGAGCTTTTCCAAAATCTGTGGGTTGGTAAAGTAGGAAGATGCTTTAGTGATATACCTAGAAAAGAGTGGAAGCTGAGATTGGCAGTCCTTTAGATGAGAACGGAAACTCATTAGACCTTAGATATAATTTCGTTTTTCTGCTCACACAAAATGCAAACTGAAAGAAACAGCTCAGGCCTCGAGTTGAGAAGAGTTGATAAAATGGTAAACAAGTGAAAAACACTTAATATACTTGAAATTTAAGTTTATTCTTTGCTAGTCATTGACATGCTACCATGTGACAGAGTTTTCTAGGCATTAAGGATTCCAAGCTGGGGCCAGGGATATTGTTCAGCGATGTAGCTAGCACCTGTCTGGCAAGCTCAAAGACCTGAGTTTGATTCCTGGCATTAAAAAAAAAAAGAATTTCAAGGGAACAAGATCCTTGCTTTCCTGGCATGCATCTTCTAACAGGAGGAGATAGACAAGGAAGAAACAAGTAAATAACTTAAGGCAATAGGATAAATTGAGATAGTGTTATAAATGAAATTATAACTGTTATAAATGGCTACTCCTTGTAGAATGCTTTATAATGGTAGCAGAGACATCAGCGGAGGCCATGTGGTAATTCAGGTGAAAAGTGATGGTGGATTCAGATGGCAGCAAGTAAGGTACAGAAATGTGAAATTTCTAAGATAGCTTTCTAAGATAATTTCTAAGGAATTTCTAAGATAACTTTTGTAAGTGTCTTTCTTATTGTGAGAAATTGTGTACTCTAAACTACTTATCCAGCATGTCTGTAAATGCGTGAACTGAGCCTCACTGTCTAAAACACCTATGACTTTATAAGGAGAAACTACAAGAGAAACTAGTAACCTGATTTGCTCCTTTCTGGCTACCAAGTGATCAATAGCCCACAAGGTTTTACCCAACTCATGTATCTATATTTAACAAAACATACAGAACCACTTTAACTAGGACCTAGAGAACATGACAAGAAAATTTGGAGAGACTGTCTGAACCCATTTTGTGAACAAGTCGATATACAGCTTCTAAAATCTGTGGATTCATAAAATATGAAGATGTTTTAGTGACATATGTAGGAGAATATATGCCATAAACCTTGAAAGTTCTTGTATGACTTTCCAGGGTCTCAGCCTTCATGCTTGTCCGTGGTAGATTCCTTTGAGTCTGCGTTTCTCCTGCCCTGTAGTTATGCTGGGATTCAGGCTGCATCTCATTTAGGGTCCCCAGGAATGCTGTGTGACTTTGTATTTTTGCAGCATTTGTGTGAGGAGCAAGTTTTTCCATACTGGCAGCTGCATATTGTTTAACATGCTGCTTAAACTAGGAAAGATTCTCAAACCTTTTTGATAGGAAATATCTTTCCTGCTTGGTGTCCCTGTGTGCTCCCCCAGAAAACTTCCTGTGTAATACTTAAATTTCCTCCAGTATCGGTGGCTAAAAATAGGACAGTTCTGTGACTTCTCAGTTACTTTTCTGCTGTACATTATGTTGGTTTTCTTTTCAGGAAGAGGAAGACAAAAAAATAGTAAAAGCTGGGTGTCTAGAAGTGGAATCACTGAGCCATAAGTAGCTGGTTCACTGAGGTACTCAGATACCATCAGTCCACCTGGAAAGCTTTCACTTTTTCTCTGGGTCTTGCTGTCATTCTTTAATGAGGATTAATGATGTAAAGTGTGAAGGGAAATAGTCAAAAAGGTCAAAAAGCATTGCTGTCTTCTTCTTTGATAACTCTAACAACCATTAGCTTTTGTCTAAGTGGGAGGATTCCCACTTTGAAAGAGCCAGTTTATGAATAACAGTGCCAGTCTTGCAAAACGAAGATCGTTCTAGTAAAAGTAAAGGCCCATGCTGTTGATAATCATAAGTATTATCTCTTTTATAGTATGTGATTTAAAATAACATGAAATTGCTACTGCATGGATTTTTCTCAAATGTTGAAAACAGTTAGCCCTTTGAAACTGCTTTATAAGTGGTAGGACTTCCTTTTAAAAAAAGCTGCATAGATGTTGTGGGAGTTGTTGGTTCTTTCACACACAAAGGATCACTGATTTACTCTGCCATCAAAGAAGCTGACTTCTGACTGTCAAAATGACAGCTGAATCTGGCCTTTGTGCTAAGAAGTGAATGTTCTCTCAGTTACAAAAAATAAAAGTTAAATTTCAGTTTCAAAAGTATCCTGGCCAATGTACTATTTCAGTATTAAAATATGTATCACTTACTTTTGCCCCAAATAGTGACTATTAGACTCATTTGGCGTGTTACATATCCAAAAGTATGTTAAGAATGAAAATTAAAACCTTAAGGTACAATCAAATTGAGTCTTGTAAAATGGATTTAGCTGCAATAGTAAATTTGGATTTTGACAACTATCTGACACTGTTGGAAGCTGCAGGATATTAAACCATGTGTTTTAATCAGTCACAATGGGATGGTTACCAGGCTGGAACACATTAAAAGAAGTAGTGTATTACATGCAACTATATTGAATATTCAGGCACACCAGAAACTAATGCTGTCAGAGGCTACCAGTTTCCCAAGAAATGTTACCAGTTTTCTTTCTTTTTTTTTTTTTTTATTGGTACCAGGGATCGAACTCATGACTGCCTGCTTGCAAGGCAGGCGCTTATGCCGCTGAGCTAAATCCCCAGCCCCCAGTTTTCCAGTTTTCCAGTGTTACCAGTTTTGCAGGACCAGGCTAGAGTATCATCCAGAGTTCTTAGGTTTGCCCTGCACCAAAGTGCTACAGTTTTAAATGCAACTATAAGGATAAAGACATTAAAGTAGAACCAGTTTGCAGAGTCAACAAAGTACCATAGGAGGATTTTTGTTATTGTTTTCTCACCTCATTAACAATAAAGCATCTCATATAGTAAAGAAAAATCTCAGTAGGATGATATTGGAAAATTCAAATGAAATCCTTCATAGTAGTAATTCCCCACCAAAGGAAGATAGATTTATCCTTTGAAATATAGTTTCTTCAAAAAGCTGCATATTAATACTTTGGAATAGTTAATCTCAGGAGGTTTGAACTCAGATGAACTTATTTACTTCAAAGTAAAACAAGAATTCTGATTACCTTTTAGTAGGCAAAAACATAGTTGGTAAGAATATACATGAAGTTATCTTTTTATTCCTGTTACTTTAGTGATTAGGTTTTTAACATATATTCACAACCAAAAAATAGTTCATCCTATTGAGTAGCAGATCCATGGATAGAGACATAGCAAGTTCTAGCATTACAGATGTTCATAAAAAGAAAGAGCGCCTCTCTTCAGGGAACTATCTGATAGCATTTAATAAAGGTCACCAAATGGCAATATGTAAACCTCTAGACTTTAAAATTGGCAGCTGAAACCTTTTGATTAGGTTCTTGCTTGATAACATATTTCATTTTTCTGTCTAGAACCACTGTAAATTCAGATATGTCTTTTCACTTAACAGCGAATATAAGACTGTCCTTTATGCTTAGGAATATAAAATACCCTGATACCAAAAACACACATCTCCAAGTTGCATGGTCTATTTTTCATGATCGTGGTTGCTTGTTTTACGAGTAGTAAAGCTGATGCCAAGATGTTAAATTTTGGGTAAATTTAGATGAAATTATTATTTTAGTTGATGATGGATGATAATGGCTAATACGTAGCTATGGTTGAAACTTAAAAGCAGGATGAGATTTCCTGGTTTAATGTCACTAAACTTAAATCATGTATATAGTCTGTAAGAGACTGGTAATGTAACTAGTTTATAGTTTACTTTTATACGCTAAAGTGTGTATGAAGATAAACTATAAACAAATTGAGTTCTCAGAAGAAATCTGAAATCTAAACCTGTCTTGTAGTACAATTCAACAGTAATGGGAGCATTGGGAAATTAACTAAATCCCACAGGAATGTACTGGAGCAGCTCCAAGAGCAATCTTATTAAAAAATTACTGCTTGACCTGAGGAGACAGATATGAAGATGCCCTCATCATATTATATAAATTCGTAGCTATCCCTTGCAATTAGTTGAAAAAATAATTATGTATGAGCACAGAGAACCTAGAAAAACAGATTCAGTGAAAGAATACATTATTATTTAAGGAAAATATTAAAATTACTTATCAAGTGTTTTGTTACTGCATTCTTATAAAGGCAAGCAACTTGATTGCAAACTGAAAATTGCATAATCTCCATAACCGAATGGTTGTAAATTACTTAGTACTTTCAAAGTGCTACTCTGCAGCTCTGCTTAAAATATACATTGACTTCCCGAGGCCATTTCTTTTAATATTTAGGAAAATATTTCTATTTGACTGTGCCTTCTCTGCTACCAAGAATTAATATTGAATTGCAAAAAAACATTCTATCTTAAGGTACCATCATCAATATTTAAGAGGTTAGCCAACAATTTATTATTTATTTCTTGCAGGCTTGTGACGCATATTTGGATTTTATGATTTCTGTGGCCAAGTTAATTCGTCAAGACGAAGGATTGCCTATTGATGAAAACCAACTTTCTTTGGAAATGAACAAGGTTATGGAATTGGAAAAAGAAATTGCCAATGTAAAACACATTTTTCTGATGTACTGAATAATGTCAGCTGCTCTTTTTTCTTTGCCTCTTATTATATTTCAAGGGTAAAAGTGTAACTCTGACTAAGGGACAAAAAAAGCATAGCATGATAATGGATCATTGACTTCAAGAGAATCTTTAAAACTATAGAATTTTATAGTAAATTAAGATTCCTGATATCCAAGAAATACGCTATATTTGTCACATATTAAAGTGGATATAATTAATTGTCTGTTATAAGTGGATTACATCAAACTCTTACCATTTACTGTCAAACTGTTAGATATCCTTGAGACTCATGGCACATACAAAGCTGTTTTAGTTTTTCTAATGAGTTTTTCTAATAAGTTTATTTTAAAATTTAAAGTGATCACAAGGATTATCTCTATCCTGTGCTAGGAAATATTAGCATCTGAACATGGTCTTAAAGCAGAATGATACCACTGAGCTCAAACTGTCAACTAGTGAGCTCAGAGAGGGTCAGATGGGAAGAACTTAGCCAGAAAGCCAGTGATATGTGTCTGTATCTCTCCTGGTTCCACACAAACGCTTGGAATCTGCATCGACATTTTCTTCTCTCGTGGTCCTTTGATAAGAACCTGCAAGAAACTTCTAAGTGACATGGAACTCTTGCACAGCTTTAGTCTAGAACCACAGAATTCTCTGAAATTGCACACAGTAACAGCCACTCCTAGGTGCTCATCTGCTCACCACTACTATCTAGCCTCATCAGAATCTTGAAGAGTGAAGATCTTGCAGGGCAATTTTAGTTTTCCTGGGGCCACAGGGAACCCAAAAACCCCTAATCATAGCAGACTGCTTGGAGCTGCAGCTGGATGAATAGCAGTTTGATGGTTTACATGTGGTTCTGTGTTGCGAACAGAATTGCTGAAGAAGGTTTACTACACCACTCCTATTTTCCTAGGCTGTGTCTCCCTTCGACCATCCTTGGCTCTGTAGAGCTTTCATTTTACCTCAGAATTATCTGTGATTATATTTTCTCCCCTATTTTAGAGTCTGAGATTGGCATGGGGTTTTCACTACTTCATCGTCATCTGTGTATCTCTGACAGGCCCCACCATTGTTTTATATGCAGGAAATGTTCTGCAGTAATTGTTTTGTTTTAGTAAGTAAACAGATACGATGCTTAAAGGGTACGTTATACTGATATTAAACATTGTCATTAAGTAGTAAGTCCCATCTTTAAACCTTCACCTTTTGTCCCTTCTTGCTCATTGTAATCACTAGAACTGGACTTGCCATTTTCTTTTCTGCTTAGATTCAGTGTAGAACATGACATTGGATATTGTTGAATATAAAACTAGTTAGACAGAATGCAAGAGCAGTCACTAAAATGGAAAGCATTACCATTCTTCTCAGCTAACCTGCAACCTGATTGTGCTATATACTAGAAATTTTCTGTTATTTGCCATATATTATTGTGGAAATGATTGCACCTGAATTTTAACCAGAGCATTGAATGATAAGATGGGTATTGGAAACAGAGTATTTGAGAGGTGAGACAGAGGTGACTCTATCCAAAGAGGTCATAATACAAAATAGCTACAGACACAGCTGAGCTGCCCATCAGTCACGCTTATGTGACTTGGCAGATAGGAAAATATGAAAAGATTGTGTGTGTGTGTGTGTGTGTGTGTGTGGTACTAGGCACTGAATGTAGGGCTTCTGCACTAAGCTATATTACCAGACTTTTTTAGTTTTTATTTTGAGAGAGTCTTTTTAAGTTCCTAAGTTAGGCAGGCAGGGCTCAAACTTGCAGTCTTTCTCCTTAGACTCTCAGGGTGCTGGGTTTAGAGACATGTGTCATCATCCCAATTTGAAAAGATTTTTGAAGAATTTTAAATTTGACATGAAACCAAATATTTATAACTGTTTCTGAATACACATGGAATGATAAAAATATAGTAAATATTTAAATTTTTTAAATGAGGCTTGAAAATACTCTCCCTTCAAACACATTATGCCACCATTCTTGCCACTTTCTGAAGAACTTGTGCAAGGCCTTTTTGAGTGACTTTACAAGGTGTGAGCAAAAATGTAGTAAATGCTGCTGCCCAGAACCGTCTAACAAAAAGACAAGCTCTTAAAACATTAAAATGTGCCCTTACCCACTTTACTCACCAGATCTGGCACTGTGAAAACCCCTAGACCTTTCTCAATGTCAGAATGACCATGAAAGGTAAACTTTTAAAATAGATTCAGAGCATTGAGGCCACCATGAAAACACAAGTAATGACACATGAAGATTCCAAGAATCCTTCAGAAAGTGGCAAAATGATGAGATAGGTGTGTTAAAATCCAGGGAAAGTTATCTGGTGCAAGGTATATTTTACTGTGATAATTTTTCATAAATTTAAATATTTTTATCATATTGCATACATTAAATCTCTTAAATTTCACTTCTTTGGATATGTCAAAATAAATTACAAAACAAATACAAACTAGAACTTAAGTCAAATGGTTTTGTATCTTTCTTATGTTTGTATCTTTTTAACTCACCTAAACCTATATTTTTCATAGCTTTAAATTAATGTTCAAAAATTATATCCATAGGCTACAACTAAATCTGAAGATCGAAATGACCCAATGCTTCTTTATAACAAAATAACTTTGGCTCAGCTCCAAAGTAATTTTTCACTGGAGATCAATGGGAAGGTAAGTATTAAGTTTTATGTAGCATATTACTCTGCCATTTCCTAAAGCTATAACATTAAAATACTGTTTTTAAAGTCATTAATAATTTTTTGAAATAAATTGAATTCCAAAATGAATTTAAATGACATCAGACATTTGATTTCATAACAAGATGGTGGGGGGGTATTTAAAAACATGTATATTTAGTTAGAATGAATGGTAAAATTCTTTTCAAGGCAGATGTAAAATAATATCAGAAATCATTGTAGAAAAGGGTTTGGAAAAAATGAAAAATGTCTGAGCCCATTATAAAGTCATTTAACTTGGGCTGTCAAATAATAAAACACTAAATTTTTTAAACTCCTAAAACAGAATAATATATTCATAGAACCTTCCATGTTCTCATCGAGGACATCTTCAGGTTTCAGAAAAATAACAGAAAAATAGAATACAAAAATAAGAAGAAATTGTCTCATAGATTCTAATTATAGACTTCTTTTTGATCATCTAATAATCTGTCCTTCTGGCCTCCAAATTTATTCTTGCATGTTAGTTAATGCATAAATCTTCATAGAAAATATATGAACTATTAAAGTTAGTGGTAGCATTTTTCTTGCACTAATAATAGGGAACCAGAACTTTAAAAAAAGATGTAACTTGTTGAATTAGACATTTCTTACTTAGAACTTTTTAATACACTATGTGTTTAATAAATATGTTTTGAAAGATTGGTCCAAACCATAAAAAGAAGTCAAGGATATAGCATTACACCTCCTACTTAATAAATGATCTCTGTGTATATCTAGACAGATAAGAATCTAAAATATTGATAATCTGAAATGCTCTCAATTCTCATTTAAAGAGTGGTAGACAAGATTTTACCTTTTTGCAACTGTAAATTTAGTTTCTGAAGTATAAAAACTGTATGCTTACAGACCAAGAGTAATTATTCAAAATGTGTTCTTACATTTGCTTCATAACACTATGCCTCTCCTATAACGCTATGCTTGCATTTATGGCAGGAGCTCTGCTGAGGTGTAGTGCTGTGTCTGAATTGTTTACTAGCACCTACTTAAAAGTCAGTCCAGCACTTGATACAGGTTTCCATTTTTGCATAAACAAAAAAGCTTTATTTTTAAAGCTAAGTTACTTTTTCTTCTTTTTTAAAATATTGTTTAGAATAAGAAGACATTGAGCCTAGGTTCTAATTTGTATGTTCTCAAAGCTTAGAAGCTTTGTTTTTTTGCTCTGAGATGGTTGGTATAATTCTGCTGTCTAAATAACATGTTACAGAACCAACTTTTATTCAAAAGCTGATTGAAAAATGAGGAAAAGATCCCAAACAAATACAAAACTAAACATTGGGATAATTATTTAATGATGTAGCTGACACCCTTTAATGTCTGACCTCACCGTAGTGAAATCATGGAACCAAGAAAAGAAATCTATAATTATTTAATGTTTTATCCCTGCTTTTTTTCCCCAGCCATTCAGCTGGTCAAATTTCACAAATGAGATCATGTCAACTGTGAATATTAATATTCCAAATGAGGAAGAGGTGGTTGTGTATGCTCCAGAATATTTAATCAAACTTAAGCCCATTCTTACCAAATATTCTGCCAGGTAGGTATGTCAGAGTGCCCATGTCCTCAAAGTTTACATTTCATATCACTCTTTAGAAGCTTTGCAGCCTCATCTTTTCTGTTGCTGGGTGGTGGGTTTTTTTATACAGAGATCTTCAAAATTTAATGTCCTGGAGGTTCATAATGGATCTTGTAAGCAGCCTCAGCCGAACCTACAAGGAGTCCAGAAATGCTTTCCGCAAGGTGAAGAAAAAATCTCTCTTTTCTTAAGACTTAAAGCATAAAGAGATACATGGTTATGAAGGCTTGCCATGTATACTACTAGCATGTGGTGAACTCTGCAAAAGACACAATGCCGCATTTGGCTGTTTCGCACATATTTATGGTATATGTCACCTAAGAAGGAGGTCAGTCCTCATGGCCTTCGATATTTTATGGTAATTACCTGTGGCATTATGATCTCAAAACCCTGTAAGGAGTTGCCATTGGTTAAATGAACATTTCATGAAAGAATACTGCATAGATGTATTGTTGTCTTTGTTATTATTGTTGTTGTGTTTAAAGATATTGCAGGAGTGTCTTTCTCAATTAACTTGATTTTCGGATGCTCATAGCACAGTGGAAATACACACATTTGGACTACACTACACAGGCTGTCCACTGAGAGGACACCCTTGTGGAGGCAGGCACAGACTGAGAACCTTTACTTAGGGTGTTCCTGTTATTTAAATAGTCAGCATTTTAGTCTCCTTGTAAGGGGAATGGGCAGTAGGGGTTGAGGAAGGAGAAACTCTAGAAACTTAGTGTTTGGCGTCCTGGAAAGAAAATAACTGTGAGTGGTCAACAATTCCCATTTTTAAACCTTAAAAAGATATGTAGATACATTTTTTAAATTAAAGAATATAAAAATGTTACTGTGCTAAATTTTCCTTACCTATGTTAGTTCCCTTGCCTATACTTAAACTTACACAATTTAGTTTTTATAAAGTATTTGCAGTTCAGTTAAAATATTAAAAAGCAGAAATGCATTTTCTTGTGTGTAAGAGGTCCCCCTGTTACATTTATTGAACATGACCGCACATTTATGTTTATGCAGTGAGTACAATGTTGTATTTTTTTCCCTAAAGCTTTACAAGAATATTAACTTGTGTTAACCAAAAGCTCTACCGGGACATGCTTCTGAAAATAGACCCTATTTTCAGATTACTTTTAAGAATCAGGTTGCATTTTATCGTAAGCTAGGGACACCTACTGTATGAGGAGAAGCGATGAGTAATACAAGGATTTAAATGAGACATAAAGAATAGAATCATGTGAAATTCGTCCTCCTACCCTCTACTCCTGGCCATTTTCTTTTTTCTTTTTTACAGGCCCTTTATGGCACAACATCGGAAACAGCAACTTGGAGACGCTGCGCAAACTATGTCAATGGGAATATGGAAAGTGCTGTGGGAAGGCTGTATGTGAAAGCAGCATTTGCTGGAGAGAGTAAACATGTGGTAATGTTTTCAACATAATACGTTATTAACTCTCCAATACACTCAGTTTGTTTCCAGTGATGGGCAGCTGTAATTGTCCATACTTTGGCTGAAGTTTTGTCAGTTAGACAGAGAAACTCCAAATAATAATATGTAATTGTTTACTAATAAATCTCACCTTCTATCCCTCAAGTGTCTAATTATGGCTTTGGTTCCTCTTGTTTAATTCAAAACCAACTATCCATTGTTTAGACACTGCATATTTAGAATACCTAGTCAAATCTTCTATTGAGTAGTCATTTGTAAACTTCTGTTATCCAAACTGGCCAAAAATAACATTGTCTTAAATAGCTAGAAAGTAAATCAAGATTTAAAGTGTAAGAAATGTGCACGATTTTTCATTGTTACTATAATGAAAACTGTGGAACTTAATGACATGACAAAGAATTTATTGAAATGCTACTTCATATTTAACTAAACCATTAATGGTGGTAACAGCTAATACTGTGTTCTTATAAAGATGGTGGGGACCATTATATATGAATTTTTTAAAATTAAAATGAACATATTTAAGACCCAGTTAGTCAGAAATGTTGATAATAGCAACATTACTTTAACATATAATTATCCCATATGGTTATTGATCCATATTTCAGTCTGTCTGTAATTTTATATTTTTAACATGTTGCATCATATAAATATAGCATATAGCTCTACTTTTTAAAATCACTGTGACAAAGACTAACTGGATGGCCTAATTTGGTTCTGTACTTCGGATTTGAGGTTGAAGATTTGATCGCACAGATTCGGAAAGTTTTTATTCAGACTTTAGATGAACTCACCTGGATGGATACCGAAACAAAAAAGAAAGCTGAAGAAAAGGTAAGGACCAGACAGGTCCCTCAAAGCACAGTTTTCTTATGGGAAAAGCTTAACCACATTTAGGAAAAATGTTTCCAGGAACAATTTGCATGGATAAAGACATTTTTTGTTTGGTTTTTATTATTTTTTTAATTTTAAAGAGAATTTTAAAAAATAAACTACTCATATGTGAGATTAAGACTTTTTTAATGATTTTCATCTTTTATCTCTGCAAGAAGCACCATCTATATTTAATTAAAACCTTCTCTTTTTCCTTTCTCTAAAGGAAGACTATAAAATGACAATGTTATTTGAATTAATAAGCAATAAAGGCTAATATACTAATGGTTCATATATTTTATCTTTCCACAAAAAATAACCTAAAAGATTGCTACCAGTGGTTCAAAATCATGTCCCCTTAGTTTGTAATATAAAATTCCATTTAAACCTTTAAAACATGCTCTATTTAGTTTTTTGCATGACCAATGAGAAAAAAAGTATTAAATTTCTCATCAAGCAAGTATCAGGTGGTATATCTTTTTTTGTGTTATAAGATTTATGGTTAAATTTATTGTTATTTCTGTCTACATTTAATGGGCAGCTTTTATTGAAATTTTTAATATCTTCTGCATGAATAAAAATAAGATTTCTATGGAAATATTAGGCTTAAAGTTACTATGACTATTTGTCTTTTAAGTTATGTAAAACTTTCAGGGAACATAATTTGTGAAAGCTGTGAACCTGCTTTGACTATAATATCTACTCTGACTGTTGTCCCGTTGTTAGGGGAGAAGAAAGAACACACATTCTTTAGACTAACACAGGAGTCCATAATTAAACCTATGACAATCAATCTCTGGCCCAGTTCTCATTCAGCTTTAAACCAAATGGAAATGATATCTTTGTGCCAGCTCTCAAAGGAGCCCTACAATGTATAGGTTAGGACTAGAATTTGGGCGCAGAGGTCCGGCTGTCCTATCATTCCTGCCAATTCCTCAGACATTCAGGTCATATTGCTTCTTTAGTGTCTTAGCTGCCTGTGACACAACTGAGTTTGATTTGGACAACCAAATCCTTCTAGACCTGAATTTCCAAAATGTGTCACAAAACATTGGACCTGCAAAGGAGTCCCATAGTCAAAACAGTTTAAGAAATGCTCACTGTAGAAATCTCATCGGATCACACCCTGTGCTAAGTAATACACCTTAGGGAGTGATCGAATGGCACCAGACCCAAAATATATTTATATTTATGTCTCTGCTCACCATGGCTCTTTTCAGCAAGCTATATGGGTACAGAAAATTTTGTCTAGCATTGTGTCCTCAGGACTTGACAGAGTATCTGACTTTTGCAGGATACTTGCACATATGTTGAATGAAAAAGTTGATAAATTCATTCATATTATTGGACACTTACACAAAATTTAGATTCTAATCTAGCCATTTTGAAATTCTAAGCAATCTTGCAATAAGAAAAGATGCCCTTTTTATGTAGTATTTACCCAAAGTATTTGACAACAAATCTTTTTATGTAGTACCTTTTACTTTCTGTAAGGCTTTGTGTCCCTGAGAACATGCTAAAGGAAAACATCTTCTAGGAAATAAAGCTGCACTGAAAAAGCGCTGATGTGTAATGAGTGGATAATGTAGAAACTTACAAGAAAGTGAACAGAGGTACCAGCTTCATTCTCCATGATGATCTTCAATTAATTATTCAATTAATTAGATCATTTAAAAGCAATAGGATGCAATAAATGAAAAGTGAAACATCTGTGGCCAAAAGGAGAGAGAAATTTAAAAATAATAAATGGAAATAGCATATAGTAAGCAAAAATAATAATTATTTTTTGGTACCGGAAGTCTAACATGACCTGTGTTTACCAGGCAGGCAGTAATATTAATTAAATAATAAAAGTAAGTAAAATCATTTTAAAGTAATAAAAATAAAACATAAATAGTAATGAAAAGGGGTAGGCATGAGCCAGGGTAAAAAGAAAAACTCTTTTCCACTTCTTTAAAATGTCACTCATTTACCTTGTAGATAGGTACACTGACTTTGAAGGAAAAAGAAAACTGAACATAAAAAATTCAGAAACTCCAGGAACCAATATTCAGAAAGAGTATTAGCACTAAACCTGTGAAAGCCCTTATCTGTTTTCTCCACCAAATCAATGAAGTGGAAAGATAATTATATCTTGCAAGAATGGAAGCTCTACATATTACCTTCTCTATAAAATTAAATAGAGAAATCCTTCAGAGAGAAAAGTTCATAAAAACACAATACATGTGAAACAATGACTTTTGTCAGTTTTCATTTTAGTTTTCTTGGGAAAGCTACAGCCTAGAAGCTAAATTTTAAATCTTTTGTTTTTTAATCCAAAGAAAAATCCATTGCAAAAAAATTCTGATTGAGTGTTGTTGGATATTCCTTTTGTAAATCACATAGAGTGTGTAACTCAACTGCCCATCTTGGGCAAAATGTAATACCTGTGTTTGAAACTTATATAATCATTCTCATCTTCAACATTATCATTCCACAGGCCTTAGCAATTAAAGAAAGGATCGGCTATCCTGATGACATTGTTTCAAATGATAACAAACTGAATAACGAATACGTTGAGGTAAGTCTCTATAAAGGCTCAGGTTAATAACATCTGGGGTTGGTGGCAGGGTCACTTCTAGCTTCAGGATGCCCAACATTCTGTAAACTAGCCTAAAACTGTAAGCCTTCTGATATAAAACCTTAATACGGATGCTAAACCGATATTTCTTATTTAGTCTTCTGTTACATTAGACTGAACTGTGTTTTGGCTTTATGACCTTTGTTTCCATATAGTCCATTTGAAGAATAGTAAGGAAAATCTGATGTCCTTTAAAGAGCAACAGGGAGTAGACATCAAGGTGACAAACAACAACAGGCTGTCCTTGGGCGCCTTGCCATCTCTTTATACAGGTCGGAAGGACCAGGCCTCTGGTTTTCTTTCACTTTCCAGTTATTCCTCCCATTGTAGAAACTGGGTCATGCCTCTTCTATTTAAAAAACAAAAGTAAATCTGATATTAGAGAACCACGAAGTTGTATTTATTTTATTCTTCCCTGACAGTTTAACAATTAAAAGATGAGAGTAGGTTGATGTCACTATAGCTCTGCTTTCAGACTCAGCTAATAATCCACTGCTGAGTCTGACCACCACCACACCCGGATACCCTAATGATAGCAAGGTGACCCTTGCCTACATCCAAGGCTGACAGTGATTTATAACCCATTGTCTATTAGCCTAACACAGAGGTTTCCAAGTTGAAGTGCTCTGTCCTCTTTCCACATGCAGAGAAACTGTTTTTCTAGACCTTGGAAATCCCAGGGACCCTTACAATAGCGATGGAGTGGTAAAGAGCAGAGACTGAAACCCAAATCTAATTTCCACCACTCACATAAACTTGGGCAAGTGATTAAATAGTTTCTTCAACTTTGAAATGGTGATCACAGTCCTTCGTTCATAGAATTATAATAAGGGTTACATGAATATGTTTAAAATGCTGAGAACAGCTCTAGGCCTCCAGTTGGTTCTAAATAGGAATGTGCTGTTACACTCATCTGTTATGTGAGGATTAGTACAATATTGTGAGATGCTGGTCTGACATTTGGTTTCATTTGGTTGACTAAAAAAATAGACTGAAGTTGTAATTCAGCTATAATATTACTAACCTACAGTACAGAATGGGGCTAATTAGAACTAAGTCCTTCTTTGGTATATTACTGTCTATCCTTATTAACTGACAAAATTTAAGAAGATATGTTGTTGGGTAAAAGTTTTGAAGATACTGGCTTTAATGTTTTTTCCAAAATCTTTTATGTAATATAGTTGAACTACAAAGAAGATGAATACTTTGAGAACATAATTCAAAATTTAAAATTCAGCCAAAGTAAGCAACTAAAGAAGCTCCGGGAAAAAGTGGACAAGAATGAGTATGTATATTCTATTTTCTGATGTGTTTACTCAGAAGAGAGCTTCTAGAGAAATGTCAAAAAGTCCAATGTCTTCTTTTGACAAAGAACTTTGGGTCAGTGTTATAGCTCAGCCACACAGCACCTGCCTGGCAAGTGCAAAGTCCTCAGTTCGATTGCCAGTACAAAGAAAAAAAAATGGAACCTCTGAAATCATCTAATTATATTATCCTGATAACATGGGTCAGGAAACTAAAGAAAGTTAATTGCTTTTTATTCAGGTGTTCTTCAACCTATTTCTTTAGTTCCTTCTTATTTCATGGACCATATTCTTAAAAACACAGTCATTTAAGCAACCCACAGCTTCAAGTCTGCTTTCTGCCTTACCCTGCACCCAGGATTTTCTTCTGCTGAAACCCCATTTTTCTCTTAGACAAGCCAAGCATCCCATAACTCCACCTAGTTTGCATAACTCTTTTCTTTCTTTCCTTTTTTTTTTTAACCTAGGATTGAACTCACACCCTCACACTTGCCAGGCAAGCACTTATGCCACTGAGCTAAATCCTGGGGCCCCATGACCCCATATAATACTTTTTTATCTCTGAAGTTGCCAAACAAGAAATACCAGGAATCACTCTCACAATTAGTATTTAAATGCTCTTAATCTTTGCTTACAAATGACATCAGGTCTTCACATTAACTATTAGTTTAGTATATACTTGTCAGTTGCTTGGATACGTCTAACACATTTATCAACCTGTATGGTGTGCACTTAAATCTGTAGTACTGCTGATGCTTTTCTCCTATGCTTCTAGCCCTTGGAGAACAGATGTTATGCCTTTTGACTTTAAATCCTTAGATCCCACATACACAAAGTTCTCAGTTAAAATTGAATCAATGAATGAGTGAACAAATGAAAACCAAATATACTAATTTGATTTGGTATTAACATGATAAATTGGCAAAGAAATGCTGTAATCATGTACTCGTTCGTTGTTTCATTCATCCATGATTTTTTTCACTTGCTTATATAATTTCTATTCTGCAATACTAAGTCATTAAGCCCTGCGAAAACCAGAAGTGAACAACAGCAGAAGGAGACAAGACATAATGTTCTAAACTATACAGCAAAGTGAAAAATGTGCCAAGAAAGGTATAGGATACAACATGCAGTGGGACTGTTTAGTGACTTCTGTTCAAGTAGATCAAGTACAGTTTGCACAAAGTTACTAACGTAATTTTTGTCAGTACATTCCAGTCCTTACTCAACTTTTGAACTCCTGCAGCACTGAGGGTCCTGAAACACAGGCTGTCTTTCTGGCTTCTGGATTTATATTACAGTAAATGTTGTGTTTTCTAGGGCTGCTAATATCAGTGCATGTTTAGTGTCTGGGAGAGAACAAAGGAGTGTAGACATATATGGTTAGCGGCATGATCAAGTTATCAAATCCTGTCTCTAGAAATCCACAAAAAGTTATCAAGAATCTACTGAATAAATTTATCATCTGAGATATTTCTTATATCTGAATATTTTATATGTGTATATATTTATATACACATCTACAAACAAATATGGCTAGTTTTTCTGAAATGACTAAAATGACTTGCACACATAAGACACAGAAAATCATTATTATTTTAAAGATAACTGTTGATCTATCACTTGGTATTTTCTCTTCTAAAGTTAATACAGTCTCAGTTTTATAATCATATTGTGATTTGGTTTACACTGTTCATTCCACGTCTTTATATGTACTGATTGTTTTCTAAGTCCTCTCTTCAGGATAGATTGTCAAAAGCCAAAATGGGTACATTTTGATGAGGTTTGGTCAATCACATGAATTCTTCAGTAGTATATTTTGAGTCCTTTCTATCACCTTCTCAAAGTCAGAACTATATTCAACTTCTCAGGTCTTCCATACAACGCAGTGCTAGCTTTTCTTCTTTCCCACACTCTATCTCTGTACTAAATGCAGAGGTTAAAAAAGCTTGCCGCATATTAGAATATCGTGGGCAGCATTAAAAAGAAAACACTTCCCAGCTTATTTACCCTAGACTGTGATGTATTTGCTCTGTGACTGGGACCTAGGTACTAGACTTCTTTATAGTACATAGCATTCTCCAAGTGGGAATCCCAGAATTCATGTTAGAGCCTTTTCATGTCATTTTCTTCAGAACAGTCATAAACACTTTGACAATGTTTGCATCAAATAGGACTGAGCTTACAGAATACAGTGTAATACAATTCTTCTTATTTTATTGTGGTTTCTTGCAGTGAGCGTGTCTTATTTTGCACCTGCTTAATAGTAACGAAGTCTCAATGTTAGTTTTCTTTCCTTTTTTATGTAGCATCAGGGTTAAGTTCTTGTTCTGTATATTGAAACAAACAATACCTGTTGCTTCTAATTTGTCTACATAGCCTGCAGCTACATTTCAGAGAATCAAATTTTTAAATAATATCTTTAGTCCCAAGATCTTATAGGAAAAATACATGCCCATACCCAAATTTGAAAGGATAGAACTGATACTGACTCCTATAGAATTGTATTGTAAGGCACTTTAGAGAAATGATGATAAACTGAATTTTCAAGGTACCAGCTGAGTTAGCCAATAGTAAACTTCTGGACATTTTCTTTACACATTCTCACTGGACAGACTCATAGTTTTTGATATCTCCTACAATTATTGTCACAAATAAATATTTACATCTGACCCACATTCATCTGATGAGTTCTGGACCTAGATGTCTAGCTGATTATTAAGTACCGTATCTCTCAGTGACCATACACAGGATTTATCACTTAGGCAAAAGCCAATGAGTGGTGTTTTCTCCCTATATCTGCCTGTTTGCTAAAGACCTCATCTTATTACTGCCAAGACAAAAACCAGGGAATCATCTTAATTATTCTATACTGATCTCTTCCATCTACATTAACATCTAATTCAAGTCTCTATCCAAAGAAAAGGTCTACATCTACTAGCTGTTTGGTAAACAGCTCATGGCAATGGACAAAAGCATCTCCATCCCATCTTCCACAGCACCATTGTCTTGGTTGAGACATTTCTCATGGATCACCAGAGTTACTCACACATCTTCAGTTTATCCTTACCCTACTGTCTCAGAAATATTTTTGAAAGCACAGGCTGGGTCACATTATTTCCTGATGAAAACCTCTCAGTGGATCGCTGTGGCCAACCTCATGAAGAGCAACCCTTTTAAAAAGAAATCCCAGTCTCTATAGCTCCCATTAGCTCTCCAGAATTCCATTAGCTGTGCTCTTACCTGCCACCATCGTCCAGAGCTCCAGCCATCGCAACCATCTCCAAATCCTTCTCCTTTCTCTTTCTCACCTTAGACCACCATTTTTCCCCTTCTTCATCTAACAGAAAACTCCACATTTTCCTGCAGTGTAAATTTAGATGTAAATTTACCTCTTTTACTCATAGACCCCTGTACCTGAATTATACCTCACACATTTTCACTGAAGCACCGATAGGTTTTCATTAGTGAACAAATTGTTGAAAAAGAAACTCTATTTTGTGTCACTAGAGATTGAATGCCAGTGAGCAGAATGCAGGCCCTTCATAAATGTTTATGGAGTAAATAATGGTAACATGGTCAGTTTGTAATAATACCAATAAAATTAACTGTGGTGCCGCGGTGACGATGGCTATATCCAGACATTTTCCCATCATGGTTAGTAAAGTTATATAGCACCATCTTTACTGCTATCTGTTTAAAAAATTCAAAAAATTGAAGAGATTACAAAATCTTCATGTGATACACCCAAATTAATTATTTAGCTAAAGAATCTGCCTTTCATCTTATGAGAAGCTGGTACGAAGGACAGGGACTTAAGTTTTTAAAGTTTACATGGATTCTGAGTTCTTAGCATATTTTTCAAGAGTTATCGCAAGTATTATGTCTTCTAGGAATTTGATGCCAGTTGGTAAAGAATTTCAAGCATGTCAGGTTGTCAGATAAAAGTAGTGCTGAATTAGTACTACAGTAAAATCCACTGGCAAAATTACCTAGTAATATATCTAAAATTGTTTACTTCTAGTAACATGGTTATTCCCTTAAGAGTTTATGGAGCAAATATAAAACTCTTTGTTCAAGAACACAATAAAATGAATTGTTTTCATTGTTTTTGTACCTGGCTTTCTATTAGCAGGACAGACCTTCCTGTGCTAAAATGGTGACTGGTAATGCTAGTATTTGTGAGTCATTATTGTGTAACCTGGAGTTACTTTTCCTAAACTACAAAGTTTTTTTCATTGCTCTGTCTTTCCTGCTGTTATGCATTAAAATAAAAACACATTGAGAGAGACAGAATACAACTGAGTAAATGTTTATTGAACAGCTATCATGTGCCAAAGGCTTGTGCTAAACACAGTAGAGTATATAAACATAAATAAGGTGATGATATTCACTTAGACACCTAAAATCTACTGATAGAAGCAGGTAGTAAAACTAAAATGCAAAAAGCCAAAGAAACACTAGTTTTGTTGGCTGTTATTAGAAGGAAGCAAAGTGATAACATAGCAGTTTCTTTAAAAACCATAGTTAAACCTTTATTATTAAAACATTTTCTGGAAATGTGATGTCACCATTTAATTTGATACTGAGGTGCTAAGCATGGTGATGCATTCAAGAAGCTGGAGCAGGAAAGTCACCGTGAGTTTGAGGCCAGCCTGGACTATATAGTATGTTCAATGTCCACCTATACTACATAGCAAGACTCTGTCTAAAATTTATTCTCTCTCTCTTTTTTTTTTATTTTAAAGCGGGTAAAATTAAACACAACAAAGCAGAACAAAACGGAACACAAGAAAGCAATGTAAGAGACATAAATTACAAAGCAAGACAATCAGAGATCTTCACTATCATATTGACTCTTGTTTTCTTCCAAATAGTTGTCCATATCTTCACATACAGAGAATTCACAAGAAACAATATAGTATGGAACTGATCTGAACAGGATGAGGAAGGCATTTTAGGTCTTCAAGACCAGACAATAGGGAAGCCAAGAATGGCTGTCATAGTGTCTCTTATTTTCTTCAAAACATCTGTCCATACCTTCATGTATGTTGAACTTAAACAAAATGAAACGACTTAAAATCACTCTGAACAAAGAATGATAGTACTGCTTTATTTCACATCATGACACTACGGAATCAGCACTGGGTACTGTAGTGTCTCTTTTTCTTCAAAGTAGTTGTTCATTTCAACATGTGTTATATAGTTGGTTCTCGTAAACTGTTTATAAGGTCTATACATGCATGAGTCTCTACATGTATATCTATCCTTTCTGTATTAGAGGGAAAAACAAAACAAAGCAAGACAAAACAATTCCTAGAAAAGTATGAAGCAAAAAAGTCATATAAAACCGCAATACAAGGTGATCTACAATGGTTACTATGATGTTTAAGCATTATATAACAACATTAATAAAAAAAAAACATTAGAGACATTATAAGACTTCAAAAGCAGGTAATAATCGAACCAGAGTAGGTATCCTAGTGAATCTTGTCATCTTCAGTATAGTTGCCTATACTCTTAGATTTGATACCATCAATCATAACAGATTCAAATAAAATCAGTCAATACAAAACAGCAATCTAACAAACCAGATTCAAATAAGATCAGTCATAATAAGACAGTGTAAGTTATATAAGGCTTCAGATTAAGTTAATAGGAAATTAAGGATGATTACCGTACTATACCCTGCTATTTTGGGGATAGCTGTCTGTGCCCTCAAATCTAGTGTAAGTATACAAACTGAACCAGAATATAATCCATCTAAACAGAGTGGTGAAAATAATGTAGATTTTAAATCTTGTTACCCTATTAACAGTATCCTCTGCCTTCCTTTTTTAGACAATCCTCCCCTTTCACTCACACAGGGTACACTGCCCATTTCGGGTCCCACTAACTCCTCAGTTTTTAGATTGGGGGAACAACCTGCTATTTATCCTAACTGATTCTGAACCTTCTGACTCTTGGGCTTGATCTCGAGTTGTATTCCTTTACCTATAAAAATCTCAAGGTTTTCCTTCATTATAACTGAGTAGTTCTCTACTGCACAAAAGTATCATGTCTTTTCAACCTATCTGCAGGTGCTGGTCGAGTTGCCCCTATTTCTCTCTAGTGCCTTGTTGCATAGAGCATTGTTTTCTCATATTTGACTTTCTGTCCATAAACCCTCTTTCAGGTTAATTATGTTTCCAATATAGAGCATCTCGATGGCCCCTATCTCCTGATCTACTCTGCCTGTGTTTCTTTTTGTTAGGTGATCTATGTTAGAGATTACAGCCAACCTTCTCTGCCTCATTTCTGCTATTCTATTTTTCTGACATTGGTTGTCTATTTTTCTCTTTCATTCCACTGTCTGTCCTGTTCATTGAGGCCTCTCTGCCACTGTTCCTGAAATCCTCGTATTCTTTCTCTCTCTCTCTCTAGAATGTCCATCAGTATTTTTTGTAGGGTTGGATTGGTGGTCACAGATTCTTGTTTTTCCATTAATTTCTAGAGACAGTTTTGCAGGGTACATCAATCTGGGCTGGAGGTTATTTTCTTTCGGGGCTTGAGGTTATTTTCTTTCAGGCTTCTTGACTTCATGGTCTGTGTCGAGAAGTCTGCCGTGATTTTGATGGGTTTTCCTTTATAGGTGATCTGTTTCTTTTCTCTGACAGCTTTTAATATTTTGTTCTTATATTGAATTTCTGGGATCTTGATTATTATATGTCTGAGTGTAGCTCTGTTTTGGTTGTAGGTGGCTGGAGTTTTGTATGCTTTATACATCTGAATATCATTTCCTTTTATTATGCTTGGGAAGTTTTCCTTAATAATTTCTGTGAATAGCCTCTGCAGTTCCTTTGTTTTGACTCCTGCTTCTTCATTCATATACTTTATTCTTAAGTTAAAGATCCTACTTTCATATTCTAGCCTTTGTATTGTTACTGCCTATTTCCTTGTTATTTTTAAGAGATCTTTCCTTTCATGATCACACATTGCAAACCTGTCTTCAAGTTTTGATAGTCTATCCTTAGTTTCTTTCAAGCAGTTTTGCCAGCTTTCAATGGAGTTTTTAGTTTCCTGGTAATCTCTTTGAATCTGCTTCATGTATTCTAGGTTTGCTTTATATTCTTCATTGAACATTTCTCTCCTTTTGTATTCCTCCATTCTTCCGTCTGTATCTTCTTGAGAGGTGCTTAGCATTTCTCTTATTAATCTACTTATATTTTGCTTAACTTGAATTAATATTTCAGTTTTGAGCTAATTTATGAGGTCTCTTTATGTCCACTGACGCAGTGTTTGATGTTGCATGTTTGTTGCCCTCAATCTCTTTTGTGTTTACCTCTCCTGATCAGTGTTCTCAGGGTTGGGGGCTGATGGCTTTTTCTTATTTCTTTCTCTTATCATGTTTTTTCTTCCTTCCATACAAGTGTACAGTGTAGTTCCCAGCCTCTTTCCTTGTTGGTTAGGATTCTTCTGGACCATGCAGGCTGGGGATTTCTGCCCTCTCCAGTCCCCTGTCAGTCACTGAGGTGCAGGCAGGGGCAGTGTATGCTGGCCCCTCCCTCTGGGCCAGTCAACCTTTGCAGGCCTTCACTGCGTCAGTGCATACTGCGCTTAGCGAATCGGTTTGGGATGACTTATTGGGTCCGGGTCAGGGGTGTGACCCAGGCCAAGCAGATCCCACCAATCTGCTCTGGGAGGGGAGCAACCAACTGAAGTTACTGCTATTCCCAGTTGGGGCCATCCTGCCCTACTCCAACATGTCATCCAGTTGGTTGCCCCTTTCCCATGGGAGGGTCTTATTCCCAGCACTCACTGCGGTTTAATGCTGGTCCCTCTTTAGCTCCATTCTCTGTTGGGCTCCCCGACCTCTGACTTTAGCACAGCTGAGGCGCGAGTCCATGGCGCCTCTGGGTGAGTCGTGCGCAGGGCGGCTCAGCACCATGTGCAGGGCCACTGGAGCCAGTCACATCAGGGTGGGTTTGGGTGCTCAGGCCAGTCTTAGGCACGGATTCAGGTGGCTCAGTGAGAGCACCGTGATCGCTGATCTTAGCTTCTCTAATGGTAGCCCTGGGACTTCATATTTGAGCAGCTCCTTTCCCTTCAGTTTCTTCCTGGGTTGAGAGAATCCATCTCCCTCTGTCCGGATCTCCAGGATGTCCTATTCTGGCGTCTGAGCTGTCTCTCTCAGAGATGCTCCATATCCTGCTGCCTGCTGGTCTGCCATCTTTTCAGATTCTTAAAGAAAAATTGAGATAAACAGAGAATACCCTAAAACCAAAACCAAAAATAGTTGATTCATGTCTTCTTAGTTCCTTTAATCCTGTTGTATCTTCTAATCTGATGTATCTTCTAATCTGAATGATGGCAAAGCTCAGAAATCAGTGGAATTGTTGGTTCTGGAACCTGAGAACTTTGTCCCTGTGACTCTTCCTGAAAGGTCAGCACCACCAAAAATAGCAAGGCATTTGGGACCCTGGGAGTCAAAACCATAGCTTTGCCCCTGTGATGAGTCACCAGGACTCTTTTAGTGTCCCTGCTTTGTCCATTACCACCTCTAGCCTCTGCTACACTGTATAGTGCGTTGAAGGCTCTTTCTATCCCTAAACTCTATGACCTTTGCTGTGAAATTTTGATAACAGTGAGAACATTTTCCACCTTGGCTTCTTTATACCCAGTGACCCAAGAGGAAAAGGGTGGATTCCTGAGAGGCAGGAAAGTGCCTCACTTATTTCTAAACTCTCCTCTCTACTTTATACCCTTCACCAGTCTTTGTAGAAACACTTTCTAATGAAGCCCTGCACCATTCAACTTGGATAAAATAAAAATAGTTAGGCAGGACTTAAGATAACTGGTACAACAGAGGTAGAGAATAGATAGAATCTGTCCTGGGTGAATATACAGAGTTCTGGAGACTTGAGATAGAAATCGGTCTCCACAAATATAAAATGGAAAGAAATATTTAAAAGATTATCTAACTCAGGCTCCACCAGTAAAGTCAAATAAAACTTAGATAAACCACATTGGACAAATCACCTGTTTCCCATGGCAGTAGCTGGCATGGCCGGCTTGTGTTCTGCACATGCTGTAATAGATTGAAACTTTAGATTTGCTTCTTTTATAGTCCCATTAAGTCAGCAGAGTTTTTGCAGTGTGTTCCCAGTCTGTAAGCAAAACATTTTAAGTGTAAAAACAGTTCTGCTTTTTAATCAGCACCCAGGAAAGAGTTTTGGTCTGTTTTGTTTTAAGCATGTATAGATGATACAGAGAGAGAAGCTGAGTAATTTAAGGGTGGTAGTTTGAGGTAGGTTCTTTCTTTTTTAATTGTAAGGCCTTTTCATCCACAAACAACATAATCAAAAGGTTCTAACATTCCATTTACATGAGAGGATTTCCACAAGAATTCTGATGTTTTCATTGCAGTTAATCTCCTGGGTGGACCATGCTCAAGTGGCTCATAGTTCCAGTTGGCACTGCCTTCCACGCTCCACTGGACAGCAGTGCCCATAACTCCCTGGGGCTCAGATGAGCTGAGTCAGCCCTCAGAGATATAGAGGACCCATTGATACGTTTCCAACAATGTCCTAAACCTTGGGGATTCAGTTATGAACAAATTGCGTGGAACGTCTCTGCCTTCATGGGGTTTTCATGTAAGGAGACAGTCAGGCCATAGCCTCTTGGCAAGTTAAGCAAGTGTTACAGATTGTATGGGCTGAAAGACATTTTAATTCTTTCTTACAAGTTCCCAGCATTACTTTGAATCAAGAGCACTCACAAAAAGAAAATTCTGACTGAAGTGGTCCGACCCCATGTCTCTGAAATTAGAAATTTCTCTGCATTTGACTTTGCACTTACGTGTGGGTATATACATGTATGTGTACACATATGTAAAGTTCTCAAAGGCTAAAATGATTGTGCCTTGTTTCCAGATTTAGAATTGCATGAAAATAAGTAATGATGTCTAGGAAAAATTTCAGAGGAGGGAATTTCTATTACCTTTCATTGAAAGAGAAGTAGATATTCTCATTTCTATCAGAATGAGGGTCCTGGAAAGAGCATGTGCTGTGGATCAGGGTGGGGTAATAGAGCCCATGAGTGGTTGAGAGAAATGGGCTGACTGAAGTAGACTCGAACTGTACCACTTACTAAGTTGTGTGACTGAAGATAACCTCTGAGTTGACTTTGCTTTGTAAATGAGTTCATTTACTTTTGCATTGTATGGTTGTTGTGCTGTGTGTTTTATAATGTGCCTGGTGTTTTCATAATCTGGTCATGAAGAATTTTCTGATGCTACTTCAGGGTAGCATAGAAACCAGTATCCTAAACTTGTTAAGGCCAGGGTGATACTGAGGATACAAATATAATTAGAAATTATTATCCTTATTTTTAAAGAGATTTATAAGAAAAATGGTATAAATGATTGTAATAAAAGTTTGTGGTTAGTGCATATCAAGTATCATAGTGGGGAATTTTACAGGAAGACAGGCAGGTTATCTTAGTTACTTTCTCTTGCTGGGACAAAATACCAGACCACGACAAGTTAAAGAAGGAAAGGTTTATTTCACCTCACCTCATTGTAGAGGTTTCAGTCTAGTTGGCTGGCTCCAAGGCAGAGTAGTATAGCATAGGCCACTGCAAAAGGAAGCAGTCTATGGTGTGGCAGACAAGAAGCTGTGATTCTGCTTCTCCGTTTTTATTCCATTCAGGGTACAAGTTTATTAGTTGGTGCCACCCATTCGCAAGGTGGGCCTTTCCATTGTCCACACTTAGAGCTATGATAAACCGATCAATGGACTAATTCAGTTATCACACCCATAATCCAGTATCACACACCCATGGTCTAACCATCTCCCAAAAGTCCCACCTCTGAGTGCCTGAGCTTTTGTGGGGAAATTTAGATACCAGCCATTATACAAGCCCTCTTGCTCTTTAGTTTAAATGCCTCTTTCTCCAGTTATATCACTGTGTTTATATCATAGTTTCATAATGATAATATGCCTCAATTTCTATAGCTGCAAGTGGGATTATAATCTATAGTATAAGAGTTATTTGAAAGATGAATTAAAGCATATAGAATTGAAGTATTGATGTTGGAGATGAGTAAGTGGAAAATGTTATAGTGATTATTGTGACTGCAAGATGAGAATTCTCCATTCCACCCCGGAAAACCTGAAAAGATGTTGAATTGCTGATTTGAGAAGAGTTGCTTTGAGACTACTATATGCTAAGAAATGGAACTAGCAAAGAAAAAGCATTAACTTTTTAAGTTTCAGAGTTGCACAAGTATGAAAGAGACATTTTATTACAACTGCTTTTTGCAATCCAATGGGTTTATTATATCTAAAGTGCTTAAATCTATTTCTGCTTTTCTTCTCTGCTATAAAAGTGATGTTCATGTGCTTTCATTTCATCACTATTTGGTGTCTTCAGAGTAATAAGAAGTAGAAGAGAAACACCTGGTCACTCTCTTAACTGTATTCCAGTTATATTTTTCACCTACATTGTTAGTTTTGGCTTTGAGGACCAGGTAGTTTATAGTGACCCTTTTGTGTTCTCCTGCAGAATAACCCCAAACAATAATAAACTTGGCAAAGTTACAGCACAGAAATTAAAAATAAAGTTTCTTACTTTCTGACGTCTTACGTTCACTGCCCCTCACCCCACACATGTATCCACACTCGTGCACGTACAGATCCTTGCACACTGAAAGAGAAATGGGACGATTTTTGCCCCTTGTCTGTGGAAGCTGTTGGTTTCTGACCTTCACACTTTAAGGCTATCTTCTGGTAACCTACACTGTCAGTTATTTCTGGAGCATATCAGCATCGTTTTTTTCTTCTTTGTGCTTGTTTACTATGTGCTACCTTCAGGGTCAAATTTGTCTTTATTTTTAAATGGAAGAGACTCTAAATCAAGAGAACTTAGAGTTTTCATGATATCAGTGTTTAATTTGAAAAATATTTTCCTTGCTACTAATTTAGTTTGTATATTAAGATAGTGATTGATCACAAATATTAGACATCGAGTCTGTAGTTGTTATCATTCACTTTTTAAAGATATAATGATTAATCAAAGTACTTTAAGTTCTGCTCATTACCAGGAAAAAGTGACACATACTTTTGAATGTGGATAATCCCCAGTGTGGTCCGAGGATATATCATGAAAGATCTCACGAAATACACTAGTGCTATGTAAACTGAACATCGTAATTCTAAGAGTGCTCTATGATCGTAAATAGTTACCTAAGAATGTAGTTTTCCTGAAAGTATAATTCACAGTTGACATTTTAATATGTAAAACTGTCCCTGCTGGAAAGCCATAAGCATTAATCAAACTGCAGTCTTAAGCTTCTCAAAGTAATTTAAGAGAAGAGCAGAAAAGCTCTAAAACAAAAGTATGACTTTTTTTTTACAAAAATAATAAATACAAGATGGGTAAAGTAAAACTTCATTTCTCTATGTTTCAGTTTTGAGGTCAGTTCTTGTCTTAAGGAATTAGTTTCATGTACAGTGGTGCTTCAGTTCACAAATGCTTTTGTTTGCAAAGAGTTTGGTTTGCAAATGTAAGCACTTGGCAAACTTTTGTTTTTGTTTGCAAACTCTGCATTGGGTGACAAACACCGTGTCCATCTTTCTCACACAAACAGAAATGTGGCCATCTTTTCCAAAATCATCGAACAAGTTAAGTTCATGAACCAAGGTATCTGTATCTGGTTCCTCCCTTCTGCAATAACATTTAATTCAAAAATAATTTGAATAGGCAATTTTTCTATTGCATTACCAGATGTTTTCACCAATTCCATGCCAAACAGTTTGCAAGTATTATTTGTCATTACCCATCAAAACCCATGCAGAGTTCACTGGCACGAAATCAGTAGTGCATAAGTAAGAAACTGAACCCTAAACCCACTGAGATCTGGTAAAATGTTAACCAAACTTTTACAACAGCTACCATTTTAGTAAATATGAACTGTTCATGTATAAAGTTTGCTGCCATAATTGCTATCAAAGTGTTGTGAACACATCAGCAATACCACTTAAACTCACACAAGCAACAGTATTTCCTCATGGGTAGTTTAAGCACATTTCCCATTTTGATTCTTTTGCCACATTCGTGGAACCATATCTAGATCTGTGTCACAGTGCTTGATGTGACTGTATATATGTAGTCTTTCTAATCATGATTTTTTATGTAAACCTTTTCCTTTATAATACTTATTAGTCACAAAAATGAAATCCTCTTTCTGATCTCTCAATTTAGTCTAACATCCCTGCATTTACAAATATTGTACATGTTTTCCTTGTTAGTCACCACACATTGTGTGGGAAGCAAGTGGAGTTTAATTAAAATAAATAAAATTATGATCTCATAATCATCAACATCCAGGAAATAAAATATTGATACCTTGGCTGTGATGATATTAGGGAAGACTGATAATAATCATTCATTCCATCCTGTTTTAAAAAAATGCTTTTCTGTACTAAAAACAACAGCAGTAAGAAAGAAACACAGATCAACCATTCTTCCTCTCCAAGCTTGTTATCTTCCTAAAGAAAAGTTCACAGACTTGATAACTGGATTTAGAAAATTTCCACTTCCTTTATAGAAAAATTTATAATCATTTTATTGGAGAAAAAACACATACTTAGAGTTTATCAGTCAGTTGTTAAATCTTCAGCCTCCAGCAGTCATTTTTAAGAGTTGAAAAGAGTGCTTACATCTGCCATTCACAGTAGTTACTGACATTGCAAGTAAAATGTTGATTTGGATGGCTGGCTTTGCACTGCTTACCTGGCAAAATGGTTTCCAGAAACAGTCTTCATTTACCCTCTTTGTACTTATGACTGAGGTCTTCTGTGAAAAGGATAATAACTGTTTCACTAATTTGGGCCCTGAAAGTGGAATATAATTACAATGAAAACATTAGATAATATATTATTGTCTTAAGTGCATATGTATGTGCTGACATTTAAGACATTGTCTGAAGTCAAAAAGTGCCCACTTTCAATGAGTATATACATTATAGTCTATTAAGATGAGAATATTATTCCTGTTGCACAAAAGTAGTCAGCATATGATTATGAATATGCTACTTTCATAATATCTAAGCGCAAAAGTATGAGAAAATTAGCTCCTACCCTTCAGTCCTCAGATTATCATTGGAGAATTAACTCTTTCATTTTTTCATATGCATCTTTCTCATCTCAAACTATACTTTCTTACAGTCTGGGACTATAATTTTTAAGCCTTTAAATTCTCTACAGTGCCAAAATTTTGGCACTTTGTAGACAAAGAAGCAAAGTCTCTGTAAGACTAGCTGGATTTCACTTTAAAGTCATATAAAAATACACCTTTTATCAATTAGTTAGGATGTTGTATTTTTAAAAAATAGTTTTAAAAAGTAACAATTAAAGGTGTGTTGCTCCAAGATACCTGCCTGAGTTATATTTGTTACCCCAAAACAACTCTGTAAACTAGAAATAATAAAATTTTTAAAGATGCTTGAAAGTGAAGTTTTAATGACCGTCTTTTTAATATTTTGTCAACTGCTCCAGAATTATTGATACAGCTATTTAACAGTAAGAACATAGAGCAAAACACATTTTAATATGATCCTAACCCATTACAGTTTCTGAAGAGATGTCCTATTATAGGTTTTGCACTGTAAAATGCCTCTATAAAAACTAATGCAAATGAAATAACAAATTTTAGACATATATATATATATATATATATGTTGAGTTTTCAAAAAATAGAAATAATTTCAGATGACCTTTCACCTAGTAAGCTAATTTTAATTTGTTAACCATATTTCAAATGAATAGTTAACATCCATGTGGGAATAGTAATACTTTGATTGAATCAAATGATGTATTTTTTTAAATATGGTGTTATGCTTCTCCTAGGTGGATAAGTGGAGCAGCTGTAGTCAATGCATTTTATTCTTCAGGCAGAAATCAGATAGGTAAGCTATATTATAAATAATTCCTTAATATTTCTCTGTTGTTCCCAACCCATAATGTATAGTATGACCAATTTATAATGTTAAACAAAACTTTAGCTGAGGCTGAGTTACTGACTTATTAAATATACTTTATGTACATGTTTTTACTATAGTGGGAATATTTTAATTAGCACAAATTATATTAAATAATTTTGTTTCTTTTATAACATTCTCATTTTTAGCGAAAATGGTGCATCTTATTTCTTAGTTTATTTCTAATTACTTTTGAAAGTCTTTTTTCATTATATTTCTATGAAATAATATTACTTTCAGACTTATTAAGCATCAGCATTTTAAAGTGATTCAAGCGTCTAAGAGCCAAAGTTTTATAAATCCAAGTCTCCTGGTAATTATGTATACAGACTGATAGAGCAGTCCCATTTTATAGCATCTTCAATCCAAAGTCCACCATGGAATTCAGAAATTTAACAACGCAATTACATTAGGTTAAATCATGAGAAATTATATTTACTTAACCAGTCTGGATTAAAAAAGCAAGAATGTATGCTCACTAACAATGACATCTCAAAAATATACATAAGATCAATACATAAATAATAAAAGGAGTAACTGAAATACTTCTTATGGCAAAGATTTATATTTTTTCTTTTATGGGTTAGGCTTGGATATCTTTAAACTCACTTTTGCTTTACAACAAACCTCTATTTTCAAAGGATTTTTAATCAAAAACAATATCCCACTGATTCAGTACTGCCAGAGGAATGTTAAATGTACAGTAGAGACAGAATTCCGCAGTGCTCAGTCTCCACTTTATTTTTAAGTGTGGTCTAGAACCAAGAGGGATGGTAGTCTAAACTCTTCATTTTTTATCTCAGGGTCTCATCTTTTTTAAATTCTGTCACTAGTTTGCTTAGAAATTATGAAATTCTTTCAAGATATTTATCATTAATTAAAAAACAAACTTTCATGTATCTTTTTATTTTAAAGCTTGCCCTTTATTCATTGCTTTTAAGCCTAGAAAGAGATGTATTAAGAAGTTGTTTGCATTTTCCTCTTGTATTTTTATGGTTTCCATTTTTAGAGTAAAATTTTCATTAATCCAGAATTTACTTTGATGTATGTGACAGGAAAATGAATTATGTAAAATAATCAAAAATGTTACCTTTATATCACATAGGTAAGAGATATATGCCTAAATTAAAATCAGTCAGCTCAAAGTCTAAGCTAACACATTTTCCAGACAGAAAATGTCTAAACCCAGACAAAATCTGCTTAATGATCAACTTTTCAAAACTCAGGTTATCAGTCCCCTGTCATATATTTCCAGAAAACAATGACACTTTTTTTCTTAGAAATGCTTTTATATTTGGAATATCTTCATTTCGAAGATGTCTCTTTAGAAAAAAAAATGATTCTGGGAATTTTACCCAAAGCTTGATGCATGCTAACCACACATTCTATCTCTGAGACATAACCTCAGCCCTTAGAGGCCTTCGTTTAATGTTGAGTAATTCTGCCATTATAAAATCCAGTTCATTCTGCTCTGAAACCCAGTCATCATAACTAAACATGAGTGCAGTCCCTGAGCAAAGTAGGGAAGTAGTCCCTTACTTTTGTATCAGGGAAGACTAGGAATGTACCTTCATTTTAGTCCAGGTCAGGGAGAACCCTGGCTCCTGTCAGACCAGTGCTGACTCATCCTTGCTGAACAGGACCAGGGAGATCTTTTATGGACCAGTATAGCGTGTTCCCACCTTCAGCCCTTCTCCAGGGACTGTAGAAAGGAGCATGCACCACAGCCTGGTAGTACATACCTGCAATTCCTGCATTTTGGGAGTCTTGAGACTAGAGCACTGCAAGTTCATATCTTACATGGACAACTAGCAAGACACTGTCTCAAGAATTATAGGTAGTTAGATAGACAAACAGACAGACAAAAGGAATGCATTAGTGTTAAAGCTCCTCTGAGTTTCATCTTCAGTAAAACACACACAAAGACACACAGGACAGGAACTTGCATGATTCCTAATTATGACAAGTCCTTGGAGGTTCAAAATTGATTCCCATAAGAGATTCTCTGATCAAAGAAGTGCTAGAAATGTTCTCATTTGAATTTAAATACAGCAAACAGGAGCAGTGATTTAGCTCAGTGGTAAAAGTATCTGCCTGGCAAGCATGAGGTCATTAGTTTGATCGCTGATACAAACCCCTCCCCCCAAAAAAACAAAAAACAAAAACAAACAAACAAAAAACTTTGTCCTTAAAGACAGAAAACAGTAAAAATGGTCTACCACTTCACAAAATGGACAGTTACTTTCTGAATAAAGAATTGGCAATTATTCACATTCTTAATATATAAGAAATACCTTTTTAAAATTTTTAAGAGAAACTCAGCAGATGAAAATATGAAATAAAAAGCTTACTAACCTCTTCGTGTTTGTCTGCTGATAACAGCAGTTCAGAGGGTAAATGTTACGCAAGAGAAATTTCTGAAATGTGCACTTTGTTTCTTTGAAAACTATTTAAATCTTCAAAATGGGGGTTGTCTTAACTAGAACTAACCACATAGTCAGATCATCTTTCTCCTTGATAGAAATATGTGTGTATATAAATATGCCTGTACATGAATATATATTTTTCAGCAACGCTGTCTTCCAGGGTTTGGTATGAAGCCCCTTATGAAATTTGAGTTGCCAAAGAAACATGTGCCCCATAAAGACATAGATATATGAAACACCTCACATTAGATTGGATACAGTTTCTCATGAGGCTCTTCATTTTATGTTGGTACATTTTTTTAAAAACTTATTTTCCTATAGTGAGTTACTCCTGTCAGTCATTTCTACTCTTAATTGAATCACCACCATCTTTAGCCAGAAGTCTGCATATGAACCACTTTCAAATCTGTATGCACCTCTATCACTTCACACTGACAAGAAAAAAAGTCAATTTTCAGCACAAGAAGGCATACTAAGATCATTTAATTCAGTGTCCCTCTCCCTTGAATACTTACTTCCTAATGACATAGCTTTCTAGCTGTGTCATTAGGAAAACTGCACTAGACTATTCTGTCAAATGTTTTTCCATCAGTTTGATCATCTTATTAAATCTAAAAAGCATCTTCAAGTCAAATAGAAAAATCTTAATACTGCTGTGCTCTCTTTTTTTCATTGAAATTGTAGTAAGACTCTTTCAAATCAATTTTTTTCAGTTTCTGAGATGTCTAAGTTATTTAGTGTATTCAACTTGTATAGTTTGTGAACACCTTGAGATGGTTACATATTCTCAAATGCTTTCTTCATTCTGACGAGTTAAGAGTGAGAAAGTTAGTGAATGCTTCTAAATATTTTGCTACTTAATACAAAGAGAATGTTTTATTTTCCAGGAAAAAAAAAAAAAACTTTTCCTGGTTTCAAACTTGACTTTCACATGAAGTATGCTAAAATTGAACTGAGTACAACCTTAAAAAACAAACTAGGGAAAGTGCTGGATCAAGGCCGAAAAACTAGATGAGAAGGAAGAACTCCAACCATTTGCCTCATGGACTAATGATTTACTTAATTAATTAACTTTTTGGCATTCATGAACATGAAAAATGCACTACTAAGCAGTTGGTTATAAACAGCAACTATGAGGTTTACTTGTAGCACCAATAAGGCTGACAGGGGAAATCTTCGTTACAGAAATTTAGCTGACAATGTAAAAGGAAGATCACCATTTTCAAAGTTGAACTTGAAGACTAATATCTAATGTGAGCCATAAAAAAATCTTATCACTTGCTTGAAGAACAGCATGTAAAGACATAATTAAATCAACAAGATCTTGATAGTTGTTTAGTCTTGATAGCACATTTCATAAGAGCATTTATATAATGGGTGAATTTTAATCAAAGTACATAGTGTGGGAGATAGTGTTCATTTTAAGTTAATAAAGTGCTTCACATAATTTTTATATTTTAAGCTAAAAATAATTTCTTGGCACTTTTTAGCTCAGGCAGTTACACGTAAGGTATAACTTTTATTACAATTCTCCAAGGACAAAAGTACTTTTTTATTATTTTGTCATTTAAATGTTATGGCAAGTTTCCAATTTTTTAAAGGGCTGAAGAGCAATTAAATTGTTCAGAGTGTTTTTCCACTGCAAATATCTGATATTACTGAAGTCCATCTAAGGTTAGTTTATATTTAGTTTATCTAAAAGATAAATAACATTTGTGTGTGTTAACCAGATCTCAAATTTCTTATAATCAGAGACCTTGTCTTATATTCTTGATATCCCAAAGCAATGATCAAACTTTAGGGGTTTTTTTTCCAATTATAGAACATAATGTTTTTGTCATTGGCTGGGTATTAGAGCTTTAAAACATGTGACATAAAGCTACTAAAACATAACCATAATTTTAATTCATTTATAAGAACAAAGATTAATCAGCTGTAAACAACATTATCCCAAAACAATGTTTATTTATTAAACAAGGGGACTGTATTTCACAGGAAGAGAATGAAGGCACATTATTACTATATTTCACAAATAGTGAAGGTGCAGTTGGGCTGGAGTATTTCTTGTAAGAGGATGATGAGAAGGGGCAGGAAGTAGAGGGCCATGAGAAGCAGGAAGGGACGATGGAGACAAAGACCAGAAAGAAGATGCGCTTAGTTGGAGAGCAAGGACAAGCCATCCAGGTGTCTTAGTAAGAGAGCGCCAGTGGTAGATTAAACTTTAACCTGGCTACAGAATGTATTAACAGGATAGATGTAATTTCAGATAAATTATAGTTTGGAAAGACAAGGGGTGGAAGAACAATAAGCAAATAAGTTTTGAAGTGAGGGAAGGGCATGAGGGACTTAAATGAAGAGTGCTATTGGAAAGAGGGTGTGTCAGCTGGGCTTGGCCTCAGTAGACCACAAAGGACTGTACAAGAGACAGGAGAGCTAAAATAGATAGAAAAGTTCACTATTGGTAATTGGGACCCTTAAAGTGCTATTGGCAGAAATCAAGAGAGTGATAACTTAGAAGAGAATATGTGAGTTTAATGTGTGAGACATTAAGGTCTTTATGAGACCTAAAAACGGGAAAGTTGACAAATTAGTGCAAATGTCAGGGTAGACATAATGAAAACGACAATTTGTTCATGTAGTTACTAAACTAGTTATGACACATTAGTAAATTAAGATTACTATTAATTAGTGTATCATTATTATTTGTTGAATAAACACGTTTCCTGAACACTGATTATGTTCCAGGTACTACTCTGATTTTAGGTTTTGGAGCTAATGAACTAAAAAACAAATAGACCAATAAAACAAATAAGCAAATAAGCGTACAGACATACAAATCTCTACTCTTAAAGAGCTAATATTTGAAGTGCTGGAGTGGCAGTGGGGCAATAGGAAAAGGAAGGAATTCAATAATAAAGAAATAAACAGATTATAGGGTGATCATATATGCTCGACGAAAATAAAATAAAGTCTGACAAGAGGATGTCTTTGAATTAGTGGCTCTGTTTACTTAAAAATGCTATTATAGCCAGGCATAGTGGCACACCCCTATAATCCCAGCACTCAGGAGGCTGAGTAAGAGGATCCTTGGCAAGTTTGAGACCAGCCTGGGCTACAAAGTGAGCCCAAGGCCACTGAACTGCAGAGCGAGATCCTGTCTCAAAAAGACAAAAAAAAAAAAAAAAAAAACTATTGTAGATGAATAAACTTTTAGAGATGACATTAAAAGAAACATTATTTCTTCCAAGTTATTTTCAGGGGGCAAAGGACCTTGTGAATGTAGATTATAACTTTTTCTTGCCCTAAACTCTTTACAGCAGAAAACAATCTTAAAAGATATTACAAAGTGAACTGTGATAAATAAATCACAGATTGTGATGCCACTCCATTATAATAATTTACTTGATTAATAAGAAAACCTTTTCATTTGTTTCTATCATAGAAGATATTTCATATAGACCTAAGTGAAATTAACATAGTAGAAGACAATTTAGCAAGGAAGAAGCCAATTCTAGTCCTTCTGTCATGGAATAATGCCACAAATGATCAGTAACCGTCTTCTCTCCTTGTAGTCTTCCCAGCTGGCATTCTGCAGCCCCCTTTCTTTAGTGCCGAGCAGTCAAACTCGCTAAATTATGGGGGAATTGGCATGGTCATAGGACATGAAATAACCCACGGCTTCGATGACAACGGTAAAGTGTGCTTCATGTTTTCCTTTTATTATACATCCTCACCAATCTGATTGAGAGGTATTATAACTTCACTTTTTCACTAGTGTATTGTAGGCCTAACTTTACTACACTTTGTGATTTGTTTAAATCGTTTCTTAAGAAAACGAAATTTAATGGGTATTTAAGTGATCTGTACTTGTATTCTAAGAATAAAACACATATTCACCTTAAGAAGATCTTACACTATTAAGAAAATTTTAAGATTCAAATAAAGCTGAGAAGGATAAAAGGATAAAAGAAAAGGATAAAAGAAAAGCCATACAGAGGTGATAGTTGAATCTATAACAAAAATTTGTTCACAAGTGAAAAAAGTAAGGAGAAAAGAGATCAAGAAAATAAACATTAACTACAACCAATTTTAAAGAACCAGAGAAATAAAGGGACATAGGAAGGACACAATTTTTTCCAGAGGCCTATTACATCAATTAAATGATGTAACATTCTTAACAGGCAGGTACTAGTAATATTTCCATTTTCAAGTGGAAACAAATATGGGCACTTAAAATGTTTGTGCAAGGATACAAAACTAGGAACTGGTGGAATCTGCATGTGAGTTCAAGCAGTTTGGCTTCCTAGCCCTTTTCTATTTACGGCATCATAGATAATATTTAAAAAGTCATCACATGTGACATACTTTTGCAACTGCATCTCAATATGGGAAGATGAATGTAGTTTACCAACAAAGTCCCAAAGCTCCTGGAGAAAAAAGAAACTTTGCATCTGTGCACGCACGTGTGTGTGTGTGTGTCTTGGAAATAAAGGGAAGCTATGATCCAGTGTCTCGTGAAGGGCCTAGAAATACAAAATGAGATCCAGTATAAAAATATTGACCTGTCAATTCTCAGAATATCAAATTATTCAGGTAAAACCATCCAACAGAATGAGATGTGATTTCAGGATTGTCTTATCTGGTGGCCTCATTGAAGATATTGGGAAACAAGTGCCTGTAATATCTAAATCAATACTAAGGACATATCAGCAAAGAAGGCTTTGGCAGTCCAGTCTTTCCCAGTGGTGTAGATGATACCAGTTTCTCTCATCATCTGTACAATTTAATGTTCTTCCAGGTAGCAATTTCGTAGTCCTTGCACCTTGATGAAAGATATCTGTTATTCTTGTTGTAATGAGTTTCCATTTTACTTAAATAAATATATTACAGGCAGAAATTTTAACAAGGATGGAGACTTGGTTGACTGGTGGACTCAACAGTCTGCAAATAACTTCAAGGACCAATCCCAGTGCATGGTGTACCAGTATGGGAATTTCACCTGGGACCTAGCAGGTGGACAGCACGTATGTCACTGGCAGTTTCTGGAAAAGTTGTTGATGTGTTCAATTATAAGTTCATTATTGATGTCTTTAACAATCTAATGAAGGTCTCTTTCTAACAGCTCAATGGAATTAATACATTGGGAGAAAACATTGCCGATAATGGTGGTCTTGGCCAAGCATATAGAGTGAGTAATTTTCTTCCCATTTTAGTAATCAGATTATTATATTTAATCATTCATTCAAATACTTTGTTAAAAGGACATGTAAGTGATATTTGCAATAAATGGGAATAGAAAATTCAAAGTGAGAGGAGCAATTGGATTGTAAATATGGTAACCATAGGTTTAACATAATTAATAGAGCCAAATACCATTCTCTTAAGGTTCAAAAGAATCCAAGAAGAGGAAACACGAATATTATATCAGCAGAAATGAGGATATGTATAAGTCCTGTAGTGCATACAGGCAATCCAAACCCTCTGGGAAACTGAGGCAGGAAAATCTCAGTTTCATCCAAGTTCAGTCTGGTGAGGGTAGTTTAGTAACTTAGTGACACTTTGGAAGGGAGGGCCAGGAAATGAAACGGAAAGAGAAAGAAAGAATCACTGATATCAGTTTATTAGAAAACATACCCCTCAGGGCCAGGGGTTTAGCTCAGCAGCATAAGTGCCTGCTTGGCAAACGTGAAGTTGTGAGTTCAATCTCCAGCACCAAAAAAAGACAAAAAGAAAACATACTCCTTGCAAGGATTATTTCAGGGTTTTTGGTCAGTATAATGAACAGGACCCTCAGCTTAGTTTCCCCACAGGTTTGGGGGGGGACAATATAAACCACAAGCATAGCATATTAAACCATAGCCTGTCACCGTGATACAGTTATGTTCTGGAAGTGATGTGACTTTATACTTCGCCCAGATAGCGCACTCACAAAAGTGTTATCAGTGGAACAGACCTTAGAATCTCATTTGCTCTTGCACTCATCCTTACATTTAGCAAATTTTTTGTGAGAGCTTTGCTATGAGTTTAACTATTCTTGTTGCTGCAGATATAGTAACAAACTTTTCATTAAAGATGTCATCATTTGATGATCTGAGTAAGAATTAATTGTATTTATATGTGACGGAGTACCATTCTGCCATAAGGAAAGATAAATTTGAGTCATTTCTACAAAAATACTTGCATTTTGAGACCATAATAATAAATCAGATATACAAGCTTAACTATCACATGTTTTCTTTTAAATGAGAAACCCAAATTATAAAGAGAGCAAAATAAAAGACTGATAATAGAAAATAGGAAGATAGGTCTTTCTTAAATGGTAAGGGTTTCAAAAGGTAGAGGGAGAGGAAAAGGAAGGGAAGGAAAAGGGCTGAAAAAGGAATTAAGATCAGTTATGCGCATGTACCAACTCCACACAGGAAATGTAAACATTATAGGTTGCAAACATTAAAGTACTAATAAAAATAAGCAAGTGTAAATTTCTAATGAATACCATGTGAACAACAGAAAATAGGGATTTTTACAAGAGTCGAGGAATGATACTCTTAAAGTAACAAGTAGCAATGAACCAATTCTGTTGGTTCCTGGGATAGAACCAGATGTCTCAAAGAATATTTGTGCAGTGTGTGAGGATATGGGGTGATTCATTCACCACAGAAATGTTGAATTAAAAGGAAGAGAGAGCACACTGGTGACTGTATCAGAGAAGAGGAAGCACTGGAATCGTAGAGAGAGATGACAAGTGGGACAGGAAGCAAAATTGATGAGAGTTTGAGGCCTGAGAGATTAAAGCATCTAAAAGTTTCCAAAAGCATGAATCCCAGCCCAGTCCTAGGGGGGTGATCAATTGCTACTCTTTTGAATGCTGAGATTTTTTTTTTAACTAGATGATAAACATTGTGCATTTTGTCTCTTTGTGTCCTGGATGGTTTTTATTTTCATACAAATATTCTTGAGCTTCATTCTCAGTTAAATGCCTTAGAAATAGCTTGATCTTTTGACTCTTGATTTTTGCAGCACGTCACATGGCACTGGAATAGTTCTCAGTGTAGGGACTACTAGTCCCCACTCCTGAGGCAAAACTCTAAGGTGTGAATCTTGACACTCTCCATTCTTGTCTGTGTGAGCCTAGCCCTGTTCTGATCTTTCCCAAACCTTGAATAGTTTACTTACACATCTCCAAATCAACACTAATACTAACCTGAATCCTGATTATTCAGCTGTAACCACTGAGGTTCGCTGTCTTTGGGAATTTCCCCTCTATCTCTAATGTCCCTGAACCATCACTTTCTCAGAGCTCCCTAGGCTTCCACTGTTTCCCCTCCTTACATTTTGACCTGAAAATTCAAGAACAGTAAACTCCAGAAATCATGGGGTTTGCTTTGTTTAATTACCATCTCTCAGGGATGGTTTTCCTCTCTGTGTGACGCCCAGTGTTAGGAAAAGCACTGTTTCCTATATTTGTCCATCATTTTATGATTTCCACCAAAGGGTAAATCCATTCTCTGTCACTGTCTTGTCTGGAAGTGGCAGCATTAACACCTTCCCTAGTCTCTTTGTGATTCTAATATACTGACAAATCAGGAATTATTGCTCAAAAACGTTCCACTTCAGGTTGATGGTTTGTCCATAAAGATCCTCATTTAGAGCTAACACATAATTACAATAATGAAGCAATACAATTGTGGAAATATTGTATTACACTCTGAAACAACATGAATTCTTTACATGTAATTCCTTGTCCTTTTGCTAGGCTATGAACTCTCTAAGAAGGAGCCAGTGTAAGCTTCCCCTATATCTACAAAATCTTTATACAGTACATGCTCAATAAAACTCCGTGGCTGCTAAGTAGGAAGAAAAGAAATATACTTACTGCTTACCCAATTGATCACTTTTCTCTGTAAGAAATTAAAAGTAACACAGTAGAGAAAGTTTGTTGGTCCCTTTCTTAAATAAGTTTAGTAAAGGACAACTACATTTTCTTCAGTAATACCCAGGAATCCTGTAGGATTAAGAACATTTTTCTGACATCAAGTTATCTAAATTCCTTTCTTTTAATGTAAATAAGATTCTATTTATTTTGGTCTAACTTTAGAGAACCAGAATATTTGCTTATCCTTTCCCTTAGATGCATAGACTACTACCAAAGTCCCTAAGGGATCCCGAGAGAATCACTTGACTTTTGGCAACAATCATTCAAACTAAGTCTGGTATGAGTCTATTTTGTTAAGAGTAGTAACTGTGCTAAATATAGCAATTGCAGATGATTTCCTTGGCGATCTATTTCTCCAGCTGGCTGGTTCAGTCTATCTTTAGAACAATGTTTACATAAGGTTTTCATCACTTTTGTAAGTCATTCATTCATTCAACTGACGTTTATTGACCATTTGACATATGCCAGACTCTTGTTACTCACAAATCAAAATCATGTTCTTTTAGAGCATTTGTAAATATTAATTTTATTCCTAATTCAGACAGTAGTTGTAAGTTGCTATTATTTAAATGCATTATTATGGTGATTTTGGTATAACAGATTACTCAGTTAACGTGGTCTCCTGCACAGGTTTTTATATAAATTTAAAAATTATAAATATTGTGTATGTATTTTACTAACTTCCTAGGCCTATCAGAATTATATTAAAAAGAACGGTGAAGAAAAATTACTTCCTGGACTTGACCTAAATCACAAACAACTGTTCTTCTTGAACTTTGCCCAGGTACTACGTCTCTCTTGATTGATAAATATGAAAATCATTTTGAGTTATAATTTCACAGTAAGTTAGGTATCATATGCTGTTTTCTTGTTTTAATCAGTTGTGCCAGAACATTTGACTTGAGTGACTTTCATTGTTGACGACAATGTCAGATCGTATTCATGATAAATAATTATGTTCCTAATCGCCTTTCATTGAACATTATTTGAAGAACAATGGTTGAGGAATGCAGAACACCAATTTAATTCTACCTGCCCCTAACCATCCCAAACAAATTGTCCTTGACTAGAGCTGAACACACTGCTTTGCTTTTCCCAAACCTGTCTGTAGGTGTGGTGTGGGATCTACAGGCCAGAATATGCCGTCAACTCAATTAAAACAGATGTGCACAGTCCGGGCAATTTCAGGTATGTTGCTAAGAATGAGGGTGCTTTAGGATTAACTGCACTGCTTCCACATTTGGAATTTGGCCTTTTGTAATCTGATTCTGCAACATTTGAGAATCTGATGCAATTTAGCAAGATGCTGTCTCAAAATGAAGGATAAAAAAGACTGGAAATATAGCTCAACACTAAGGCTCTGGGTTCAGTCTCCAGTACTACAAAAAAGAAAAAAAAAAAAAAAAAAAGAAAAGTTATTCCATCTGAAAATTGTTTATTGTAGACCAGCTCTCAGCATAATGTAAGCTACATTTAGTTCTGCTAGTATATTTTAAAATTTCTTTGTTTAAAATGCATCCCTACCTTCTTGTCTTAACATGGTATCCTGAATCATACTTAATTTTTTTTTGATGAGACAGGCTATTGTTTTGACCATTAATGATGCTTAGGGTGTTTATTTAGTGAAATCTTATAAAAATTATTGTATGTAAAACTGTTTATTCTCATACCAGTGGGGATGCGTTTCATTTATTCTGACTTTTTATTGGGGTTTCCTGTATGTTGTTTCTTCCCTGATACTAGATATAATTTAACCTCTGTGCCTCAGTTTCTTGACATATAAAATGCTGATTAAATTATTGTGAGGGTTGCTGGAGGATTAATACTAACACATGTGAAGTGCCTATTAGAAATACTCTTGAAAATAGTACTAGGATTATTTCTAGATCAGCAGACTGAGCAAAATAAAAATTTTTGTGGAAAAAGTTACAGACTGTAATGTATTTCCCTATCACCTGAAATTCAAGTGCTTTTTCTTGTTTATTTCATGTGTTCAGCACAACTCATGATACCAATAATTGATTAGTGGTTAGTGATACACAGGTAAATATGCAACCGCTTTCTACCCTCAGACCTGAACTGAAAACAATACAGGTTATAAACGTATGAGATTATTTATGTTTTAAATTTTTTTTTGGTTCTGACTCCAAAGATAACTCTTTGACTATTTTTCATTGATAATAACAGAAAGAGAGAGAGAGAGAGAGTGTGTGTGTGTGTGTGTGTGTGTGTGTGTTTAAGAGTGAATGAATGCCAACCTTTTGTCAAGGAAATTATTATTTTCCCTGGAGGTAAAACAATTTCCTTGGCAAAAGGCTAAGGCTACATTTAGTTTTGGAAACAGGCTACTTCCTGGCTGTACAAAGTAAAACAGTTTTTAAGGAACTTAAAAAACTAATAGACATTCACCAAGCAAAGATTGTGCTTAGTGGTGTATATGTAAAATATTTCTAAAGCAGAAAGAGACTTGTAATCATACACTTAAATAACAAAAATATTAAAAGCAAAAACAAAATATACTTTATGTAAAGATGAAAACTATAAATTTTAGGTCTAATCTATGATTATTTCATTCTTCCGAACAAAAACCTTATCTATTTTAATATAAGCCGTTAAAACCTTCAAGGGTAAAAACATAAAACATTTTCCCATGAATATGCTAGATATTACATCTGTAATTTAAACATTGCCTTCTTTTTGGAGACCTAGTTTTTAGTTTTGTTATGATCACATAATAACACTATATAATCAAGAAATGTGTTTCTGAAGTTATTTAGATGTAATTCTATGTTATATGTGTTTGATGATTTTTTAAAGCAAGTTAAAGTAAACAAAGATTATTTAAATGCTTCTGTTGCCCAAAATTACCTTTCACACGTGGTAGGGAAAGCACTTGCTAGAAACCTGAAATATAAATAAAGACTAAAGTCAAAAACATATAATAGCAAAGAGGAAGAGAGATTCTTTGTAAAAGGGAAGGGCCCAGAAGATAAACGGAGGGTGAAGAAAAGGAGAGGAAAGGCTACGATAAAAAGAATTAAGATGTAGACCTAAGGATATAGCTCAGTGGCATAGTGCCTGCCTGGCAAGCGTGAGATCCTGAGTTCGATTCTTGTTGCAAAAAAAAAAGAATTAAGATGTGTTATGTACGTGTTCCAGCTTCCAGGAAAAGTGTAACTACTATGTACTGGAAATATGTACTAATAAAAAAATAAAAGCTGGAAAAACATAAAAATAAAATCTGAGTTGCTGCCTCAAAGAAAAGAAAAAAGAAAAACTAACACCACTAACTTGTCAAATAATGCTTTTTCCCAGCTTAATTTTTGGTATCTTTAAAAGAATATCCTTTCCTGTACTTTATATAGATATCTCCTACTAAGTAGACAGCTATCATGTTTCTTCCTATAACATAGCTTGATTAAGCTAACTTCTCATGTTTTCTCTGCTTTCCTTAAATATTAACACCCATCCCTGACATTTTGGTGAGCTTTATGAATTCTTGTTAGCTTCTATTAACATTTAGTACTTACCTAAGTATCTCTCCCACCTTTTTTTTTTTTTTTTTTTTGGTTTTCCTTTTCCATGGTGCTGAGCGTCAAACCCAGGGGCTTTCATGTGCTAGGCAAATGCTCGGCACATGCTGCACCACAGAGCCACATCTCCCTGCCTCCGAGTGTCTTCCATAACTGGGGATTGAACCTGGGCCTCAACATGCTAGGCAAGTGCCCCACCACTGAGCTACACTGCCAGCCCTGATCTCTTTAAGACGATGTGATGGAGCACGCACTCATTAATGTGACTTTGCTCTGAAAGAATCATGATTTAGTTAATGATAAAGATTAGGTGCTTTATTCATGGGTGAAGCCAGTTAAATTTGTAGTCAAATCATTTGCTTTAAAGAAGTAGTAAGTTGTCAGAGGACTTACTAATTACAAAAAGTTTATTCACTATTTCAAATATCCAGTTACTTGTAGGCAGAAATAATCAAGTATGTCAGAGGTCAAAATATTTATTCTTGGTCAGTGGATGTTGAGTTTCATCTTTTAAGTGTTTTTAATGCAATTCATTATTTAAGGCAATAAACAGCAGCAGCATAACACATGATTTTATATATTGAAATAAAACTTTCAAGTAAACCACCTTAAGAAATAGTGACAATACTTAGTTTGTTATTAAACATGCAAATGCAAGAGTTACAAAGTTTTAATATGGCTTGAAATTCATGCCGTATTGTATGTAATATTAATGAAACATTATCTCACTTTCTGAGAAGGGATTCATTGTATAAATAATGTATCCACTTTCCAAATGACTGTTCATATCACCCATCCAAAGCTTTAATGTTATTAATGTCAAGCATTAATTAGAAACCTAGGAAAGTAAGTGAAGCCCTAGTGTGCTGCTGACCTAATTATTCAGAATCAAATTATCTAAATGAAGCCTTTGGATTGGAAAGGAGATAGAATAGAGATGGATAGCTGAGTGTATATTAGGCTGAGGGTTTCCATGTCCATAATTTCCAGTAATGTTTTCCAAAAACTTTTTTTTGTCTATTTGTTTTGTTTTAAATTTTTTTGTTTTGTTTTGTTTTAAATTTAAGAGAACTATAAAATTAAGTTATGAGTTTGGGCACCAAATATTTGCTCCCATATGAATCAAAGACAATCCTTTAATAAATTTTTAATAAACTGAAAGGAAAACAGTTCTTTCTCAGACCTACTATAAAGCAGGGAACTTGTTCCCTAGTATGAAGAATATCCAAGCCACCATGATGACTGCCCCCAACCAGTATCTAGCTGGGGACAGATAGATATTTTCTGAATTAGGATGAGGATTGGAGTAAATAGATCCAAGTGTCTTTCTGCTTTAGTCTCTTAGACCTAAAACCTAAGACACTAAAGCTCAATAAAAATCACTAATGTCCTTTGATTCCTACATATACAGTCATTTTGGCTACATTTATAGGCGTAACACTGGTTTCTTTGGCCCATGGATCTCAGAAATGTGTTTCTCAAAGTTCTGGAGATAGTAGTCCAAGCCGAAGGCCCTGGCTTAGTCAGGTTCTGGTGAGCACTGTCTTCCCAGCTGAAAACTACATACTTCTCCTTGTGTCTTCACATGATCAAAGGAGGAAACTTGTTGTTGAACATTTCAGAGGTAAGAAATGGACACTTAATGAAATCAAATTAAGCCAGGTTCTAAACTCATAGCCTAAGCTGGAAGGTAAGAAGTTAAACTTCAGTAGTTTTTCAGTGTGCTATAGTACTTTCTAGGGCTGTATAGGAATACTCCACCAAAACCTCAAGTGTTTGGAAGATTATTGGCTTGTGGTCACACTGCACTCATCAGCGAATTACCACACTGATGAGTTCATAGCTATTTGTTAAGAGACAAAGAGGGTACATCTCCTTCACCGGCCCCTTCTGCCTCTCTCTACTTCCTGTCCGTCATGATGTGAGCAGCCTTCCTCCACCTCCACCCTTCCGTCTTGTTATTTCTGCCTTGGAGAAGACTATGAACGGAAACCTTTAAAGAAAACATGAGCCAAACCAAGTGTCTTTTCCTTTACATGGATCCTCAGAGTCTGAGGGTTCCATCTGAGTCTGGTGCCTGTTTCCTTCCGGGGGTCCTCGGCAAGGGCCTCCAGAGCCTGCACTCCTCCTGTCAAGTTCCCCATCGGACACATGCAGTCCTCTGTGGGCCTGTCACTTTTCATTCACACAGGCTGCCTCTGTGCAATCCGGACCTATGGAAGCTCATTCTGTCTCTCTCAAGCAAACTAACAGAAAAATACTCCTGGCTTTGACCCCACTTCACCTCAAATGCCGAGTTGTACCCATGGTAGCCATAGAAATTTCTAAAAATGAGAGGACTCCCAACCCATGTTCCTGGTCTTCTTATCACTCCAGTATACTCGACTCCAGGACATTCATCTTAACCCAAGCTGAGTGTGGCACTGGTCCCAGCAAGAGGAGCAGGGAAAAACTGGCTCAGCTTGGCATGACACATCACCTCTGCACCCCTGTGTTGACCTGTCTCTCCTCTCCAACACTGCGCCATGCTGATAGTGAGTTAGATGTTGTTGTTTTTGCCCACTGGGGTCAGAGATAAGAAGAAATGGGCGTTTTTCCAGTCCTTTCCAGTTATTCAGGCTGAATCCAATTTCTGATCTTTTAAGGAGTCTTTTGAGGATAAAAAAATTTTCTCTAACTTCCCTAATAAATCAAATCAATAAATATCTATTAAAAAACACTTGCACTTAAGTTATTGTGAGTCTTTTTAAAATGCAGCGAGAAATCATTTTATTCTTTGACTAAACTCTTTTTATAAAAACTGCAATTCCCAGTATGAATTGTTGATTATTTTTTAAAACATATATAAAGTGTTTATAAGTTATTAATTCTCCATTACAACCTTAAAATCAGGCACTATTAATATATTTATTTTACAGATTAAGAAACTGAGGTACAGAGAAACCATATAATCAGCTTTCAAACCATGCAGTTTGTCTCCAAAATCTCTGCTGTCAACTGCTACACTTTGATACCCCTCTATTTTAAAATTCTGTGGATGAAAAGAAATTGACTCATTGTCCCAGCTTTCTCTCCTTCCTTTTAAATGTTAAATTCCAGATCCACTCACTTGGCCTGCAGAAATTTTCCAGGGCTTCAGCATAATATGGACATAATATCAAATGCTTATGGTGACCTTTTTTGTTTGTTTATTTCAAAGGATTATTGGGACTTTGCAGAATTCTGCTGAGTTTTCAGAAGCTTTTAATTGCCAAAAGAATTCATATATGAATCCAGAAAAGAAATGCCGGGTTTGGTGACCTTCTCAGGAGGCAGTGCATCCCTTGGCTGGACTTGCCAACACCACGGAAATGGGGAACTCTCTGACCCAAGGAAAGTGAGCCCCAGATGTCACTGCAGTTTCATGGACTAAATAACAGATGAAAGCATCATAATACAAATGAAATTAGATTATTCTACAAAGAATATGGAAAGAAGAGGGGACCTGAATTCTGTCAAATCAGTCACTTCTCACATGTAAATAATGATTAATTCCTATAGACGTTGTTTCAATTCATTTCTATCTCATATGGTCTGTCACTTTGATGTTTTCCCTAGAAAACAGTCTTAACCACTTGTGGTTGACCAGGATTTCTATTCAAGGGATGAATGAAAATGTTACATTCATACAGTTGGGCACCAAAATCACAGTGGTTATATGATCATTTTAAACACATTCCCGAAATACTTGTTTTTACTTTCATTTGCAATGTTTATGCTCCTCCAAAACTCTTCCAAAGAACTCTTACATATAATGGGGCCTTAGGGCTCACATAGCTTTAAACTCATTTGCCACACATCAGTTTATTGTCATCATTTTATTTTAGGCACTATTAGGACAAAAACAAATGCCGAAGATTTGTGTTGTAGCTGCTTCACTGATTTTAAGACCCCCTACAATTTTCTAACAGTTCTTGCTCTCTGTTTCTCAAAATTTGGTCTTTTTAAAGGATTTTTAGTAATGTATAAATAATGATTTTTATATTTAAACTACTAACTATACTTATAACTAAATAACTGTAATTATAGGTAATCATTAAATATTGAAGTTTCAGACCAAGAAATATTGTCATGGACTAAGATCTGTAAAGTGATGTACAGATGAAAATTTGAGATATTTTTAAACTTATAAATCATATTGATGAAAAGCTTTAAGCACAAACTTTGGAGTAAAAATTATCATTGAACACTTATCTAGAATAAATTTTATGATTTACAATCTGTCCCTAAGAGTGACTATTATATATATAAAAGGCAAAATGGCATCTATATAGCTCTGTGACCTCTTATCTTTTCAGGTTTGTCACAGATGAAAATATTTTGATAATAAATTGAAGCTGTGAGCCCTTTACTCAGTAAGCCTGTGTCCAAGCAACTCAGCTTTAGAAAATTAATTCATGTCTAAATAAAAATGGGAGGCCTCTGGTAGACCTGCTTCTGAAATTCTGAGTCATGTAGATTTCTGGGAAGGGAGTGTGTTTAGTTTGTAAGAAGGATTCATCTCTTGAGCTTTTATGTTCTTCTCTTTCCCTGTCTTACTGGCTGGTTTAGCTCATTTCATTACCTGATGAAGACCTTACAAAAAAGGTACAGTTCCATAATCTTTAATTTTTCTAACAAATGGTAAAAACTAAGACAAATTCCATCCACAATTTAGGTGTTGATTTTTTTACCTCTTGAAAAATTCACATTTTCCTTTTTAAAAAAGTTATTAAAATATAACATCCTCTCAGAGACTTAAAAATTACGTATAGCAGAAGTATAGAAGTCACTAGAATCAGTCCCCTAGAATATCCAAAACCTATAGCCAACATCTATAAGAAACAGAAGATTGACTGAGAAGCCCACCCTTGTCACTTCAGTCCTCTAAAAACAACTACAATCCAGATCTCTAGAAGCATATACTAAATTTGCCTGTCTTTGTCCTTCGGGTAAATAGAATCAGTCAATGTACATTCTTTCATGTATGATCTTTCAGCCTTACATTTGTGAAAGTCAACTATGTTACATTGATTAGGGATCTTTAATTCTGTCTGCTGAATAATACTCTGCTGTGTTATTTTGTTATGATTCATTCATCCATCCTATTGTTGTTTGCACCTTGAGAAATTTCCTGTTTCAGACCCTTAGAAATAATGTAACTATGAGTTATAAACTATGTCTACAATATTAATATTTTTGCTTGAAGCTTTAGTGAGCTATTTCTCCAAATCTTTCCAAGACGTTTTACAAATATTGAAAATATAGTTTCAGCTAAGCATGAATATATTTATCTTTTCTCCTTTTACCACAACCACCATCATTATGAGTAATTCAAAGTATATTTTATGTCTATATTTCTTTAAAATAAATATACTTCAGTGATATTTGTAGTTGAAGTAATAGGAGCTCCCAGTGCTTAATAAAACAGCTGTCGCTGAGTTATTTTACTTCTATCTTCTCAAAACTACTGAAAAGACAGAAATAGGGAGTAGTACAGATTATAAAAGCAAGTTAGAATCCCTACTGCTAACTCTTTAAAACAGTAGACTCCCACTCCTATGGAGGACCAAGTCCAGGGCTTGGATACCTGCTCTATGTATAAGTAAGATTTTTCTGGAGCCAAAAGATAGATAAAAGTCAAAATATCAATTTTTTCTCCCTTCCACATCTGGACATCATTAACTCTACATGGTGCTCTTGTTTAGTCATATGGAGCCTTATGATCTCTCTCAACCACTCCTAACCATTTGGAATGCCACATTAGAATGAATATATATATATATATATATATATATATATATATATCCACGATGACTGAGTTCTAGTCAAGGAAAGAGTTCGGTGTTTGCCAGCCAAGGCATCGGGACTGGGAATTGATACAACTCAGTAATAAAGATTGGAAGAAGCTCTTGGTATCACATGTTAGTAAGGAATCTACCTCCATGCTTCACTATCTGTGTGATTTCTAAGTACAGGTGATGTTAGCCCGGAATGTGTCTTTGTTCTAGTCCTCTTCTGCTATTTCTGGCAAGGTGACCTTGGGCATTCGTCTGTTATTTTGGGCCTCTGCTTCTGCCACCCAAATAAAAGTGAACTAGATTCAACTGATTCTCATTGAAAAAAGGAATGTGTTCATTGCTTCCTTACCCTTAATCTGTGTCCCTGTTAAGAACCACTGGGCAACATAATCTTAAATCCCTCACTTAAATTCCTATGTTCCATTAGACCACAATTTAGCCCAAAGAACAAGGACCAAGGTGTTTTCAAGTTTGGGTCTGTGCTCTTGTTAATATTAGGCATTTGATAAGGAAAAAGCTTGCTAATTTTCTCGAAAGTTCTACCTTCCTTCTTGCCATGGCCAACTCTTAAAGTAAAAACATCCATTGGTTTGGAAAGAAGAAAAGATTCCACTCTGTCAAAGAATTATAATTAGAATTTTTAAAAATCAGATTCAAGTTTCAAGAATACAGAATAACAACTGTTTTTCATACTATCATTTGATACCTAGTGTACTCTATTTCAAACTCCTATTTTCCATTTAAACCCTTAAAAATATATCTACATGTGTCTTTAAAATATTAAGACTAGATAGAGCTTTTATCTTTACATAGTTTTATGTTTTCTACCTACTTCAAAATGAATTTTGTGAAAAAATGAATGATGTAAACTTTTACTAATATTTTCTTGTTTTCACCACTCCCACTTCCAAAGATAACTATAGTTTTCTGATGAAATTTCTTTTTGAAAAGTAAGTAAAATGTTTGCAGAATGTCATAGGCAATCACTGATATAATCAGGTAACTTATGCAGAAGGCACTGCACTGCCTCTGGGCTCAGGAACTTGGCCGGTTGGTTTATCAGACTATATCTGACTGCTGCCAATGGCACTTTTATTGCATTCGAGTCGGTTTTCTTTAAGCAGTATTTACTTAGTTGCAGCTCCTTTGTGCTTCGTATTTTCTCTAAAATAGTAAGGAACACTGAATTGTCATTTTCAACCTGATAGACAGAGTGTTGTGCTTATATTCTATTTGACAAAACAGAGCTGAGTAATACAAAAGAAGTCTGGCAGAAAAATAAGCATTTGGTTCTTGCCAGAAGTCATCATGCGCTCTCAGCTAGGAAGAGTCCAAAGGCTGGAAAGTCTTTCTAGTATGTCTATTTACTTTTTATACTCCAGGGTCTCCTTTCTACTCTGAAACTAAAAACTCTGCAGGTATCAGGCATATTAACATCTTACTGCATTCCTATAATTGCACTTGATATCATCTCAGAGCTGATCATTTCAAGTTATATATATATTTTAGAAATGTACTCTGCATCCAGGAAGACTCCACCAGGTCAAGTACTTGAACTATCTTGAACTACCTTGGTGTAAATCCTTCACAATACTATGAATGCTCTGAGTATAATATTAAAATGTTTGTGGCAGTTTTGCAGTGCCAAAGAAATAGGAATCTCAAAAAAGCTAAATACTAGAAAAATTTTAGGGTTGTTAAGTGAAAATATAAAAAGGACACGATGTTAAATATATGTTATCATTTCCACTTCATTAAAATATTGTCACACAGAAAAAGAATTGAAAGAATATATGCCAAAAATTAATCAGAATTATCTCTAGGTGGTGGTGTGATAGATGATTCTTACTTTCTTTTTATTTTTTGGAGGGGTCTAAATTTTAAACTTTTATCTGATGAGAAAATGTTAGTATTGAAAGACTATTTTTCACAATGTTACTTGAAAGAAAAAAAGGAGACGATATGAAAGGGGATGAATGAGGACAAATATTGACAAAAGAGACATAAAATATTATTTTCCTACATTTACATTTGTTAATTATGTAAGGAGTTGTTCGGGTTGGTGTTTTAGGCCATTTAGACCCAGTGGATGGATTTTGTTGAGGAGACAGAGCCCTTCTCACAGGATCAAATGTTAGGCACCACCAGTGTATGATACATTGCGCCGGGCCCATTAGAAGATAAAAAGTAGGGCCGGGGATTTAGCTCAGCGGCATAAGCGCCTGCCTTGCAAGGGGAAGGTCCTGAGTTCGATCCCCGGTACCAAAACAAGAAGAAGAAGAAGAAGAAGAAGAAGAAGAAGAAGAAGAAGAAGAAGAAGAAGAAGAAGAAGAAGAAGAAGAAGAAGAAGAAGAAGAAGAAGAAGAAGAAGAAGAAGAAGAAGAAGAAGAAGAAGAAAAGTAATGAAAATAGCTGCCTTTTTCATGTAGTGGAGACACTGCAGGTGTACATGAACATGTTAAAACGTGTATGGAAAACTAAATTTGAGAATTCAGGGGCATTTCTTTCATGATAGAGAGACCCTGAAAGAAATTCTACTTAAATTCTGTTTGTTGATATGGCTAAGATTTTGACCATTAAAGGAAATAAAGAAATATTCTGGTTTAAAATTGGTCAAGCGTAAGAATTCACAAACCCTGTAGCAAAGCTGGCTTCAGAAGAGCAGAGCAGGGAGGGCGTGCGCACTGTGAACAGTTACTCATTATCCACCGCTGGCTCTCTGACGTTTTGTAACAACAAATGGCATCCTTATTTCATTCATTTAGCATCTTATACTGTTCTCAAAGTCTATTTTTTATCTTTCTTCTTTGAGAGATGTCTTGTGATTTCTTGGATTTGCAAGCAGTTGTGTGATAAAGATAACATTTTATCCTATTCCTGGAAATTTAGAACTGTGCTCTATTTTAGGTCTTCTTGCTAACTCACTGCTCTAAGCAAATAACTAAGTTCTCTGAATTTTTATTGTGTCAGAATTAAAATCAGAGTTAGGATCAAGGCTTTCTCAAAAACCAGAATGTAGACAGATGGAATGTTTCACCAAATTCCTCAAAAATAACAAACTCTGTCAGCATAGTGTGGAAAGGGCACAGAATCATAGAAAAATCTGAATCCAGAGGCAGCCAAATAGATCTAGGAGCCTCAGAGTCAAAGCACAGAGCAGCCCGATGGGTAAACAGTGGGCATTCGGCTCATCCAAGTCCTGTTTCCTCTTCTACAAAGTGGTCATTCTCACATGCACATCTTGGGGATGGATGGTGAACTAGTCGCCCACCAGCTGTGCTTTCAACTGCATTGAAGCTTAATACGTTTTTATTCCCTGGTACTAATGAAATTCTGTGGGTATTTAAAAACATGAGAATGTTTGGCTAAAAAGACAGAATTTTTTTTTTTTTTACCATGGTGTTTTTTCACGTTGCTGTGAGGCGCTTACCTGACCCCTCTTGAGTCTTTTGCATTTTCAGTATACCATCTTGAAACAGAAAGGACACGAAGTACAAAACTAGGAATAGTAAAAGACATTTCCAAAGGTAAAAATGACAAAAAATGAGGACACAGTCAAAACAGAATTGGATGTTTAGAAAAGTAAAGATTGGGGGGCGCAGTTTATAGCTCACTATGCAGATATTGTCACTTCACTCAGAAAATGTCACTGACACCGAAGAACTATTTACCTGCTCTGAAGCTTCTTTTCCACAGAAGTGAAGTGGACAGATGCTTTGGTCAGTCAGCTGTGTGGTACGCAGAGTAGGGCCCTCCCACAGCCATGTCCACATGCTAATTCCCAAAACCTAGGGAAATGTTAGGATTCACGGCAAAGGGAATTAAAGGTTACAGATGAAATTAAATTTGCTCATCAGTTCGCTTTTAAGAAAGCAAAATTATCCTAAGTTACAAAAGTGGACCCAATACCAACCATTCAGGTTCTTAAAAGTGGGAGAGAGGCAGAAGAGTAGGCCGAGTGGTATGCTGTGAGGACTAGACCGGTTCTCACTGACTTTGAAGACAGAAGCAGGTAGAGGTCGTACGCCAAGCAATGTAGGCAGCCTCTAGAAGCTGAACAGAGAAGATAACAAAATGGATTCTTCCTAGAGCCACAAAAGGAACATGTTCCCTTAAGCACTTTGACTCTGGCTCAATAAGAGCCAGAGTCATATTTATGACCCATAGAACTGTGAGGTAACAAACCTGTGTTGTTTTAAGTCACTAAGATTATAGTAAATTGTTACGGGAGCCATAGAAAATATACAATATAAGTAAATACTTAGTAGATTATAGTTTGAAGTTACCTAAACCTTTTGCAAATCATGTTAATCTCACGTTATACTAATCTCACATTATCTTCACACCACTATAAAAAGTCAGCCAAAAATATTTACTATTCTTTATTTATCTTTTATTACATTAGTAAGTATATGGGTAGAACACCAATTTGAGATAACTGGATATGAGTTGGTTTTGTTTTAAAATAAAAAAGTAGTCATAAGTGACTCACTTATGCAGAGACAAACACTGGCCTTTATAAAATAAACATAATTCATCATGTAGAAGTTAAGTATTTGGCAATTAACAAGCCTTTCCTGTCAGCTACCTTTCATCTTACCATACAAACCAAGCATCAAGAAGGCCTTCCTTGGATAAGCACTAATGTGTCAAAAATGTTTATGACATTATCCACTAATGTAGCTAAAATATAAATTGTTTAAGTAAAGCTTTAAGAAAATAGAAACCAAGGAACATGAACCTCGAGATTTCTCTGCACTTGGCACATTGAATTTCCCTGAAAGTTTATTCATAGGTGTTATTTTTACCTTAGGCAAGCTAATAATGAATTGCTATGTTCCCAGTAACTTTTGCACTTCAACTTTGAGGAGTATGTCATAAAAACGATATATTACCCAAATGCTTAAACATTAATAATAGAGACAATCACACTGGCAAGTGTGTGCTGTCTTTGGTAGCAACATAAAGAACATTTCTGGGTTTTTTAATGTACAGTGGCCCTAAATTTTATGTTTACATTGCTCAGAGCTTTTTCAACATTTATTATGTGTGGTAAATAGCAAAATGAATTTTAAAAAAATCAAGCCCTCAGTGTGCTGAAATCATTTCACAACAGCTCATCAAGAGTTGTCAAATTTTCAGGAATTCCATGGTGTCACGTTGGTAGCTTCAAGTTACCCAACATTACAAATCAGGGTTGGTGATTTATTTTTTCTCAGAAAAGCAGCTGTTCAGCATTTGCTAGCTCTGATCTAGGGCATCCACAATCCCAAAACTGAAACCAGGGTCACCATCCTAAGTTATAGGTAATCTAATGGGCACTTCTTAAAACTCTTACATGTGATACCTTTGCGAATTTGTAACTTTTCCTTCAGATGACTAAAGTTTTCCTATTCTATGAGAAACAGTATGTTGTACTTTTCCAAAAGGTGAAAGCCAAGCACATGGAGGGAGAGATGCTTTTTCCTCCTTCATTCTTTAGCAACATGCAGACTAAACCAAACTTGGTGTGGGGGTAACCTAAGTCAGTGCTACAGAACAAATGTTTTTGCCCTATCCTGTTCATATGTTGAAACATAATTCCTAAGGATGAGTACTAGGAGGGGCCTTTCAGAGGTGACTGAGTCATGAGTATGGAGCTTTCGTGTTTGGGTTGCATACCCTCATCGAAGAGACCTGAGAGAGCCCGCTGACTCCTTCTGTTGTATGAGGACACGATGGAAAGTTGGCCAACTACGAACCAGGAAATAGGGTCTCACCAGACACTGAATCTGCTTTTGATCTTGGGCTTCCTAGTATCCACTACTGAAAAAAATCGTGTTGCTTATATACTACCCAGTCTATGTTATTCTGTAGTAGCAGACTACACTGATAATTAGAGTATGATACAGATCTAATCATTGTGCAAGTGATAAAAGCATTGAAATGAAGAAGTTATTTTCATTTGTGCATATTTACGAAAGTTTTCACAGATGTTTAAGTCTGGACAGATTGTTTTGCAAGAGAAAATAGTAGAATGAGAATTGTAAGAGAAAAGTATCCAAAATAACATCAGTCAATGGGACAGTTCACCAAAGAGCCAATTCGGGTACCACAAACTAACCAGAAAAAAAAAATTACTTCTCGTGGTAGTTTGAAGCCAAATTGTGAGTCTTTTGAATTCCAAACTGAGAAGTTTTAACTCTGGAAGTGTCTTTGATATTGTAAAGCCTGATTTTCAATCAAAAAGAGAGTTGTACTAACATGATATTAAAGGCCTAGTAAATAATCAGAACAGAGTTTATGTCTGTTTTCTTCACCCTTGTATCTCTAGTGCTTCATTTATTCCTCATTAGAATCTAGGAGCTAAAGTTATGCAATTGTCCTTGATTCATCTATCACAAAATACACCTATTAAAATAATTTCAGTACATGCCAACTAACCCAACCCTTAATCACTTCTTGAGTCATTTTATACAACTTCCATATCCTTTCATATGATTATGATATCTTGCTAGACTAAAATGTTAAGAGGCAAGATTAATAACAAGCAGAACATGAATAGTTTAATAAAAAAATTTTTTTTTCTATCTACAAGCAAAAGACTAGAGCAAGGGAGACTTGCTTAATAGTGTACTTCCCATCCTTAGGGCTATGAGTATATGCAGCAAGTGGTACTCAAAGTGAGATCAAGGCAGCAAAATAGGAAGAGTGAAACTAAGAGAAACTGAGAGATGCTATAATGAAGGGTGTCATTTGACTTCAATCGCAGGGTTCCCTGTTCCTGAATAGAGCATGTGCTACACTAGCACCTTTCCTTCTTCTGGCAATACTGATGATTCGATGCCAGTTTAAGGCTGGTGTCAGCAAACATAACTAGCTTGGATATGGCTGCAAGCAGTAGATGGAAGAGTATGAACCATGTTCATAAAACAAGCAACAAGATAGAAGAGGCAGAAAGAGACAGTGGAGAAAGTACTGCAGAAAATGCCATCAAACTGTCGTAACTTCCATTTGTCATATAGGCACGATTTCCAGTATCTCAGCTTCCTACCATGGTTCTGAGTCCATATCAGCCACATCTTTGGACTTTGATGACTAAAGAATCCCCTGTGCTCTGTCCCTAATTTTCACAAAAGTCTTTCCTGTTCATGCTATTCCCTAATGCTACAGATTGAGGCTGCTGCTACTAATCCTCACCACAGAGACTGTCCCTCCTACTTCTCCTTAATGACACAGTTCTGAGTGTGATGTTGCCAGGCACTGAGGACACTGTCATCTGACCCAAGGACGCTGTCTCTTACTACTGCCAAGGATTCCAGCATAAATTTTTTCCATTGCATCAACTGCGGTGTTATTGAAATCTTTTATTCTCATATTCCACAGAGATACATATGTGGAAACAAGCATATCTCTATCTGCCTACATGCAGACCCCTTGAGCTAGGACTCACATTTTAACTCACAGTGACATTCTGAGTGGCAGAAAAGTCACTGAACTCAGAATCTCCCTTCTGCAACCCAAAAACTTTTGCATCTCAGTGCTCGCTTCCCTTAAGATAATTATTTCTCATGAGGCTCCTCACTTCAGTCTGAAGTTTCTATTGTGCATCTGCACCCCCGTAGGGTTGGTCCTCAGCCAGTCAGTGTGCCTATGTCGTTGTGCCAGGAGTTTAGAGCTGGCATCCATCGTGATAGCAGTCTGCTGTCTCCAAGCCACCCTCACCCAAGAGGGAAACATAATGGAGAGGCAGTTTAGAAAAAAGTTACCAGAAAGCATCACAAGGGAAGATATTTTCTCTGCCTTAGTTCCTTAAAAATAGTAAAACTGTGAAAATGCTACATTATTAGTAAAGCTTTTATTATTTGAGAAGGTATCAATGTGTCTCATTTACAAGTAAATATACTTCAGTACATAGTACAGAATATGACAAAACTCATCTTTTCTGATACCAAAATGTGACCAAAAATTCTCAGTATGGTTCTTTGAGAAAAAAAAGAAAAGAAAAGAAAAGAAAAGAAAGAAAAGAAAAGAAAAGAAAAGAAAAACACAGGTAAGCACTACCCATTGCTCTCTACTCCTCTGTAAAAAAATTACCAAGTTTTGCCTGAGCATATGATCACCTGGCTAGAGGCTACATTTTCCAAGCCGAAGTAAACATGTGATTGTGTTTCAGTCAGTAGAATGAGAAAAGAAGCTGTGTATACAACTGTGAGTCACGTCAGATAGGATGAGATAGAAGTCTTCACATTCATGCTGGTGTGAGAAGTAGCAACATACCAAGAGCACTGGTGCCCGGTCAGTCTCACCCTGGGCTATTAAAGAAGAGAAAAATAAATTCCTATTTTGTTTAAATCCAAGCATTATTTTATTTGGGGGGTATCTGTAATAGCAGCGTAGTCTGTGTGCTAATAATCACAAGAAAACCATTGTAATGTTTTCAGTCTCTGGAAAGAAGAAGCAAAGGTTTAACTATGTATATGTGAATGATAGACAAATGCATGGTAGAACCGCAAGTCAGTGTGGAATATCTATCAGGAAGAAAAACTGTGGGCTTTAAATTTGTATGTTATACATTACAAACTACATGACAGGCTGAAAATGAATTCCATTCAAGATTTAATGTGGCATAAGAGAATTATATTAATGCAATTTCCTGATAATACTCTTTGTAGCTACTTCTCGCTCTCTCTCTGTCTCTCTCTGTCTCTCTCTCTCTCTCTGTCTCTCTCTCTCCCTATTGGTACTGGGAATCAAACTCACAACCTCACACTTGTGCTCCTGAGCCATATCCCTGGCCTGTATCTACTTCTCTTATATGAATTCCCATCCCATCATAATACAATTAATAAATACATAAAACTCTTAAGGTGGTTGGATTTGTCAAGATAATTAATTCCTTGGCATTACTGTGCCCATGGGGATTGGTGCCAGGACCCAGCGCACACGAATATCCAAGGATGCTCAAGTCCCTTCTATAAACAGCACTTATATATAACTAAGATACATCCTCCAGTATATCTTAAATCATTTCTAGACTACATGTAATGCCTAATGTAATGTGAACACTGTGTAAGCACTTGGACTGTATATTTTTGGAACCTCAGGAACAAAATGTATTCATGTTTAGTAGAGGCTTTGTAAGCATAAAACTGTAGTACACATCAGAAACAACAAACTTTTTTCTGAATATTTTACATTGTGTTCAGTTAAAACTGTGGATGCTGAACCTGTGGACACAAAGGACTCACCTACAAACCACTGTAACAAGCACTCAAATATTTGAGAGCACAATAGAAGTTTTCTTCTTGTTCACACAAAATCTGATGCAGCCTAGTCAGAATTCCTTGGTGGTTATCCTCTAATCTATATTACATGGGCTTTTTCTAATATTTTTATTACAGTTCTCTTTTCCCACCATGTAAATGAGGGATAGGTAAAAAGTGTCTGTGGGAGATGCAGATACTGTCACCTAAGGCCTACAAGCAGGAGCCAAATGTTTCACTCGCATTGCTTTAATCAGAACTAGACACATGAAAGACTGGGAAATGTAAAGGGCTCTTGGATATTTGTTACTCTTCAGAATCTCTTTTGCAGCAGCATTTTAACAACTCTAAAAGCAATATATCTAAATATGTTGTTTATAATTTTTGGTTTATTTAATTCCTGATCCTTTTCTAAAAGTGTAACTTGTAACACACCAAAAGTAAGGACTTAGAATAGTCCTCACACTACAATATTAAACCTAAGTTTACAATTATTGAAAGGTTAAAATTCACTTTTTAATTTTATTGGAATCCTTTGTGAAACACTAAAAATACATCCTTAATCTAGTTTCAACCCAGAATTTAGTTGTCCTGTCTGAGTTATACACATAAAATATTGTGTTCAGTAATAAACCCGTTCAAAAAAATCTGGGCCAGTAGACAGAAGACTTGAGCTCTCATAAAGGCTGTATCCCCCGCTGGCTGAGTAGATTTGGGGGAATCACCTCTCTAGGGTACATCTCTTGATCTGAAAGTAAACAAGCAAACAAAACACTAAATACTAGAAATGCAGGAACAGAACTAGATGATTTGGGAAATGTCTGCCATACTTAATATATAATGGATCTCTAATTTAAAATTTGATGTCTTCAATACTGTTGATATCCTAGAAACCCAGGCACACTAAGAGCTTCCTTGATCTTGTGTGTTCTTACATTTAGAAACTCCAACGTACTTCACATTAAACATTTTAAAATATACTCAGATTCTACATGAAATATAATTATGTGTAACTATGCAAAAGTTTTCATATTTTAAAGTCAATAACTTTTTTCAAATCTAAACCGTTTTTGGATCTTAACACTGTCCCAGTAGGCCTCAGTGATACATTGGTTCCCCAAAGAACTACTTTGCAGATTCCCACAAAATGACTCTCAATATGGCGATAGATTTTGCTATCTAGAGTTCCTACAAAATGCAGCACATATTGAAGCACTTTTCCCTTAAACAACAGACCTCATATATAAGTCACTACACTCATCTGGGAAACCAAAGAAGCTGGAGTATAGGTTGACTGAAAGTCAGCTTCATGATGCAGAAGCCACAGCATTTCAAGCCTCAATGACTCTTACGTGCTCTCAAACATGATCATGGAAACAGTTGGGTGTATCGATGTCGGTGTCGCATTCCCGGCCGGCAGGAAGACACACGACAAGATGTAAATGGTGATCGGACGTCTTTATTTCGTTCCCCTTCCCGGGACCGCTGAGAGCTCTCCCCAGCACAGGTCTCTACCCTGCGCTGCTTCCGTACTTCTCTCCCTCGCGCAAGGAAGGGCACTTGCTTATATTTAGTCAGGTATCCAATCAC
>PVJX010000610.1:0-231480 GCA_004027295.1 Dolichotis patagonum | reverse complement strand
TTTCCATCCCTTTCCTGCACGTCCCTTCTGGCTCTGTATCTGAGAAGCTCTTACTCATCCTCCGCCTAGCAGTGGAGAGAGCTGAGAAACACTCTGTCCCAGGAGAGGCGGCTTGTCTGCCACTGTCACCCCGTGATAGTGCTGTGGGGCTCCATCATGGGTGCTGTCGGTGAGGGTAGGAGCAGCCCTTGGTCTGAGTCTGGTTCCATCTGTTATCAGAGGACTGTGCTGATGCAGGTGGCGGGTGTGGCTGACTCCCTGTGCACTATCAGAAGACTCCTGCTGAGCAGCGGGACTGTCTTTGATCCCACCCACCGCTCACTGCCCGCGGGTACCCAGGCGTGTCCGGAAGTGCAGCCCAGCCTGCCTCCTGACCTCCAGCGGTCCGTGCTCTCACATGCGCGGTGACTGCAGCCCGCGGAGGCCCCTGTCAGGCCCTGGGACCTCAAGAGGACCAGGAGGTGGACGTCCATCCTGAGTCTCCTCCACAAGCACAGAAGCCTCAGGAATCTCCAGAGGAGGGAAAGGAGGCCAGCAGTGCTTTTCACAGAAGCATGTCCCCAAACACCAAACTTCACCAGCATCCCCTGGGGAAGGAGAAATGGGAAGACACAAATACCAAGTGGTTTATTCTCTACAGACCCTGCATTTTCACTGTAAGGTTGAAAGGAAACTTGGGCTCAACAACTACTAAGGTCACAAGAACAGAGACGCCGAATATGGTGTGCCTTCTACAGTTTCAACAAATACCACCTATAGACCTAACTGTAGAATCCTAATTAATCTCACGTCCAGACTCAGCTGTCAGTTTCCCAGAAAATTCAAGAGACAGAGGAATATGAAGAACTACACAGTCAGAAAAGTACAGGCTGGAACCTCCAGGGGCCAACTACCTAAGTTCATCGACTAATGAGCTGTAAAGACGTGAAGATGGAGGAAGAACATATGAATTAAAAAACAAAAAGATACAGGGTGTGGTGGTTCATGCTTGTGATCCCAGCACATGGGAAGCTGAGGCAGGAGAATTGTTGCAAGTTCAAGATCAGTTTGGGCTACGAAGTGAGCTCAAGACCAGCCTGAACTTCGTGGCGAGACCCTGTCTCAAAAAAAAAAAAATTCAAAAAAGTCATAAGATTATTGAAATGAGCTAGACTAAAGTAAATCTTGGGCTGCACATATAGCGGGTAACACTATAAAATATATGGAAACACAGGGGGTGGCACAATCTAGTCCTAGAATAGTTTCTAGCCACTATGGAGGCTGAGGCAGGAGGATCACAAGTTCGAGGTCAGCCAACTTAGTGAAATCCTGTCTCAAAGTAAAATTTATAAGGGCTGAGGATGTAGATCAGTGGTAGAGCACTTGCTTAGCCTGTGTGATACCTTGGGTTGGATCCCTGCATTCTAAAAATAAACAAATAAAAATTTAAAAATAAATAGAGGATCTGGGTGTGGCAATGCATGACTGTAATCCCAACATGTAGGAAGAGTTCAGGGCCAGCCTGAACTGCATAGTGAAGCCCTGTCTCAGAAAGACCAAAAATGAATAAATAAATGGATGCAGTATAAATAACCCATGACATTCTTTTGGAGGACCAAAGGGATTTGAAGTAAGACCGTTCAATGTTCTCTGGTGGTATTCACTTTATTATAATTCATTGACTTATTATTTGATTTCTGGGGGTTTCCTATATTTGTGATTTATGTTATAATAAAAACTAACTAAATAAATAATTTTTCTTTTTTTGGTATGGAGATCGAACTCACAACCTTGCACTTGCCAGGCAGGTGCTTGTGCTGCTGAGCTAGCCCCCCAGCCTGTTAAAAATTTTTTGAGATGAGCTCTCTCTGTGTAATCTAGGCAGGCCTTGAACTCACTATGTAGCCCAGGCTGTGAGGATCTTCCTGTCTCAGACTCCCCAGGGCTGAGGTCACGTACATGCGTCACTGCACCTGGCTTTAAAAAACATTTTTGAACAATGAAATGGAAGAAAGCGAGGAGGGAATGAGTCTCAGAGATGTGAGCTGTGGCAGGTGTGAGAGCTCTGGGACCTGTGAAGATCTGGGGCCACTGTCTCTCCAGAGGAGCTTCAGCCCTCAGTCCCCAACTCTGGAGCAGTGGACCAGTGTCGCGGTCAGGAGTAACAAGGAGAACAATTACACAGAGGCCACATAATTTACAGTATTATTTATACCGCTCACCCAAGCAGTCACATACGAAGTGCAGGAAATCTGTCCATACACTAAAGACCGAGAGAATCCAGCCGAGGGCCTGGATCCCACGGCAACATTCTGCATAAGTTCAGCTGAAGACCTAATGCCCATGACAGTGCCTCCCACGAGTCCAGCTGGAGACGCAGAGCCCATGACAGTGACTCAGGCAAATCTACTTCACCGATTTGCACCCGGGAAGGCCCAAAGGTCATCAGTGAAAGTCTGTGCTGGTGGGGTGAAGGAGCTGGTGCCAGTAGGCTGAGGGTTCTGCCCTGGAGCCAAGAAGCGATGGGACCAGGGCTCCCCCGAAAACACCACAGCCATCCTCAGTGACAATAAGGTCCTGAGCTCCTCTGATGATGAGAATAGCAGAGTACATATCAGGAAGCCAGCGTGACAAGCTTCTCCTGGAGATTAAGCAGCACACATCTTCCCCTCCAGAGCCAGAAGTGATGCTCAAAGTAAGGACCCCCGAAGTGAACCGCAGCCATTCTCAGTGACAAAGTCCTGAGCTCCTCCGATGAGAATGGCTGAATTCATACCAGGGAAGCCAGCCTGACAGTCTCCTCCAGGAGAACCAATGACTCCAAACAACAACACCTAGGAGAACCCACAGTGCTACTCTTCCTCTCCAGTCTCCTTTTCATGCTGGCGACAGTCCTCAGTTGGATCACCCAGGCTCAGCACCACGCTGATTCACTCCAGCTGGTGTTTAGTGCACCACCAGTTACCAATGCACTGCAACGGGCATGGCGAGCTCTGAAAGCCCTAGTCCTAGTACATTCCACAGACTCTGCTCAGCTTTCGGCAGGCGAAGCCCATCCACTGTCCCTGTTTTCAAACTACTAGGACCCTGCACTGTTGCTAAGTTCAAAAAGAATAGGTTTTAAACAAGTCATGCTGTCATTTGCAAAAGAGGACCCACATACAATGCGACAGACATTACTAGGAACCTCATCAGTATCAATGTAGTCTCCTGGTTTCCTGCTACTAAGATGCCACCTGTTGGGGCCAGCAATGTGCCCACTGAAAGAAACTCAATGTTCCAGGTACTCACAGGGTCCAGCAACCACTCAGGATAGTGGGTGGGGCTACCAGGGAAGCTATTGTTTGTCTTCCTGATTAAAAAAAATAAAATAACAGGCTCAACTAGCTCGTGATTTTTATCTGTTGTCTTCCTCTGCTTCCTGCTTGGAACCAGGATAAATGCCTGAAGGCACCACAGCTGTCCTTTGATCCTGAGAAAGAGGGCCACATGCTAATGACGGCAGAGAGAAGGTGGTGGAAATTTTTGATGACTTGGCCCACGTGGTTGGGTTTCTGTTATTTGCAGCCAAACACCCTCCTAAAAGACTGAGCAGCTCCATCTGCTGAAGTAGAGCGTTCCCTGAACAGGGGATGTCCCTGAATGTCAGAAACGGACCTTAAAACTGTCAGGCATTCAAGAGTCAGTTGTCAAAAAATTTTTGCTCTTGTCCAGAAGTGGAAATGACACCAGCGTAGGGATTTCTTTGATTTTGCACACTAATGGTGAAGAGTGAATGTTTCAGGGTAATAGAGGTGAGCATGGGGGACTGAGGCTTTTGACAGTGTTTATCAGTGTACAAATGAGAGCGTGAAGGGAGAAAAACTATACACGGGAAAACACTGTGCACTTTGATGCTTGTCATGATTTTAACTGTTCTATAGGTGATAAAAGTAAAACAGACACTTCCTGCGTGTCACAAAGGGCACTGGATTCTGAGCCAGCGGGCTCAAATGCTTGAGGCCCACCACTTGCTGGCCGCAAGGACTTGGCTCATTTTCTTCCTCTCCAGGGCAGAGGCATGGAAGGGCCTGCCTTTGTGGGGCTTCTGAGGGGCTGGGCTCGGTGATGGCCGTGATCATGCCCCTCCAGCATGTGTGGCACTCAGTAGGTGCTCCGTTCCGCTCCTCCTGCTTGTTCTGCTTGTTAACAAGTTATTCTTCCAGACCAGCTGGAAGTCAGCCCCCCAGGAAGCAGACCCAGTGGTTTCTGAGCGGCTTGCACGCCGCCTCCCTGAGTTCTGGGCCAGGTGCCATATTGCGCTTGGCACATCTCTCCTTGGTTCTCTACCAGGGTTACTGCTTCCTCTGCTCTATCAGGTGATTCATCCCCATTGTTCAGAATGAGGCTCAGGGCAGCACTACCCACAGCAGCTGGTCTCCAGGGCTCTGGCACTGGCACTGGCAGTCAGCTCATACCCAACCTGGCGGGCGAGTGGTTTTGGTTTTAGTTTTTGCTTTCAATTCACCGTGTCTGATTTTGTTTTGTTTTGTTTTGTTTTGTTTTGTTTTGTTTTGTGTACCTTGGCTCACAGGTTGGAAGTAGCATTCCATGAATGGTGGAACCCACTGCTTTTGGACCTGTGGTGAGGCAGCACACGGTGGAGGGGAGGCCGCAGCAGAGGAACACCCAGTTGCTTCATCGCTGAGAATTAAAAGAGAGGAAGGGGCCAAAGTCCCACTGTTCCCTTTGAGGGCACACCTCACCCCCCAGGACCTGAAGACTTCCACTAGAACTCACCTCTTAAAGGCCCACCACCTCCCAATAGCTCCGCCCTAGGGACCAACCTATTCATATATGCCTTTGAGGACACTTAGCATCCAAACAATGGCAAGTGCCAACCTTTAAAACCAGAAGACTTCACATTTTAAAAATCCAGTTTATCACGGAGTATTTGTCTTGTTCCTTATTGCTTAGAGTTGGCTGCACCTGAGCAGAGGCCCCCCAGACACGGGGCACAGAGGCCCACGGTTCAGCATGTGGCCTGCCGTCCAGTACATGCCTGGCCTCTCCCGACAAACACCTACTGACCCTCCTCATTTATGCTCAGGACCTGGCTCCTACAAGCATTTGGGTTTGCACCCCACACTCTGTGCAGGAGGGTCCCCCTTGTAGGTAAGCGGTTCCGTTTTAGCCAGGACCATAGTAAACGCATCCCCTGGAGGAACTTGACTTCCTGGAAATTTTCTTCTGCATGTTTCTGGATGCCCCCTATCATTATTCATCCTAGAGAAACATCTTCACGTGTTCTCAAGTAGCAGGATTAGGGCCGGGAATGTAGCTCAGGGGCACAGCACCTGCCTGGCAAGCACAAGGCCCGAGTTCAAGTCCCAGTACCGAGATAATAAATAAATAAATAAATAAATACTTCACCAAAACACTAACTAAGATGAGTACCTGGTAACAACATAAATGCCTGTCTACTGGGAAGTGTGGCTAAGTCACCCGTGGTATCTCCATGTCATGGAGCACTACAGAGCCATAAAATAAACTAGCAGTAATGACAAGATTACATGATCACAAGTCAGTGGCCCATGAGATCTGGCCATGGCCATGATGCAACCCAGGTGGCTACATAAAGAAGCAATTCGTCCGCCCTCTTGGTAAGCGCCTTCCTCCAGCATGAGCCAGGAGGAGAACCAATAGTGTCTCCTGTGAGCCTACTGGTGCTCGGGCTGGGAATCAAACATCCTAACACTCCCGCACACCACCATGAGCAACTGGGGACAGAGGTCTGAGCATCTCTTGGGAGGATGACTGTATGCAACATAGCAAATATGGGGGGGTCTCCTCTATCTTCTCTTTGAAAGCAAATGTTGTTTTCACTGTTTTGTTTCATTATGATTCATTGCTTTACGCTGTTCAATATTCTCTTTTGATTGGTTTTATAATGTTCTGTCTTTGGTTAGATTTTGCTATACCTAATTGGCGAGACAACTATTGTGAAGATAATAAGATATGCTATGGTACCTATTACTGTTATCCCAGTGACCTGCTGTGAAGTTCTGTACCAGTTTCACTGCACTGTCTCAATTGGCTTTGTTCTGTCTTGTTCTGTTGTATTTCTACTACCTTCAAAAAAAAAAAAAAAAGGTTGCATGATCAACCTCTAAGAAATTTCTTACATATATTAAGTGAAAATAGTAAATTGCAAGATAATACAAAATAGATCTGTGTGATGTTTTTTCTTCTTTTCTTTTTTTGTTACCAGGAATTGAACTCACAACCTTGCATTTGCCAGGCAGGCACTGTGCTGCTGAGCTATATCCCTGGTTCTTTCTTTCTTTTTTTTTTTTTTTTGAAACAGGGTCTCCCTAGTTCAGGCTGACCCTGAACTCACTATGTAGCCCCAGACTGACCTCGAACTTGCAGTGACTCTCTTGCCTCAGCCTCCTGAGTGCTGGGATTTCAGGTGATCTTTTCATTATACTGCAGATTGAACCCAGAACCTCATACTTGTTTGGTAAGCACTGACTGTAGTCCTTTTTGTTTTTTGTTTTGAGACAGAGTCTTGCTAAGTCACTGAGGCTAGCCTTGAACTTGAGGTCCTTCAGCCTCAATCTCCCAAGTAGCTGAGATTACAGGCATGCACCACCGTGCCCAGCTGGATGATGTGATTTATGTTAAAAACAGAATGATGTATTCATATCCAGATATATGTACGTACACTTGTAGCTGAACAGAGAAAGCTCAAGATGACAACATGCTAAACTTACAGCCACAGTATTGCCAACATGGAACTGAAAGGCGGGACAATAGTTAAGGAGGACTTTGACTTTATTGGTGTCATTTCCTTTCATTTTTCAATGATAATGTTTTTTACGTGCTGCTTGCGTTGTTGAAAGCAAATTAAAGCGACAAATCCTGCTGTGTGCAGAAGCTCATTTCTGAGAGTAGGGCTGCGAATATGGAGAAACAAATCACCCAGAATCACATCCTGTTTATAAGCTTAGTTAAGCTGCTGTGCATTTCCACGGACTCCATACCTCTGGGTTTCTCTGGGATAAATTCAATTTCAAGTGTTCAGTATCTCCATAGATACACTTTTTTTTTTTTTTTGCCAGATACAGTCTTCTGATTTTAAGCATGGAAAATACTTACACAAGTGGCTGTTTCTAAGCAACTGCAAAAATATATCAGATTTACCAAAAATATACCCTGGAATCCTCTGTGTCCCCAAACAGATCCATAATGTATCACTTCTGACCAATATAAATTCTTGTGGATGCAGAACATGAGGGGAATGTATCCAAGTTCCATCTCAGCTCCAAATGGCATCATGACAACTCCATTGAAAACAGTGCCCTTGGGGCACTGTCCTGCAAAGCCGCCCTGCCTGCAGACCCTTGGGTTCCTGCAGACGCTGAGCTCTGAGATCTCGGTCTCTGCTAGCCCCTAGCTCCCTATGAAGGACCCCAGGCAGGAGCTGGCTGGAGAATTCACACCTGTGGCAGAATCCACCCAGCCAAGTCACTGGAGACGAAAGTGGGACTTGGTCTCTGAGCAGAAGAGAAAGGACGGCTCTTGAAATTGTCCACTCTATGGACTAGACATAACCTGACATCTAAACCATGGCCTGGGTCCCAGCAGGGCCAGCACAAGGCCAGTAAACAAGCTGGCCCCAGAGAAGGGGCTCCCCGAAGCAGAGGGACTTGCACTTTCAAGGAGTCAAGAGGGAATATAAATGCAAAGTGAAACCATAATGAGGTATCACCTCACACGCCTCAGGATGGCCATGACTAAAACAGCAGCAACACAACAGTCCAACGAAGGAATGTGGACAATAACACAGCTTGGCAAGAATATGGAGAAATTTGAACCATAGTACATAGTGTGTGGGAACGTAAAAAGGAGCAGTTGCTATGGAAAACAATGTGGGATTTCCTCAAAAATTAAACACAGAATTACCCAGGATCTGGAAAAATTATACTACACACTATGTACCTTTCCCTTTTTTATTAGTGTATGTTTGTGATAGATAACAAATACATTCATTGTGGGGAATTGATACATGTACATATGCATCACGATCTTTTTACTCCTCTCTCTCCTCCCTCTGTCTTCCATCCTCAGAATTCAGTCCCATTGCCACATAATCCACCTCCCAAGTTCCTATCATCTGTCTTTTATTTTACCCTTAAAATGTGTATTCTTCCAGGCATGGTGGCTCATGTTTGTAATTCCAGAATTCAGGAGGCTGAGGCAGGAGGACTGCCATGAGTTTGAAGCCAGTCTGGGCTATATAGTAAGTTCAGAACCACTGCATAGCAAGCCCCTGTATCAAAAAGAAGAAGAAGAAGAAAGAAAAAAGGAAAGAAAGAAAGAAAGAAAGAAAGATGTGTATCTAGTCTTTGAGCAGAGACTCAAACAGATATTTGAACAATAATATCCATAGCAATAGTTAGGAGGTGGAAGGGATTCAAATGTCCACAAAAGCACCTCCCTGGTGGTCTAGTGATTAGGATTTGCACTCTCAAATGTCCACTGACAGATACTGAACCAATAAAATATGATGTATACACGCAATAGAGTATGATTTAGTCTTTAAAAAGAACTAAGACATCCTACAACACGGATGAAACTTGAAGATATTATGCTAAGTGAAATAAGCCAATCACAAAATGTCAAGTGTTGTGATTCTACTTGTATAAGGTACTAAGTAGAAGCAAAGTCATAGACAGAAAGTAGAATTGTGATTTCCAGGGGACGATGTGGGAAGAACAAAGAGCTATTGTTTAATAGATATAGCATTTCAGCTGAGAAAGAAGCAAAAGTTCTGGAAAACGTTATCAATGGTTATATAACAATATGAATTTATTTAAAGGTGGTTAAAATGATAAATTTTATGCTGTATATATTTTACTACAACTGAGAGACAGCAACAAAGAGAACAAGGGATGGTACCCAGGGCAGAGAAGACTGTGATGGTGGCAGAGTGACACGGTAGCGAAAGTGAGAATCACCCCCATGAAGCTCTAGGATTTTATCTGTTGCAGACCAGGCTCCCGCATCCTTTTAATGGATGAGCTGGTGTGAGTAAAGCTTTAGAGCAGACACAAAAGCTGGTGATGTGCCACTCTAGATCCGATGTCATCATAAATTCAGACAGAATAAAAGCTAATGATACCTTTGGATGAGTCTAGTATCCTTCTTTGTTCTTGCTTTGCTGGCTGTCAGAATGTAAGAATTCGCATTCGACTTGAAAGCATGTGTGTGGTAGTCATTTTTACTTAGAAGATCATGTTTTTCTTCTTTGCTTCCCCCATGCCTTGGGAGTAACCATATGTTAAGTCTCAGTACCTGTGGTTTTTGTTTGTTTGTTTGCTTTTGTCTTTTCAAGACAGAATTTTACTATGCAGTTCAGGCTGGTCTTTTTTTTTTTTAATTTTAAAGGTAATAGAAATACAATAAAACAAGACAGAACAAAGCCAATTGAGACAGTGCAGTGAAACTGGTACAGAACTTCACAGCAGGATACTGGGATAACAGTAATAGGTACCATAGTATATCTTATTATCTTCACAATAGTTGTCTAGCCAATTAGGTATAGCAAAATCAAACCAAAGACAGAACATTATAAAACCAATCAAAAGAGAATATTGAATAGAGTAAAGCAATGAATCATAATGAAACAAAACAGTGAAAACAACATTTGCTTTCAAAGAGAAGATAGAGGAGACCCCCCATATTTGCTGTGTTGCAGACAGTCATCCTCCCAAGAGATGCTCAGACCTCTGTCCCCAGTTGCTAACAGGGTGTGGGGAGGGGGTTTGGATGTTTGATTCTAAGCCTGCACACTGGTAGGCTCACAGGAGACGCTACTGGTTCTCTTCCTGGCTCACGCCGGAGGAAGGCGCTTACCAAAAGGGTGCGTGAATTGCTTCTTTGTGCAGCCGCCTGGGTTCCACCATGGCGGTGGCCAGATCTCAGGGGCTGCTGACTGGTTCTCCCTCAGGCTGGTCTTGAACTCACTTTTCAGTGCAGACTGGCCTTAAACTCACAGCAGTCCTCCTGCTTTAGCCTCCCAAGTGCTGGAAGTACAGGCATGAGCCACCATACCCAGCCTTGTACCTGCATTAATTCGAAGGTGAAATTGCATATGGCAGGCATTTCCACAGCACATAGATGGGAAAGCTGACTAGGGGGAAGGATATAAGGGCCAATGCTCTTGGGTGGTGTCTTGGTTACTTTTCTCTCATTGCTGGGACAAAATACTCAATATCCAAAATTAAGGAAGGAAAGATTTGTTTAGCTCACAGTTTGTGGAGGTTTCAATCCATAATCAGCTGGAACCAAAGCAGAGTGGCATGGCACAGGGGCAATACTTCAAGGTGGTAGAAGTCGGCAAAAGCAGCAAGAGTCAACGGGGGAGGGGAGCAGGTCTCTTTTCCCTACATTGTAAGCAGGCTACTACCCCATCCAGGGTGGGTGTAGCAATCAGAAGAGCTCCCTGCCCTCCTCTTTCACAGGCTCAGGACGTTTACAGAGTGAAGACCCTGCTGAGTTGCTTAGTTAAGCTAAATTTCTCAAGTTGACATAATGTATCAACCATTACAATCTACCCCTTCTCAACTTGGCAACCAGACACACTTCTTTAAACTGGTCATTAGAATTAAAAACATGTTTATTCATATAATTTCACAACTTGAACATTATAACACAGGTTTAACAATCCTTAAGAACCAGTATTAAGTCTTCAACATTTTATATACACTAGAACCATAATGTTTCGCCCCAGACCCACCAAAGACTCATGCACATTCCTTATGCAAAAGGCATTTAGTCCATCTACAAGAGTTGCCAAAATCCTAACGGGTTTGAACACTGCTGAAAAGTCCAAGTCCAAAGTCTCCTCTGAGATTTAAAGCAGATGCTTAGCTGCAAGCCCCTGTACAAATACGGTTAAACACTTCAGGCATTCAATGGCACAAGATAAACACTTCCATTCCAAAAGTTACAAAGAAGGGACTATAAAGGACTGGGACTAAAGCAAGTCCAAAATCCAGCAGGGCACACATTAAATCCTGTAGTTCCATGTATACCATTTGAGCCAATCTGTGTCAAATCCTGAGCTCCAAAGGGTTTGCACGGTTCCACTCTTACAGCACTTCTGGTGGTTACAGCTTCCAAGGTTTCTCTCCTGAGCTGGCTTTGATCCTTCCTTGCAGCTTTCCTTAGATGACCCACATGCCTGGATTTTCCGAATGTCTGAGGTCTCCACTGCAGCTTTGGCTTCACCCTCACAGCTTCCACACTCTGCCAGCTTAGGTGCACACCGCATGGCCTTCCATGTCTTCTGAAATTGGTGTGGAAGCTTTCTTAACCCTCTAACTCTTGCACTCTGTAGGCATCTAAAACCACCGCCACATGAATGATGCAAACTGGGGCAGGCTTTTCTCTGTCTTGGCTGCAGGGGTTGAGTGCGTGGATCGCTGGGCACTCTGAATCCAATCCTGAGGAACAAATTTTTTATGCTGCCACCATTCTAGAACATGGTACAGCCATTGTTTTCTGGAACAAGATACTCTGTGATTTTCTCCTCAAAGTCTTTCACTTTTGTAGTTTTGAGGCTGCAAAGGGTGGAGACTTGCTGCTTATTATGATGCCTTTGGGCCATCTTTTATATTCTTTTGTTCCTTCTCAGCAGTCTCAATCTTCTCAGCTCTATCTTTATAGTCCACAGTTTTACTGGAGCTTCCTTTCTTGCCAAACTCACAATATTTTAAATAATCCTGTTGGACTCTTTGATCTTGATTCACAACATAAATCTGACTAAAAGCTCCCAACATTAGCCATGCCACTGCATCGACATTTGACAGCCTTGAAAGTTCTGTCAGATTAAGTAGTCCACCACCCTTAATCTTAGTCTCAAGCAAAGTCTCTGGACATGGGCTAGATACAGACAAACTTTTTCCAAGCCATAACACACATCATCTGGAGGCCAGTACTTAGCATAGACCTTCCCAGCAGAAAAAGCCCAAGCCTGGTCTTTACCAGCAGGATTGCTATCATCCTTCTGGTCTTCTGAGCTCTGACCAGAATCTCCCATACAGAACAGCCTAAGATGTTCCAGCTCTGCTCTTTCAGGCAACATCTCTGAATCTTTCCAAACTCTTCCCACAAGCCATTCCCAAAGGCTCTTGAACTACATGCTCAGGTACAGTCACAGCAATGATCCCACCCCTCTGATACTAAATTCTGTCTCAGTTACTTTTCTCTCATTTCTAGGACAAAATATCTGACACCTAAAATTAAGGAAAGAAAGGCTTATTTAACTCTAAAGTTTCAGTCCACAATCAACTGGCTCCAAAGCAGGATGGGATGGCACAGGGGCAACACTTCAAGGCAGCAGAAGAGAGCAAAAGCAGCAAGAGCGAAAGGGGGTGGGGAGCAACCTCTCTTCCTCCTTTATATTTTAAACAGGCTACTCCCCTCCCCCAAGTTCGGTGTAGCAATCACAACATACCCGTGCCCTTCTCTTGCACAGGCTCAGGACTTTTAGGAAGTGAGGACTCTGGCTGCCTGCTGAGTGGCTTAAACTTCTGAACTTCTCAAGTTGACACAATGTATCAACCAGGTGGCTCTGAGGGCAGAGTGTCATTGAGCAATCTTTTTGTGTGCCTGTGGGAGGGGATATGTGAGATTTACTGAGTAGCTAAGAAAGGCAGAGTGTGAGTGTGGCAGCATGGGGGGTATGACAGAGATTTAGAAGAGCTCTCCTTTGGAAATTCTTACACTAACTCTGGCATGACATTAACCACTCCCACAGGTTAGATAAGAAAATCAGGCTTAGAGGAAGTAAGGGATTCGTCCAAACTGTTGTAACGAGTTAGCAGCAGAGCTGGAACAGAAGCTGTTTCCTGGGCCCAGGTCCAAGACACCTGTTCTTACGTCTACTAAAACTGAGACCCCAAACTACATTACTAGTTCTCATCTACACATTGTAGGAGTGTGGCTGTAATCAAAGCTGACTCCCCATAACCTCCTCCTTCTGACTATGTCCTTGACTTCTGGTTCTGTCTTTTGAGACTGCTGGAACTGCTGCCTGGACAAAGGTGATGAGATATCATTGTTAAGATTAAACAGCAGCCCTCTTCCCCCCATTTCCCACTTGAGTCCCTTTTTCCTTTCATCTTCCAGTCCCTTTTTCCTTCAGCCTCTTTTTCTCTTTGCCCTTCTTCCTGTTTCTGCTACCATCCTGTGATCTTAAATAATGTAGCTACCTACTACATTTTAAAAAAAAGATTGAATGGCAAAAGTAACAAGGTTTCACAGCTGTAATTAAGGTCCCTCATCAGTTGGCTTTAAAGTAATCAAAAGTGTATTAACCTAGAGGTCTAACATGGTCAGATGAGCCCTTCGCAGAGGATCCAGTCCTTCCTGGAATCAGAGGCCCACTCTACTGCCAATGTGAGGGTACACACTACCGTGACTGCTGCAGGCACAAAGAAACTCCGACAAGAGGATGGAGGTGAGTCACTCCTGGACTCCTGATGCAGGAAAAATGTGAGATACTTGTGTTGTGTTAAGATGTCACATCTGTGGTAATCTGTTGTGCACCAATGGAAAACCAATATGGTGGGTAAATATACCAATCTTTCTCAAGAACTCCAGAGAGAAAAAACATATCCTAAATGGTTGTCAGGTTAACATAACCTCAGTAAAAACTTGAATCCACCTGCTGAGCGGATGCTTTGTGTTCTTCAGCTCCCTGTAAAGTTTTATACACCTGCTGGAGTTCAGCCGGTGCTGACAACAACCAGCCAATCGTAACAGTGGAGAAGATGTGGGGAAACTGGAGCCCTCAGACACTGCTAGTGAGAAGACAAAGTGATGTGGGAGGGATTTCAGTGGTTCTTCATAAGAATAAGTAACAGAGTTACCACCAAACCTAGCAATCTACTCCCGGGAATACATTCAAAAGACTTCAAGAGAGTTGTTTGAACAAAATATTTATAGAAACTTTATATACAATATCTAGCAACTGAAATAAACCAAACATCTACCAACTGATGAATGAAAAAAGATATGTAGAACCTTTATATAACAGAATATTTTTCAGCAATCCAAATCAATAAAGTACTAATATGTTGCACAATCTGAATGAACCTTGAAAATATGCTCAACTGAAATAAGCCAGACATAAAAGCCATTTATTGTGATTCCATTAATATGAGATGCTCAGAATAAGCAAATCTATGGAGACAGAAAGTAGGTTTGATACCCAGGACTGGAGAAAAGGAGTGAGAGAGAGAGGGAAAGGGAGAGAGCAGATTAGTGGTTGACAGTAGCTAGGAAAAGGTCTATGGGAAACAAGAGCTTGTGGATTGATGGGTTCAGGGTTTCTTTTCAGGGAGATGAAAGCGTTCTGAAATTGGATAGTGGTGATGGTTGTAAACCTATTGAATATACTAAAAATCACTGAATTATATATTCTACAAGGGCAAATTGTTGTCTAGGTGCAGTGTCACACCTGTTTTCCAAGTACTCTAGAGGCCAAAGCAGGAGGATCACAAATTCGAGGTTAACTTGGGAAATTTAGAGAGACTCTTTTATAAAGATTTTTTTAAAATGGAGACATAGCTTAGAACATTTGCCTACCATGTGTGAAGCTCTGGGTTCAATCCCCTAGAAGCACACACAAATAAAAGATGAATTTTGTGAAGTATGAATTAATGGAAGATATAGTTTTTAAAATATCTTAAATCGGGCCGGGGATTTAGCTAAAGAGGGCCGGGGATTTAGCTCAGTGGCTTAAGCGCCTGCCTGGCAAGCGCGAGGTCGTGAGTTTGATCCCCAGTACCAAAAAAAAACAACAAAAAAAAATATCTTAAGTCAGGCATGGTGGCGTGTGTTTGTCATCTCTGCACTCAGAAAGTTGAGGCAGGAGGACTGGGAACTTGAGACCAATCTGGGCTACTCTTTGAGTTGCCGGTTAGTGTGGGGTTCTTTTGCTCGGTTCAGCTGGAAAGTATGAATTGGCCAAGTGCAGTTCTGCTAGCAGCCCTGATGTCACCAGGGAACAGCTGACATAGCCAACTGCTGGTCACTGCTGTCATCAGCGATCACCAGTCAACGTTTGTGCCAGACGTCAGAGGTCCACACTGTGAGGCACTAGGTCATTATGCTCATTATTGACTCACTGCTATTTTTCATGGGCTCCTGGACTCTGGAGCTCTCCGATGTTAACAGCTGTTTACTCTGGGTAAATCCTGACTTGGTTTACAGGACCTTTGGAACTCATGCTACCTGAGAAATAAATCATAAGCAGGCTTACGTGATTTCAATGTTTTTATTTTAACAGAGCCTGTGCTATGGTTCAGGGGTTGGCACACAGGAAGGAGCTCTCCTAGAGTAAAACCCAAGGAGCATCTGGAAAGTGCTACATATGTAGCAACTTGTAGACCTGTTTTAGCCAAGGTGAGGGCTAAAACCAAGGTAACTTCTAGGATTGCTGGGTATGTAAATAAGGGACCCATATCCCCTCCCACTTCCTGATCCCACCTGCTCCAGGGTGCTCTCAAAACCGCAGCAGTATGGATTACTGAAGTGGTGGGAGGCAGTGGGGAAGGAGCATCTTACTGTCTGGCTGTACTCCTGCTGGACTAGGGAATGATGGTTTGGTAGCCAGGTGGACACTGGAGAAAACTGCCCCAGTCCACAGTCCACTGGGTTGCAAAGGGGAGGAATGGGGAGGAACAAACAGCCAATGGCTACGTGGCACATCTGTTAGGGGTTAATTCCAAAATATTTGATGAGGTCATCCACTCCACAGCAACAGCACAATACTCTGAGTAAAAATAGGCAAAGGAGCTAAGTAGACATTTTTCCAAAGACATGCAAAAGGGCAACAGATGCATGACAATATGCCAGTGTCACTCATCATCTAAGAAGTGTATATCAGAACCACAAGGAGCTAGGGCTTCACAACTGTCAAGATGGCTATTGTGAAAAAGATAACAGATGACCAGTGTTGATGAGGTTATGAGGAGAAGGAAACATTTGTACAGTGTTGTTGGAAAGGTAAATTAGTACAGTCATTATAGAAAGTAGTACGGAGTGTCCTCAAAATATTAAAAATAGAATTACTATGTGATCCAGAAATCCTATCTCTGGATATATATTCAAAAGAATCAGGATCGCAAAGAGATATCTGTACTTACGTTTACTGCAGAATTATCCACAATAGCCAAAGCATGAAAACAGCTTAAATATTTTGGGGATATAAAAAGAATACCTGTGCATAAGTCTGTGCATGTATAGGTGCTTGAAATGAAATACTATTAAGCCACACAAAAGTAGGGAATCCTATCATTTGTGACAACATGGATGAACCTGGGAGGGATTATTCTTAGTGAAATGAGTCAGATAGATAAAGAAATACTGTCCGATCCCACTTATATGTGAAATCTGGGAAAGTTATATTTAGAAAAACAGAAAATGGAATGTTGAATCCCAGGGTCTAGGAAAAATGGAAGACATTCAAAGGGTACAAATTATTGGTTATATAATAAATAAATTCTGAAGAATCCAAATATATCAGTGATTCCAGTTGATGATGCCATATTGTGTTATTGAAAAATTGTTGACAGACTAGATCTTGAATGTTTTCAACACACACACATAAAAATTCACTACATAAGGTGATGGATATATTAATACCTTGTGGTTGTAAACCATAATATATAAGTTATTGTGTTGAACGCTTTAAATATGTACAACTTCATTAAAATACATCACCACGTTGTACATCTCAAGTAATTTTGTCAATTATACCTTAATAGAAGCGGTGACACCGCCTGTAAGCCCAGCACTTGGAAAGCTGCAGCAGGAGGAGAGAATTGTGAGCTCTCAGCCAGTTTGGGCTCACTGTTCAAGGCCAGCCTGGATTATGTGGTGAGATTCTGTCTCAAAATAAATAAAATAAAATAAAATAAAATAATAAAATAAAATAAAATAAATCTCATGATAAAGCAGGAAGAAGTGTTTATTATGGAAATTTTCAAACACATAAAAAGCTAAAAAGAATACCATGACAGTGTACCCAGCTACAGCATAGATGACATGCACGGATTTATTTTGTCCATTCCTTTGTGTATTCTCCATGCCTTACTCCACATATATGTGCCATTTTGAATCAGATCCTGCATGTCTTATCATTACAAGTATCAAATACTTGTAGGTATTTCAGCAGGTATCTCTAAAAGGTAAGAGTTGAAAGCACACATCACACTATAATCACATCTAAAAAATTAAAAATAATTTCCTGGTTATCATCCAGTGTTTAGATTTCCATGACTGTACCACGATTTTGTAGATCGTTGGTTTGTTTTAATCAACATGCAAGCAAAATTCACATACAGCTGTATCTCTTCAATCTTTTTCAGTCTGAAGACTCCTCTTTCCTCTTACTTTTTAAAAAAATGTTCCTCTTGCAATTCTCCTGTTGTTACTGTTTCTCCACACAATTGCTGTTTCCTCTAGAGTGGGCCCCTTTCAGGAGTTTGGTGATTGTAGCCTCAGGCTGTCATTCCCCTTAGAGGTTGCTTGCTTGGTGTTTTTGGTCCAGTGAGCAAACAGGAGAATCAGCTCAGTGAAAGGAGAGCATGTCACTTTTCTGACCTTGCTGCCTCAGTACACTGTCCACAAATGCCACTAAAGTGCACTGGAGCCACTGTGTGGGGGACCCTAGAAAGCAGAGTGGTTGGTGGTTTTAAATGAGCATCAGGAAGAAGCCTTACAATTCATATATGTCATCTTATTTGACCCCCTATGATTGATTGTTTGCTATTAATCCCTTTTTTTATTATTTTTTAAATTTTATTTTAAAAGGGGGTAAAATTAAACACAACAAAACAGAACACAATGGGACATAAGAAAGCATACATTTCAAAGCTAGACAACCAGATATCTTCACTGTCTGTCATGTTGTCTCTTGTTTTCTTCCAAGTGGTTGTCCATATCTTTGCACACGGAGAGCTCATACTAAATAACATAGCCAATCTTTTCACAAGATGTGTAGTTCACTGGCTCCCACTTGCTAATGGGGGGGGGCACGGGACGGGGGACAGGACAACATGAGATGTTTGATTCTCAGCCCGCACACTGACAAGCTCACAGCCACCTCTGAGAGAGGGGAGGAGCTCCTTGTTCTCTCGGCACCCCGAGTCAACCACATGGTGCAGGTCCCGATGCGCCAGGGTCTCCCTCCTGCAGGCCACCAAAAGTCTGCCACACTCACAGCCGGCCCCCAGAGAGGGGAGGAACTCCTTGTTCTCCTGGTACCCCGAGTCAACTGCACAGTGCAGGTCCCAAGGCGCCAGGGTCTCTCTCCTGCAGGCCTCCAAAAGTCTGCCACACTCACCTGCTATCTCTTTCTGATGAATTGACCATTACATTTCCAAAGTTCTGAAATGGCCAACAGACCACAGGAAGAATTCTATTTAGGCTCCTGTTTGAAATCAGCAGCTATAGCAATCTGCTGGCCTTGCTTCAGGGCCATGCTATTAACCTCTCTTAGGAGCACATTCAGATATTGGGTGGTAAATCTCCTTTCCTAACCTTTCGTTCTGGGACTTCATACTGATCCATTCATTCCATCCAGTCATTCACCCACACATCATCATCCATCCTTTCATCCATCCATTCATCCATCCATCCATCCATCCATCCATCTATCCATCCACCCATCCATTCATCCATCCGTCCATTCATCCATGCATCTATCTCTCCATTCACCCAACTACCCATCCATCCACCCATCCATCCATCCACTTATCCATCCATCCAGTAATCAATCCATCCACCTACCCATCCATCCACCCGTCGATTCACCCATCCATTCATCCATTCAGCAATCCACCTACCCATTCATCCATCCATCCATCCATCCATCCACCCATCCACCCACCTACCCATCCATTCACCCATGCATCCATCCATCCATCCATCCATCCATCCATCCAGCAATCCATCCATCCACCTACCCATCCATCCACCCATCCGTCCATCCATCCATCCATCCATCCATCCATCCATCCATCTCTCCATTCACCCAACTACCCATTATGGGAAGACACTATGACCCAGACACTGACCAAAGATTTGGAGACAAGAGGCTGAATGAGGCCCCAGGGTAGTCAGGGGCCAGGGCCAGCAGATGCTGATCAGAGCCTCCTTGCCACAATCTACTCACAGATGTGAGAAGAAAGGGAGCTTGGTACAGGGATCCTAACTGGGTGTTAGAAGTGGCATCTCAGAGGCAGTGGCTCCTGAGATGTCTGTGAAGGGATTCTAAGGACGTCAGCCCTGGTGGACAGGGTAAGGGGTGAAGAGGGAATAGAGCACCCTTGGAGTAGAGGAACTTGGGGAAAGTAGTCTGTGGAAGGAGCAGCAGGTCATTTTGAGGGTGGCTAAAGCAGAGCATGTGAAGGCCAGCTGTGACTTTGGACCTCTGAGGCTCCAACAGCGTATTCTTCAGGGCCCTACCCCCAGATCATATCACTCGGATTAAAATCCCTCACACTGCATATTAAATTTGAGCGATGTAGCTGCCTAGCTGTGGAGACCAGTTGCACACACAGTGGATATAATATTACCTTCTGTAGACATTTAATGACATACTCACCCATTTCAACTTGGCAATCTCTCTGTTCGATAATTTTTGGAAAAAATACATACATATAGAAAGAGAATCTCAAGAGCCAATCTTTTTGTAGTTACTCGTGCAATGCCTAATTGGTAAGTCGGTCCTGGAGAATGGGTCACAGCAGGAAATGAGCATGCAGGGAGCAGGGGCTGGGGTGAGTGTCCTTGGGAGGGAGGAGGAGCAAAGCCCAGAGGAGGCCAGGGAGGACCTGTGCTGCGGAGTTAGGAGTCCTGTGCCCTTGCTCTGAGAATGCACACAGTGGCCAGTTTAGCGCTTTTTTCTGCTTCCACAGGCTCAGTCCCTGGGGCCTAGCACTGCAGCCACACCACCTAGTGGCCGGGGAAAGGCAGCCCTGTGTCCTCCAGAGGGCGTCGCAGGACAGCTTTTCCCAGGTAGAGGCCAGCTCGGAGCTGCTGCCCAGGGATGCTGTGTGGTTAGCAGCGATTTGGCCAGGCTGGAAGCCTGCATCTAGCGAGACCCCTTGAAGGGACCAGCTGGGCCAGGATGAAAAGACTCAAGGTGAAACCCACGACCCACAGAGGAGGAGATTCCAGGACGTCCTGGGAACCCAGCAGCGTCCAACTCCAAAGTGCAAACTGGGGGCTAGCCAGACCGTCCTATCTTACTCTGGAGAACTGAGGCCGGGAGCGGTAAAACTGCCCTGGAGCATGGTGGAAGCAGGCCAGAACCAGGGGCCAGCTCTGTCCTGGCTCTTCCCATGCTTTCATTCGTTGTGTGACTCGGTCACATTGCCATGGTCAGATGCATTGCAAATAATAAGACTCAGCACTTGGTATGTGTCAGGCACTCTGCTCAGCACTCTACATGTGTTATCACAACTGCCCTGGAAGATGGGGATATCATCCACTGCCTCCCAAGGAAATGAATGCACTGGAGGATGAAACTAACTCTTTCCTAAAGTCACCCGGCTGAGCTTAAACCAGGGAACCCACAAAGGGTCTCTGCCCGAGCCCCAGGGCTCCATTTTATGGTAATACCATTACACTGTACTAAGAATGTGTGATTTTGTTTGATGAGGGAACATTCTAGAGCTGTAGCTTCTTTTTTTTTTTCTGTCAGTACCAGGGATCGAACTCACAGCCTCGTGCTTGCAAAGCAGGCGCTTATGACACTGAGCTAAATCCCCAGCCCTGTAAAGTAGATTCTTATGCTATTCATATTTTCAACAAAGATGCCCTGGCTAGTCGAGCCTTAGTCAGGAATCTCAGTGAACCAGCACACCTCTTGCCTCAAGCGCTCTGGCTGGCTCATTAACGGAGACTTTGCTACACCAGCTCTGGGACTTTTGAATGCAAATCAGGACCTCAGTCCCCAAGCCAAGTCCTCACATTTGGGCAGCAAGTGGCCTTTGAGATGGACAGTTAGGAAACACCTCGGCTTTGAGAAAGACTGAGGCTCACTGAGATCCACAGAACAGGTTGGCGGCACCAAACTGGATCAGATTCCTTTCTTATCCAAAGCCCAAAAACCCTTTCTCTTGTGCTCAGTTGCAAACCAACAGGAGTGTTAAAGTACAGCAAATTTGCTTTTCCATTTCCCAGGAAAAGGCAGCAGAAAGGCAAAACAAAGGTTCCACGAGAAAGTCCACCTGAGGTGCACCAGCTACAATGTGGCGTGTGAGGCCCCTAGGAGGCCCCTAGGAGGTGCCCGGCGGCATTCATTCAGCAACTACTTACTTGGGCACCGGGGGAAACCCAGAGATCAGGACACTCAAGGCCTTAGCCTCAAGGAGCTTGGTGGCAGGGAGGCAGTAAATACAACATAAATAGAGCGCTAAGGGTTGTGACAACAGTAAAACTAGATGACGCGATACAAGAGGGGCAGTAAGTAGTCAGGTTATGAGAAATTCGAGTTGCTATTTGAATGGCAAGCGAGAAGGAAGTCATGCTGAAGGAAAAGAATTCTAAGCAGTGAGATCAAGTACAAAGGCCCTGGGGCAGGAAGGAAGCCTGGGCAAGTTGGAAGAACACAAGGAATAGGAGTAATCGTGTCATTCAGACTTTTCAGGTAGCACATCAGAGGGAGCAAGAGTTATAGAGAGAAAGGGAGAGAGACGAGTGAAAATAAATTATGTTTTATTAACCCAGGGGACAAAAAATAAGATACATCTTTAAAAAAATACTTAATCTCCCAAAGCTGGTGTCGATTAGTCGCGCATTTCAACAGCTCGTTAGCCTCGCGCGCGCCCAGGGGCCAGTGGTGGGAGGTCAGTGTGGGAGGCGACAGCCAGAGAGCAGAACCAAGGGTTCCGATGATTCAGAACCTCTCGGGGCTGGTTCTCAGAATCCCCGAGAAGGCCGCACGTGGGCTCTCCGGAGCAGCTGTCTCCTGGCGCTGTCATGGCACGCAGAAGGGGGAGCCCCCAGTTCTCCGCCCCACCGGACCCCTTTCCCGCGCCGGGGACCCCTTTCCCGCGCCGGGGGACGCAGGGTCTCTGGGCGCCCACGCCTGCGCGCGTGGGAAAGCAGCGTAGCTGGCTGCGGCGCCGACCCGCCTCCGGTGCCCACTTTGCAGATGCCCGCGTCCGCCCTGGTGAGACGGGGCCTCCCTGCCAGCCGCGCGGCCCCGCCCCTTGGCCCAGGTTTTGCTTTTCGGGTGCAGACAGGTCTGCATTCCTCTGAGGACGACCGCTTCATCAAAGCCGGGGAAATCAACAATCCCGGTAACCGGGGCCCCGGCCACAGTTCCCGCCAGCGCCACGAGGGGCGCAGGCGGCCCGGCCAGCGCGCGCTGCCTTGGAGCCCCAGCCCTTCCTGCGCCGCGCGCTGCGGGGACCCCAGGCCGGCCGGCCGGCGGGACCACCTTCCACCACGGCCCGCCTGCCCCCCAGGGCCGTGCCCCCAGGGGTGCCGAGGCTGCCCGGGTGTCTGGGCTGCAGGCACCTGCCAGGGCGCTGGGGACGGTGCCAGCCGTGAGCCGGCCAGGGCCCAGGACGGAGAGCTGCGCGCCTGGGGGGGCCCCTGTGCCTGGGGTGGTGATAGACAGAGACAAACAACGGTGAGTCCAAAGTCTGTGCATTCCGAGGCTGGAGCCAGGCACATGAAAAGATTCCACTGTTCGGATGTTTTCAGCCCTGAGGCCGAAATAACAGCAGAGGCCTGACTACCCACGTGGCGTCTGTGGCCAGAGTCGGACCCACATAATGACGGCTTAGATCAGGGCAGGGCCTTTCCCATTCCGCCGGGCAGTTTCGTCACAACAGCCGCACAGTGCTCGGCCGGCTGACGCAGGCACCCAGGGCGCCCGGCCGCTTGCTCTTCCACGCTTGTGTGCCTGCCAGTGGCACAGATCCCAAGACACGGCGTGGCCGTGCGTGCCTCCTGCGGCGTGCCAGGCCCTGGAGGGACTGGTGCTGGCCGATCCCTAGAGGGCTGGCAGATAGGCCGGGCTGGTTCCTCGCCTCGTGGCCGTGGCGCTCCGCCACGTGTCAGCACGAGAGGACTGCTTGGGTGGGCTTTCTCTTAGCAACAAGATCCCACGCACCTTTATAGGAAAACGGGCCCTGGCTCCGGGGCGACCATGCTTTTGCAAGGGAATGAACAAATAAAAGAATGAAATGGTGCAGACCATCTCACCAAGAATCATGCCTTGAACATTCCGCCACTGCAAGACGAGATACAGGTGACTGAGTAGGGGAGATTCCAGTTACAGAGGAAGACGTGAGGAACACTGGGAGGAGTACCCTAGGGGTGCGTCCGAAACAGCAAAGTCCAGGAAGACAGTTTGGGAGGGGCCTGAGAAAAAGTAGGGTTTGGAGAGGGGAGGAAGAAGAGATGTGCTCTCTGCACTTCCAGCAGCAACTTCCAGGAAAAGTATTTTGCATGTACTTTGTGTGTATTTAGTTCTTGTAGTAACCCTCCAGGCTGTGTGTAATTCCAGTATCTCTAAAACTCCACATTCCTGAAAGCGCAGGGAAAACAGTGAAAACAGTTCTGTGACTTATTTGATCGGCTTGAAATGATACATGTCTATTTGTTCCCTTGGGTGTGCATATTCATACTTTTGCTGCACAAATAGGAGTGTTTTTGATAATTGGGGGGCTGCCCCAGTGGGGCGTTAAGTAATACACAGGTCAGGTATGTGTTACATTTCTAAAATCCCAAATGTTTTGAACGCCGAGACCAATGTGGCCCAGAGAGCATTAAGTCAGGGACTGTGGCCCTGTATCTTTCCCACTTTACAGGTGAGAGAGCTGAGGCCTTGTGAAGGAAACGAGGTGTGCTAGGCCGAAGAGGGGACCAGTGGCAGACTGAGGACTCTGACCCTGATCTAGTTTCACACAGGGGACTTCAGGAGGCAGGACACGGCACGAGTGTGTTTGACAATGGAGAGAGGGTTGCACGGGCCATGGAGCCAGCAGGCAAAGGGACTGGTGCATTCCCAAGGACGTGGGCATCGCACGAGGGCTTTGCGGCCATGGCGGTTGTCTTGCATGCATGTGTTTTGTGCTTGAGTGCTTCGGGGCAGTGTTCAGTGTCTGTATGGTGTGTGCAGACGTCTATCTTTAGCATGAACACAGTTTTCAGCACTGCGAACCTAAAGCCTGAACCCCGAGACCCGTACCTCATTAACAAGTCACCCTGTTTCTCTAGGGGGTAGTTTTCCCTGCCATGTGGTGCTAATCCTAGTACCTCGATGTCAAAAAGGAGTTGGGACTGTTCACTGGTTCCCCCCTTATCCTTGGGGAAACATTCCAAACCCCTTAGTGGGTGCATTAAACCCTAGAGGGGCCAGTGTACTCATTGTGTTCCAGGCCCATGTGCCAGGCACCGGGGCAGACATAGGATTATGTGTGACAGGATCCCCCTGGCTAGTGGTGGGAAGGTAAACGGAAAGAGCCACATTGGATGTGACCAGCGCTATGCAATGTGGTCAGAGCTCTGGGAGCTTCTGAGAAGATCCGACGGAGGAGGAAGCAATCTTTCTACAAAGGGTAGCAAGGAGGTGGGATGGCGCACAAGCCGATGGTACCTGAGCACGGCTGATAACCCCCTCACCAGCCAGATGGACTCAGACTTAAACATGCATCGCCGGGAGGGCTTGCTAAAGCCCAGACTGCTGGGCCAGGGCCCAGGGTTTCTGATTCAGTAGGTCTACAGGAGAGACCAAGACTGGCATTTTTAAGTTGCTGGTGATACTGACGCTGTAGCTCAGGGACCACACTTTAGGTGCTACTGAGCCGCATCAGAACGAGGAGGAAGAGTATGTGTGAAGACAGGGAGGAGTATTCCGTGCAACGCTGTTCAGAAAATGACATGCAAACAGCGAGGTTCGATCCTGTGGGCTGCCAGGTGCCAGCTGACCAAAGACTCAGGTGCCAAGGCAGGGAGTTGGGACTTCATCCTGGAGGAGACAGGCAGCCAGAGGAGCTGCTCGTGGAAGGAGGGAGCAGGAGAGATGGGCAGTTCACTGAGATCACTTCAGAGGCCAGGTGCTGTAGGGCGGGGAGAGTGGAGCCAGGGAGACTGGTTAGGAGGCTGTCGCATCTTTTGCTGTGTACAGAGCTGCTGGCGAGGAACAATCGGAAACCCAGACAAGCAGCAGAGGTAACGACATGGGCGAGCACGCAGCGGGCAGCACGGAGCCACCCAGTTTACATGCACCGTCTGTCACATTCCACTGAGAGCCCGTGGTCGGAGGGTGACACTGACCCTTGAAGTCAGGAATCTGACTAAAGTCCGGACAGAGCACATTCAAACCCTGGGATGAAGCCCTTTCTTCTACTCTGTATCCCACAACTTAGGTTCCTGAGGAACTTAAAATCACCCCTCCGAGGCCTTGTGGCCCTGTGTGTTACCTGTGTGCAAGCATTGTGTGTGTGTGTACATGTGTGTGTACGTGTGTGTGTACGTGTGTGTGTACGTGTGTGTGTACGTGTGTGTGTACGTGTGTGTGTGTTTGGGGTGTGAGTGTTCAGTGTGTCTGCATGATGTCACAGTCGCCCTCCAATCCTCTCCCATGCTATTTGTCACTGAAGGTACAAGGGGCCCCCTGGGAATTTTCATGGAGATGGAGAGGGTGCTTTGCTAGGACGGTGGTGGTTTTTCCCGTGAGGTAATAGATCAGACTTTGGGGGGAAAGGGTGTCATCCTACCTGCCAGCTTCCTTAGCATAAATTTGAATAATTCTCAGACACTCACAGGTGGGTAAGAGAGCATAAAGGCAGCCGTGTAAAAATCCCAGGGACAGAGGGAACTGTGGTAATATCTTGCTTGCTAAGTACTATACATGTGATATTTTAAAAAATGCATTTATTTCAGCTAGAATTCAGCCACAGTCTGAAATGTGGAGAAATGGAAGAAGAAAAAAATGGTGGAGAAGAAAGGACTCACTGACTTGGGGTCAGAAAAGTGGGGTTCAGGAGTCCCAGCAGCCCCTAGCCACGGTGTGATCTTGGACAAATCCCTTCCCCTCTCTGGGTGTCAATCAACCTGTGGATTGGGGGGGATGGAGTAGATTATTTCTAAACTTCCTGGCAGCTTTGCCATTCTGTGCTTTTAAAAATACCTGAGTGTGATTTTTCCAGGGAAATGTCAAACATTTCAAAGAGTAAGCTTCTATGTTTGCCAGCTGCCTTTTGTCACTGTTCAGCTGATCTTGCTCACATTCGTGTCTGGGGGATTTTCTGTGATGTACGCATTTGCTGATTTCTCCAGCGATATTTCCTTGTTTGCAGAGGTTGCCTGTTGCAGAAACAGGTTGTTGTTGTTTTAGGCAAATACGCAGCCCCACGCCAACAGGAATATCCTGCTGCAGGAGGCGCCTTTACAAGGTACCAGCTGTTTGGAAACATGTATGTGTCGCCCGTCAGAATGGCCTCCCGATAGGCGACTGTTCTTTTTCTCCTAGTAACACCACTTTCGTGAATGTAATCATGTAGCGCTCCTTGAAAAGTAAGCATCTAAGGTGATCACTGCGTTAACACGGTTTCTTCCTCTCCTGTGTTAATTTTCCAGGGCTGCCGTAGCAGAATGCGCCCCGTGAAGTGCGTTAACCAATGGCAACGTGCGGCACCCCAGTCGGGAGGGCCGGGGTCTGGATCGGGGTGTTGGGAGTGGGGCAGCTCCTGAATCTGCCCCACTCCTCCCGGTGAGCTCGGGGCGCGGCTGCAGGCCACTTCGCTTCTCTAAGAGGTCGTTTGTTTTCCGCAGGCCAGGGACCAGCACGGGCAAAGCACCAGATAAAAGGAAGGGCATCGTGAGTCAGTTTGGGGAACAGAGCCCACGAGGGCGGCTTGGCCGGGGGCCATGGGAGCGAGCCCGCGCCAGGTTCCAGACAACGAGTTCCAAGCCAAGAATACGCTTTACTTCCCCGCATGAGTGTGCACAGCCCTTACAAGCCAGTGATAAACGTCCCCATATCCACTCCAGATGAAGCACTGCTCCTGTACATCAGGAGACACACGACGATGTTCATGGCACCACGTTAGGCCAAATAATGGTACAAAACTGGAAATCCACAGACTATTTATGGGTAAGTAGGCAAGTGATGATTGTGGTCTGATAATATAGGTGAACTCGAATGAATGAAAAGCCACATGCAATAGGATGAAAATAATGAGGAAAGCAAGCAAGCTACACATTATATATGGAATATTGTTCAGCTTTAAGAAAGAAGAAAAAGCCAGGCATGGTGGCACATGCCTGTAATCACAATACCTGGGAGGCTGAGGCAGAAGGATCACTGCAAGTTCAAGGCCAGCCTGGGCTACACAGTGAGTTCAAGGCTAGCCTGAACTGCATAGCAAGACCCTGTCTCAAAAAAAAAGAAGAAAACTAAGAAGAAGGAGAAGGAGGAGAAAGAGCAGGAGGAGGAGGAAGAAGAAGAAGAGAGGGAAAAAAATCCACCATCTGTGAAAACATGGGTTAACTTAGAGGACGTTATTGTAAATGAAATAAATGAAACATAGAAAGATAAATACCACATGACTCTTCTTACTTGAGGCATCCAAGAGTCAAACTCAAAATAACACAGTAGAATGAATGACGGTTGCCAGGGGCTGGGAAGGCGGGAAGTGAAGACTTGTTCCTCACTGTGGGAAGCTTCAGTTATGCAAGATGACTACCTAGACAGCCACTGTCACTGAAGCACCTGTAGTGAACAATACGGTACTATGCACTTTAAAACGCATTAATAGAAGGGGGGGTGCCGCTGTAATCCCAGCACTTGGGAGGCTGAGACAGGAGGATTGCAAATTTGAGGTCAGCCTAGGCTACAGTGACCCTGTTTCAAAATTCATTAGTTAGAAACGATAACAGTGTTGATCTGTTAAGCGTTCTTATCACAGAAAAGGGGAAAAAAGACTGAAGGAAATATTTGGGTGTGTTTAGTCCTGGGGCTGTGGCAATGATACCATGGATAGATGCACATGTCCAAACTCACCAAGGGATATGCATTTAAAAAGTGCAGCTTTCAACATGTCATTGTACCTCAGTACAATTTAGGAAAAGGCTGGAATATGGTATCTTTCTATGAAGCTCAAAACAAGGTAAATCTAAGAGTAGATTTTTTCTTGCCGTATACGCCGCGAGTAAAACCATGCAAAGACACAAGGACCAGCAGAGCGGAAGGGTGAGGGCGGTGGCCGCTGGTGGGGACCGAGGTGGAGCGCTGGGCGCGAGGTGGGCACAGCGCCCCCACGCGGACGCAGCCGCTCTAGCCGTGCTCCGACTCCGCGCTGTGCAGCCCTTGTGAGTCCTAGGTCTTAATTTACATTCGTGTGCCTGTATCTTTTCCATCCATCATATGTGGCTGCCTAGTACTATTATAAATTTTAGGGAGCAAAAAGAGCCCAGGCCTAGTGGAAAAGCCCAAATCAAATCAACTGAATGAGAGCTACGTTAAAGCCACTTACAATTCCTGTCTACCCACCCTGCGTCCCCCAGGTCTTCTGCAGACGGACAGAACCCTCTTCAGTCCTTCAGCACCCGTTCTCTGAGTCCCTGCTCTACTCCAGGGATTTGGGGACTTGGGACTAGGCGTGCTGGTGATCCCAACACTAGGGTAGCTGAGGCAGGAGGATCCCTGTTAGTTAGAGGCCAGTCCGGGCTACACAGTTCAAGACCAGCTCGGACCACATAGCAAGACCCTGTCTCAAATAAAAAAAATAAATTAAAAAAGCAGAGGAGGAGAATTTGATCTGACTCTAGACTTGCTCAGAGAGTCAGGATGCTATAAAATGTGGGGACCAAAATACCACAGGAAGCAAAGCAATGGAATCAGGTCTGTCTTTTCTGGTCCAGGATGTCTGCAGCGGGGGCCGCCGTGGTGCTGGTTCCATCACAGGTGTCGCTGCCCTCTTCTGTGCGGGCCTCTTTGTGACCACTCTGCCACACCTGTGTCTCAGAAATGTGCGTAGTGTGACTTCCAAACCTCAGAGCCCTGCACGGGACTTAGTTGTCTGATGCTGTCACAGTGCCCTGATTTTGACCTCGGATATTTCAGCTGCTGTGTATGGTGCTATTCCACACTGAGGGAGACGCTGAGAATTCCAGCTGCTGCCCTCAAAGGGGGCTTGAGATGTAGTTGTTGAGGCCTGGTGTGGGGGAAGCACTTCTGTTTTCCTAGCACTCTATGGGCTGAGGCAAGAGAATCACAAGTTCAAGCCCAGGCTGTGCCATTTAGAAAAAATAAATGCTAGGGATGCAGCTCAGTGCAAAGGCCCTGAGTACAGTCCCCAGGGTAGAAAAAACAAGCAAGCAGCTGGGTGTGGTGGTGCATGCCTGTAATCTCAGCACTCAGGAGGCTGAGGCAGGAGAATTGCTGAGACTTTGAGGCCAGCCTGTGCTGCAAAGTGAATTCAAGACCAGCCTGAACTGCATAGTGAAATTGTCTCAGAAAGACAAAACAAAAAACAAAAACAAAACAGAAAAAAAAGCAAGCAAACAAAAACACTCTGGGCTAAAGATATATTTTATGATACCTCCTTCTTCGTCTTCTTGGGTTTTTGCGTTTTAGTTTGCTTTTTTAGTCAGGCTCTTGCTATACAGTAGTTAAGGCTGACTTTGAACTCATTGTGGAATGCAGGCTGGCCTCAAACTCACTGTGATTCTCCTGCCTCTGCCTCCCACATGCTGGGATTACAGGTGTGCATCACCATACTCCGCTATGAATCTTCTGTGAGAAAATTAATGAAGTTCTTTCTTTTTTGTTTTTTAGTTTTTGAGATAGAGTCTCACAATATAGTTCAGGCAGGTCTTGAACTCGTGGTGTAGCCTAGACTGGCCTCAAACTCATGGCAATCCTCCTGCCTCAACCTCCGGACTGCTGGGATTACAGACATGCACCCCTGCACCTGTTAGTTTTCTTTTCTTGGTTGCTTTTTCAGACCTGATGTTGTTGTATTGCTCAGGTCAAGCTCAAACTTGCACTCTTCCTGCTTCAGCCTCCCCGGTACGTGAGATTACAGGTGTGCGCATTCACACCAGGGTTGCTCACACAACCTCCTCCTCAGCTTTCTTGCAGTGAGCCTGCTTCCCAGGATTTGGGGCTAAATCTCGGGTGTCCACGCCATCCTGGGTGTTGCGGCATGCGGGTCTGAAGGCGCTGTGTGGAATGGCTTGTGAGGCCACAGACCCCGCCTGTTTCCCTCTGTCGCCAGGGCCCGTTTCACAGGAGCTGCTCGATCGAGTGCTGGTGACCGCAAGGAGCAAACTGTTTCCGGATCCGGATCTTCTCTCTGTCCTCTTGGGCTTTGCCCTTCTAAGGGCAGAGTCCTGACACCCTCAGAGCGGCCGGCCGGAGTGTGCTGGATCTCAAAGCATTCAAGGAGGCCCGTGAGCCACATTCTGCAGGCAGGGCGTGTGCGTGAGAGCACGCACATGCGTACGGACGCGCGACATGCAATCTGGTTATTCTGGTTGCGCGGCATCGCTCTGCAAACCCCAGAGCACCGGATGTGCCTATTTAGCAGACTGAAAACAGTGCTCCGTTCCACCGGTTCAGGAGCGCCTGACAGCTCACAAAGCCCTTCTGCCACAGCTTCCCACTCAGCTCCAAACTCACGGTGGCCCGGGTGGGGGCTCAGGGTGTGTCCTGTCCACTGTGCAGACAGGACACTGAACCTCAGCTGGAGGAACCCACCCAGCCAAGCTCAAACAGAGCCAGGCAGCCGGGCCCAAAGACAGAGACTTTCCGGCACCTCACGAGCGGCAGGCTCGTGGCGCATGGTGCCCTCCAGGGTGCGTGTGGAGACCGAGTTCTGGGACTCTCATGCCCCGGCTTGTCGTAGAGGCCCGGTTCTGGTCAGGAGCTCATGGCTCAGGAGGACGTGAGCTGGAAACTTCGTGGTGAAGAGCGGGGCTTCATGTCCCATTGCTCCTCACAGCCTCTCCCTCGAGGACCCTGTGCAAGGCAGCTGCTGCTGTCCAGGGCCGCTGAGCTCTGGGTGCGCAGGAAACACTGGGTCTGGCCTGGGCAGGGAGCAGGCAGAGCAGCTTGTGCAGGAACAAAGGCCAGCGTTGGGTCTTCAGGAATCAGTAGCACTAGCAGAAGAAGGGGTCACTGAGTGAGAGGACAGAGACAGCTGGCAGGGAGAAGGGCATTAAGCCAGGGGAAAGCTTGAGCACGCCGTGTACCAGCCGTAGTTCACAAGCTTGTAATCCCAGCTACTAGGAGGATTACAAGTTCTAGGCCAGCCTGGGCTCTGTAGCAAGACACTGTATCCACCACCCCACCACCAAACAGCCACACTCTATCTCTATGCACACTGTCTCCATGAGTTTCACTCCCTGTGACTACAATACACCCTGCAGTGTATTTACATAATATTTTATTGGACTACTTTAAAGATTTAAATACATCTCTTTAAAAAGGCCACTATTATGAGCTTGCTTACCAGTTTCTTTGTCACTAATGCACATTACAATAAACGCCTAAGTACTGAAATGAACAGTGGCCACCGTGCTCTCCCCATAGGACCATCTAGTATACCCAGAGCAGATGCGTACCACGCTTGGGGCTCCATGAGCAAGGCGAGGCACGGAGTGAGGGCGTGGGGCTGGGGCGCCGCAGCTGGAAAAGCCAGCAAGAGGTTCCGTGGATGGAGGCCTGAGCGGGGCCGGAGCCTGAACGGGCTTGTGTGCTGGCTCAGGAGCGAGTCAGGCGGGATCAGCTCAGAGTCAGGGTGGACGGGCGCGGAGGGGTCGTGCTGTGAGCAGCTCAGGAGGCAGGGGAAAGCCCGAGCCCCTTTCTTGTGGCCCGGGTTGTTCTTTGAAGGTCTTATTTTAAAGAGTAGCTATAAACCCCAGTTCCCAGGAAACCTCAAGGAGGCCGATCTCCGACAGAGAATGCACTTTGAAGTGAGAAATCTCGGCCCTGACAGCCAGATGACCCTGGGCGCGACCCGCAACCTCTTGGAGCCTCTAGCATTGTGTCTCGGACATTCATCGAGAAACCCAGGATAGGACCAGGGGCTGCGGGTCATAAGTCTTTGGGCCCACTTTCCTCTGGACCAGGGTTTCTCAGAGTGGTGTGATGGACAATCGGGACCCCATAATTCTTTACTGTGGGGGGCTATCCTGTGTGATACAGGATTTTAGCATCAGCCTTGGCCTCTGCCCAGGGGATGCCAGTAACATCCCTCCAGTTATGACAACCAAAAACATCTCCAGGCACTGACCAATGACCCTTAGAGAGGAGGATGCTACCTGGGCTCGTCTTTGGAGCACTGAGTCCTGGTGGCCACAGCAGTTTTGGCTGAAGTTGGGCCCATGGGAGCAGGAAGCCCCCTGCAGTGGGGCCAGTGCCTCCCGAGCCCCTAGGTGGGAAGGAGTTTGTCATCATGTTTATCACTGAAAGGATCCCCCAGTGATTCCCTCGCACTCACCACTTATTCACTTACTGACGTCCGGGGCAGAACACCCCAAGGAGGGTCACATGCTTGCAGCCCTCCAGGTGTGACCTCATGCCTCCCTGCCGAGGCCTGTCCTCCAGGAGAAGGCAGCCAGTAGGAGGAGAAAAGACCTTTGTTTTGGTCTCCGAACAGCTATGGGAACACTCAGAGCAACTACCCAGCATGGCGGCAGATTCACACACACTTTCCAGGCCCCAGAACCTGGCCAACCTGTTCCTTGACTCATAAAAATAATTACAGTGAAGCAACGCCGAGCACCTACTGTGTACGGATGCACACACTTATCTAATCCTCACGGCAAACCCTTATCCCCTGTTTACGACATGAGAAAATTGAGCTCTGTGGGACTGGACGCCTTGCACAACGTGGCCCAGCCTCCAAGTGGAAGCAGCCGATAGCCTCGCCTATAATCCCAGCGCTCCCTCGCTCGGGAGCCTGAGGCAGGAGGATCTCAAATTCTAACTTAGTCTGGGCAACTTAGTGATTTACAAAACCCTGTCTCAAAACAAACGAACAAGCAAAACAATAAATTAATATAACAAAGGCAGAGGAAGGAGCTGGATGTCAAGGCCCGAGGCTCCATCCCCAGTACCAAAAACAAGTAAAGAAGTGCAGATGGCTGACCTTCCTTGGGGTCTCCTTGATTCCAAGGCCTCTGTTACTTCTCCCAGGTCAGGCTGCAGATTCTTCTGGGAGGCACTGAGACTGTGAGAAAGAATTGGACTGTGCCTGCACTGGGCCTGTGAAGAGCCACGGTCCCCAGCTTCTTAGCTGTTGTTTTGGTGCCAGAGGATAAAACCCCTCGCCAAAGCCCCGGCACGCTCCCTCTGCTTTTCTTAACCTTGTGAAATAAAGCTTGGCACAAACAGACCCACACCAACCAACCTTGGCGAGGCCCACACCTTTACCTGTTACCAGTAAAGAGACATAACTCACCAGCTGACCCAAGGGCACCCATGGCTACCATCCCGGGTGTAGGCCCAAGTCTCCCTGCAAAAGTAGCCACATTCCACTTTAGGAGTACTTAGTTTCCTTCATTTATGATCTAACTGGCGTACTTGACCACTACTATAATCCTTTCGTGTTTATAGTATTGGGTAGTGAACCCAGGGCCTTTGCACTGAGCCACATCACCAGACTGGGCTTCAACAGGAGATCTTCCTGCCTCAGCCTCCCAGAGTGCTGGGTTTACAGGCTTGGGCCACCATGCCCAGTGTATCCTTTTTCAAAACCCTTGGTAACTCTTAAATCATTTTACTCTGTTGGTTTCTCCTTCATCTCTTTCCCACCCACACATTGTAGGATTTATTTTCTGTTTATATATATATTTTTTAACATTTTTGTTGTGTATATGATTAACTATACTTGATTACTTTATCCATCACCTTTCATAATCATCTCTTGTTTCTTTGCAGTGCTGGAGATCAAACTCAGGGGCCTTGCACATGCTAGGCAAGGGCTCTAACACTGAGCTCCACCCCCCAGCCCACAGGTACACCTTTGGTGGTGAACAGCACCTGGAATACAGTCTTTTGGCAAAATTTCAGTACACAGTACAATCTTACCAGCTGTAGACCTCATGCTCTCCGTTAACTGCGCAGATATCTTCAGCCCACGGAGCTACACGGTCACACCTTTCTGTCCCAATTCACTTTCCCTCCCCGGCCTCCTGCACACGCTATTCTCTCTGCTTCTGTGTGTTCGACATTTTTTAGATTCTGTGCATGAGTGAGGTCATGGGGTATTTGTCTTCCTTTTCCTGGCTCATCAGCACGTGGGTTCACCTATGTAGCAACCCCTCTGCTGGGCACACACCAGAGGGCATGAAATTGGCACCTATAGGGACATCTGAACTCTCTACGAGACTTCATCCAGCCTCTAAAAGGGAGTCACAGCCGGGCTGGGTGGTGCACGCCTGTAATCCCAGCACTGAGGAGGCTGAGGCAGGAGGATCACAGTGAGTGCAAGGTCAGCCTGGGCTGCAAAGTGAGATCCTGTCTAAAAAAACCACAATATGATGAGCTTAAAAGGGAGTCATTACCACCCGTGTAACATTATTACACTGGGAGGGCATTGTCCACACGGTTTGTATCTTCCTGGGGACCTAACCCAAGGCCTCGTGCATGCTAGGAAGTGCTCTATCACTGTGATATACCCCCAACCCTGTTTCATTTGTTGAGACAGGGTCTCCCTCAATTGCTGAGGCTGGCCTCAAACCACAACCCTCCTGCCTCAGCGTCCCAAGGAGCCAGGGTTATAGAAGTGTGCCAGCACATGTCTTTCTTGAAGACTCCTGCAGTGGACCTTGTGGAAATCTTACAAGGAGTCACCTGCCTTCGTCTGTCAGTGGGCTGCCCCATGGTGTGGCTCCTCTGTCACATCAGACTTTGCAGAGGAAGAAGATGCCTTTTTATTTGATAGACCAGATCGCTCTCAGTCTGTGTCTTTCTATTTCCTATTCTCACCCTTCCTTCACCCTTCGTCTTCAAATTCACCCTCGTCCAGTGACAGGCTGTCTCATCCTTCTCCACGGCTCAGTTCCTCCCTCCTTCGATTAGTCAGGCCTCCGGGAAGCAGCCCAGGCCACTGCCGCGCTGGGAAAAGCAGTTTGTATTCACTGGCTCTGTTCTGAGGCCCCGCCTCTGTCCCTCACTGGGGGTCACTCCCATCCACCCTCAAGGAAGCCGTACCTGCACGACCACTGACCACCGGCCCAGCTACCTTCTTACAGAGTGAGTTTGGCCTGGGAGGAACCCCACCAATCAAGAGGAGGGGCGCAGGAGCATGAGCCACTGAAACAGGCCCCCACATGGAGAATGGGCTGAGACTCAGGCTTTTGCATCATTTTTGAATGTGGGTATATGTGAATCATTGAACCCAGGGCCTTCTTACTGGGCTACATCCCCGGCCCTTTTTTATTTTTTGTTTTGAGTCAGGGTCCTGCAAAATCTCTACATTATCCAGGCTGGGCTCCAACTTCTCATCCTCCTACCTCAAGCTCCCAGAGCACTGGGATTACAGGTGTGTACTCCATGCCTGTCAAAACTCGGATTTATCAAACCAGATGCCCTGTGGGAATTTCCAGGGAGAGACGAGGGTACAGAACAGAGCAACAGGTGCCAAAGCTAAGCTGGTTCCAGATCCATAGCAACCTCCCGACGCTGTGTCCTCGGCCTGCCGTCTAACCTCCTCCGTCACTGAGTTACTGCAAGATCTGATCAACAGTGAATACACACACACACACACACACACAAGAACTGCAAAGGGCAACTGTGAGTCAGAAAAGCCACTCAGAATCCTTGCTAAGATTTTTTTCTTAAATGAAATTGGAGCAGAAGTTGCATCAGAAACTCTCAAAGGGCATTGCCTGCAGAAAGGGGGAGAGCCCTGCCCTGTGGAATTTGTTGTGGGGATGTATCTGCTTACACATACAGAGGGGCACTGCCCTTGCCGTGATGGGAGATGTTCCTCTGACTCCAGGCCACATTGTCCACAGCCCATAAACACGAAGGGGCGCTCTGCATCCAGCCTTCCTTGAGATCGGACACTGTTATCTCCTGCACAAACGCAGGAGTTCCAGGTTGCGGTCGTTAGCACACAGTACTCATGTGCAAACGAGCACGCAGAGGCTCAGAGATTAGTCACCAGGGACCCACATCTACATGCTTTAGACCCAGGGCCTTGAAAATCTCCTCAAACGCCTTAAATTTAAAATTAACCTGTGACACTTGGGAGACTGAGGCTGGAGCATCGTTACACGTTCGAGGCCAGCCTGGACTGCACAGCAAGACTGTGTCTCAGACAAATAAATATACAGATAGTCGGGTGTTGTGGCATATGTCTGTAATCCCGGCACTTGGGAAGCAGGGGCAGAAAGATTGCCATGAGTATGAGGCTAGCCTGGGCTACATAGTAAGTTCAAAGCCAGCTTGAACTACGTAGCAAGACCCTGTATCAAATAACCAAAAAAATTAATTAATTAATTAATGTAAAATTCATGTGGAGTCCAAGTGTAGTAGTATGCACCTATAATCCCAGCACTAGAAGGCTGAGGCAGGAGGATCATGAATTCGAAACCAGTTTAGACTGCATACCTCTCAAAAAGCCAACCCCCCCTCAAAAAAACCCCCAAAAAACAAAAAATTACCCAGAGATGGCTTTAACATGTGGATTTCTCATCTCTTTGCAGCAACCTAATGGGGTGGGAAAGATAGCTGTGAATGTATTTTCCTCTTTTGTTTTTTAATTTTTATTTTGAGACAGGGTACCAGTATGTTGCTACATTTCCCATGTTGAGCTTGAATTTAGGACCCTCCTGCTTCAGCCTCCCTAGAGTGCTGGCCAGTGCGAATCCTCACGTGTTCTGAGGGCTGGAGCTCTGCCTGTCCCGCTGGGAGCTCACCTCACTGGCACAAATGGTCCCTTAAAATACATGCCTGCCAACAAAAGACGGGTAACAGGGAGGCCTTTTCCATAGGAACCGGAACAAGAAGGGGAGGAAGGGGAAGGCGATGAGAAGAAAGAGTCAAAGGGGGGAAAAAATGTTAATAGAGCTTTTTGCAAACAGGAAGGGAAACAGGTGGGGGGCAGGGAGGGAGAGGAAGGGAAGGGGACCGGCAGAGGCCTGGGGTGCGTCGCTGCCCAGCTCCCCCTGATGAGTGTGATCCTTACGCGCTGCAAAGGGAGACTAAGAAAATCAAGGCTAAGGACAGAAAGGGACTTGAGCTGGCAGAGCCATGTTAACCTCGGTCCTGATTTTCACCTCCGTCTCCTCTCGGCTTGCGGCGACAGAGCGGGTCCACAATGCATTCACGCCCACGCGGCGCCTCTCCCCACACAGATGCGCGTAGGGTCACACGGGGTCAGCACCCACGGGCACGCCGTGGAGGGGCGTGCGGGCAGCACGGCAAAAGGAGGAACCGCTGCCTCCCATCGGCCCTTCCCGCACCGCCCTCCTCTCCACAGCGCTGGTTTTTGCGCAAACTGCTGCTCCAAACAGGCGAACAGGTCCCTTGCACACAGCACCGCAGAAAAGGCCCTGGGGGCGTGCGGCTCGGCAGCCTGGAAGCCGGCGAAGGACTAGGCTGCAGGGCTGCAGGGACAGGCCGGCAGGAGCGCACTGGCTCAGCATGTGTGAAGTCCCGGATTGGAGCCCTGGCGCCCAAACATGCGTGTGCACACGCAGTAGGGAATTTGGTCTCGGCATCGCTCGAAGTCAGGCTGAAGAGGACTAGCCACGGAACTGTGGTTGGAGCCAGGTGTGTTTTGCACACACCTATAATCCCAGCACTGAGGAGGCTGAGGCAGGGGGATCCCCGTGCTTTCAAGGCCAGTCTGGGTTACGTAGTGAATTCAAGGCCAGGCTGGACTATGCAATGAGAACCTCTCTCTCTCTCAAAAGGAAAAAAGAGAAAATAGAAGGAAGAAGAGAAAGGAAGGTCAGGAGAGGAGAGAAGGAAAGGGAAGAGACATTTTGGTAGGAGATTCACTCTGCCACAACTAGAATATGGCTCCAGCCCCACAGGCCACTCCGTTCACACTGTTTTACAGCATCTTCCCAGCACTGCGTTTCAAACGCTCTGCTCAGTGCCTGGAACAAAGGCAGTGTTCAAGAATGTGGTTTTTCTTAGCACAGCAGCCCTTGCCCTGAGCTACATCCCTGAGATAGGGTCTCAGGTCTTCTTAAATTGTGGGGTCGTTCAGGCTGGGCTTGCACACGCTATCCTGCTGCCTCAGCCTCCCAGAAGCCCGGGATTCCAGGAATGCCCCACTGCACCTGGCTTGGAAGTGGTTTCAACTGCCAGACTTTACTGCTCTTAGCGTAGGGTCTATTGCCAGGTGCCTGCTGTATTTGAAGGTGCCGTTTCGTGCTTACGCATGACTCTGTTGAGTCTTTGCAAGAAGCTGGTTGTGTGAATATCATGAATCTCAGTTTAGAGATAAAAAAGGAATTAACCTTAGAACAGGTCATTTTCCTGGAAGAATATTCTTAGAAGCCTTTTGATTTGCTCCGCTATAGAGGTATGTTCCTAGAAGACATGGATTATCCCATGTCAAAGTCCCTGGTGAGCAGACCTGCCCATCGTGGTGCCATTTCTCTCCTATTCTTTTTTTTTTTTTTTTCCAAATATGGAACGCTTCATGAATTTGCATGTCGCCTTGCACAGGGGCCATGCCAATTCCCCCAACTCCCCCATTCCAGTTTTAGTGTGTGTGTTGCCGAAGTGAGCACTCGCACTCTTGAGAACCCAGCACCACTCTGGCCTGTTATTTGGACCTTCCGGAACCAAGCAGATTCAGAGGGCCCATCCTTCACTTGCCTAGAGGTGGGTGGCCTGAGGCCCAGGCAAGAGGAGCTGGGGACCCATCATTGGGTCCTCACTAGCACAGTGCAGTCAGGTTGCTGGAAACCTAGAAGGAGAATAAATTACATGCGGTATAGAAGAGGAACAACACCTGGGGAGATGAGATATCAAAAGCTGAACGTGGTAATGAATGACAGCATATTTCTTTCTTTGTGTGTAGATAGTTTTGAAACACATCGCTCATAAAACATCTGGAGATGTCCTCTCCACTGCGGACTTGGGCTTTGCAGTCCACGTAGGACTCACAGAGCCTGTTCTGGGGCTGAAACGAGCTCTGTTTTAATCCTTCAGTAATGATGCCATTGTTTTTACAGCTGTTTCTACAGCCCCGTGTCGGATTTATACCCAAGGTCCAGTCTCTCTTTCTATGTAGGTACCTGCAGTCCCCTGCAAACGGCACATTCCCACAGCGCAGGACCACAGTGGTGCGTGGAGTCAGGAAGAGGAAAGAGCACTGGTTGGGAGCCAGGTGGCTCTAGAAGTAGCCCAAGGTCCCAGCGACCGGACAGCCACGGGCAGTTCGTGTAGCGGTTGAGCGTCTAGAGGCCGATGAAGCCGGGTCCCCCAGCTGTTAGTGACCCAAAGATCCCGCCACATCCAGGCCTGCTGCGATTGGCTTGAGTTGGACGCGCCTGCTCCTCAAAACACCGTTTCCTAATGGAGAATTTGCTTGCGAACCTGTACTCCAGAGCCTCATCCATTTACTTTACAGTTCATGTTTGCTTCAGAGGGGTTAATAAGGACATTCGGAGCTCCTTGCTTTTTTTTTTTTTTTTTTTTTTTTTTTTTGAGCTGCATACAATAGAGTATGATTTAGTCTTTAAAAATTTAGAGGCAGGTATGGCGGTATGTGCTGGGAGTCTCAGCGACTGGGGAGCGAGACGTAGGAAGACCACTGGGGGGAAAATAAATCAGCAGAGTCCAGGAGTTCAAGGCCAGACTGGACACACAGTGGGACCTCAATTTAAGGGTGAAGTTGGAGCTTGGTGGTGAAGCCTTTGTGCCACCTTGCATGCATAAGGTCCTAGGTTTGATCTCTAGCAAATATTATTATTATTATTACTATTATTATTATTATTAACAAATGAAGCCAGGGGTCACTGTAGCCATGGCCAGCCAGGGTCGGGGGGATCCAGCTGCTGCTGCAGGCCGAGAAGTGGGCCACCCAAAGAGGCAGAGGCTGACGCAGGCCGAAGAAGCTCAGGCTGAGACTGAACAGTGCCGCCCGCAGAGGGAGAAAGAATCCAGGATAGGGGCCGGGGATTTAGCTCAGTGGCATAAGCGCCTGCCTGGCGAGCGTGAGGTCTGGAGCTCGATCCCCGGGAACTCCCCCCCCAAAAAAAAGAATCCAGGACCAAGGAAGCGGCCACCTTAGGACCCCAGGGCCGATGCACTTGCAGCAGTGAAGCTGAGGAGACCTAAGGGATGCTGGCTGCCCTCCAGACCCACTTCCGGCAGAACAGGAAGAAGTCCTGGGTAACCTCTTGGCCTTTGCCTGGGACATCTGGCCAGAAACCCATGAAAACTACCACATCAATGGACAGAAGAAAGAAGTACTTGTTCCATGAATGGGCACCGTAGACATGCCTGTGGAACGGGAAGCCTTAGCAAAGTCAATTTCTATTCTTTAAACAAAATTCATTAAATTAATTTTTTATGCTAAAGTTTTTTTTTTAAGAAAGCCAGACATGGTGGTGCTCCCACAATCCCAGCACTTAGGAAGCCAAAGCAGGAGTACAAGTTTGAGTCCTACCTCTGCAGTTTAGCAGGAACCTATGTCAAAATTTAAAAAAAGTAATAAAAAGGGTTGGAGACGAAGCTGGTGCAAAAACCCTAGGTTCAGTCCCCAGTGTTCCAAAATAAATAAATACTTAAATAAAAAGAAAGAAATCTTGCCATTTTTGACAGATTGGATGAACCTTGAGAACATATACGCCATGAAATAAGACAGCCACAGAAGAAATACTGTGTGATTGTACTTAAAGGATTTATCTAAAACACTCAAACCCTTTTTTGCTTTATTTTTGTTTCTTCATTTATTTTTTGAGACAGAGTCTTACTGTAGAGCCCAGATTAGCCTAGAACTCGTGGTGATCCGCCTGTCTCAGCTTCCTGAGTGCTGTGATTACAGGCATGTGCCAACAAAACCCAGCATCTAAAATAGTCAAACTCTTAAAAGCAGAGAATAGAATGGTGGTTGCCAGTGGCAAGGGGAGAGAGAAATGGAAAATTGTTATTCAGCGCGTCTGAAGTTTCAGGTACATGAGGTGACTAATTTTTAGAGAGCCACCCCACAACATAGTACCTGTAGTTAACAATATAGTATTGTGCACTTCAAAATATAGTTATAGTGCCTGGTATGGTGGTGCATGCCTGTAATCCCAGCACTTGGAAGGAGCATCAAAAAGATAGGGGGAAAAAAAGAATTCCAAACTAGCCCAGGCTACTTTGTGACTTCAAAGTCAGTTTGTTTTTGCTTTGTTTGTTTGTTTATTATCTTTATGAGACAGGGTCTCACCGTGCAGTTCAGGCTGGCCTTGAGCTCACTTTGTAGCTCAGCCTGGTCTCGAACTGGAAGGATCCTCCTGCCTCAGCCTCCCAAATGCTGGAATTATAGGTGTGCACCACCGTACCCAATTTTCAAAACCAGTTTGAACTACATAGCAAGACTTTGTCTCAAATACAAAACAAAGGGCCAGAGACAGAGCTTAGCAGCATAGCGCCTGCCTGGCAAGCGCAAGGTCCTGAGTTTAATTCCTGGGACCAAAAATAAAAATGAAATGAAGTCAACAGTGGCCCATGCCTGTCATCCCAGCACTCCAGGAGGCTGACGCAGGAAAATGGCAAGTTTCAGCCCAGCCTGGGGGACTTAGTGACTTAGTAAGACCCTGTTTCAAAAAATAAAGAACAAAAAGGCTGGGGAGATAGCTCTGTGAAAAGGCCCTGGGTTCAATCCCCACAGAAAAAGCAATCGGCACTCCCTAGTTATTCAACAAATGTTTGGTAAATAGATTTTTTTTTTTTAGACAATCTTAACTTCTCAACAGCCTGGTTCCTCCCAGCAGATGCCCTCTGCCTGGGGGATGACCAAGTTTCTCATTTTCAGTCAGGCCTCTAAGTATGGTCATCACCTGAGAGTAACTTATTTTTGTTTCCTGTGAGTCACCGTGCAAGAGGCCCTGTCTCCACCCCACCAGGGTGACTTTTAAACAAACGGCCCCATAATGAATACTTTGGGGAAGGTAACAGCTGTTGCCTGCCTTGTCATAATACGGAAACGCTCTCTAATTGTTCGGTGCCCTGTATTAATACAGCTCAGGTCCTGTCATTTCTAGAGGCTGTCGGAGTGCTTGCTCAGATGGCCAGTAAAAGCCCCACGTCAGAGCTGGGGAGAACAGGACATCCGTCTAACAGCGTGAGGATGAGGCAGGACAAGAGCCACGCTACTGCTGCCCGAAGCCCTCTACCTCTTCTGGGGTTTAGGGACAGTGAATTACGGTGACAAATTAAGTAATATAACACGGAAGTACACTGAGTTCTTTTTCTTTTGTTTTTGGGGCCAGGGTCTTGATTAGCAGTGCAGCCTGGCCTTGAACTCACTATATAGTCCAGGCTGGCCTTAAACTCACGGTGACCCTCCTGCCTCAGCCTCCAGAGTGCTGGTATTACAGGGACACTCCACCCTGCCCGACTGAATGTGTTGATTTTTAAGGCCAGCTGTAAATGCTAGACAATTTTTTCCTGTGGAAAAATGTTCATATTGTCTCATGTAGGTGTCTGTTTATCTCGTGGAGGGGGGTATGCTGTTTCTAAGCCCCGGACTCATTTTGTCGCCCAGGATGGCCTTGAACTCACCATTCCATCCGGGCCTCCTGGGAGCTGGGATTACAGGTGTGTGCCACCACACCAGGCTGCTTTTTCCACTTGGAGGGTGCCATGTTTGAGAGCTGGAGAAGTCCCAAGGATAGCACCCCAAAACTACTCTTTCCTTTTCACACATCCACAGAATGTATTGCATTTGGGTGTATGGCAGAAAATAGAGTTATCCAAGTGCTCCTAAGGCCAGGCGTGGTGGAGCACGCTTGTAATCCCAGCACTCGAGAAGTTGAAGTGGGAGGATCCTTGTGCGTTTGAGGCCAATCTGAACTGCATAGTGAGACCCTGTCTCAAAAAGACAAAAACAAAACAAAACAACAGTTGCTCCTATAATTCAGGATTACTCCCAAACAGTACTGTGTCCTTGCCTCTTCCCCCACCCAGCTTGTCCAAAAGGTACAGGATTACCAAAACAGAACACAAAAAGACTCAGTAGATTTCTATTTTGACGTTTATCTCAGTAACTTTGAAATAAGTGCCACAAAACAAAATTGAAAGAGGCCTCTAACCGTGGGAAGATTCATCGCTCCAACTCAGGGCCCAGTGCCAGCCTCAGGAAAGAGGGCAGAGCAGAGCACATGCCTGTAGTCCCAGGTGCTAGAGAAGCTGAGGCAGGAGGAGAGCAAACTGCAGCCCAGCCTGAGCCATTAGCAAGACCTTGTTTCAAAATTTAAAAATAAAAATTTTTAAAAAGGCTCGCATTCACAAGGCTCTCAGTTCAATCTCCAGGGCTCTAGGGAAGGAAAAGAAAAGAGGAGGAGGAGAGGGAGGAAGGGAAGGGAAGGGAAGGGAAGGGAAGGGAAGGGAAAGAGTAGATGGCAAAAGTAGCAGGACATCAGATAAGACAAGGCCAAGGCCTGAAGGGACACTCCTCCAGGTATCGAGCTCAGCAGAGGGGGAAGCTCCATCCAATCCTTGTGATAGAAATAATAATAATCACAATAACAAATTAGGTCTCACTGCCTTCCAGCTGGCAGGCGAGATCACTGGAGTTCAGAAAGGTTACAGGATAAGGAAGCCAGAAACTGCTAGAGCCCTGTACTCTTACTGCTAACTCTACAACTTCCAGAAAGGACCCGAGGCATCTGGAGGAGGGTGCCCAGCCAAGACGAGGTGGAAGGACCCCAGCAGTTAAAACTTCCTGCGGCCCATGCTGCTTGGTCACAGGAAGGGAGCCAGGAGGCGCAGGACGGCTGGGCGTGGACAGGGCCTGCACTAAGCACTTGGGACAGTTTGCGTTGTTAGGAAAAGGATCTAGGACCCGGCATGGTGAGTCACACCTGTAATTCCAGCACTTGGGAGACTGAGCTAGGAAGATGGCCATGAGTCCAAGGCCAGCCTGGGCTACATAGCGAGACTGTCTCCCAAGTCCTTGACTGCCTGTGCGAGGGGCAAGGTCTGTGGGTCACATCTAGCACCAGTACCATCTGGCACGTTGGTTCCTTCTCCACCCTAAAGGCAGGGCAGGGGCCGGGTGAGTAGCTCAGCGGCAGAGCGTGTTTAGCTTGCACGAAGTCCTGGGTTCAGGCCTACAAAAGGGCAGAAACCTGTCCTCCCCGAAACCCACCCTGGACGGCCGCAGAGGAGCAGAAGCCTGTGCCCAGAGCCGCCGCCGGGAATCACGGGAACGTCCGCCTTTGTCCAGGGTCTGCTCCGCAGCAGGCTCTTCCGCACACGCGCGCACTCCACGGTTGCAGCAACCCTGTCCACGATAACATCCACCTTAGCCAAGGGGAAGCCTGGAAGTCCAGAGCTCCCGGCCGCCCGCGGCGGTCGGTGACGGCGCCGAGACGAGCGTCCACTCGGGCCCACGTTAAACCGCAGGGCGCGGCGGGGCCGCTCCCGGGCCGGCCGGCGGGGGGCGCTGCAGACCGCGCGCCGCCTCCCGCTCCCGCGCCCTCCTGCGTTGCGGCGGGGCTCCCCGCGGGGTGCGGGGACGCGGGCTCGGGGGCGCGGGCGGAACCCCTGCGCTGCCAGGCGCGCGCTCCCGAGCCCAGCTGCTCCGCTGCACAGGGGTCCGGCTCCGGGTGCCAGGAGGACCTGGGACTGAAACTCGGTGGAGGAGGGAGGCTTGGCCCGGGCCCGGCACCAGGACCGGGACCGGGACCCCGGACCCCCCTCGCGCCACCTCCCTGTCCCCCGAGCGCCCCGGCGCGGTCCAGTCTGTCCCTCCTGGGCCGGGAGCGCGGCATCCACGGACCTTGACCTCAGCCCGTGCGCGGGCACCCGGGACCCGGCCCTCGCGTGGGCAGGTCCACCAGGCGCTCACGGAGTGCAGACAGCCCGGCCCGGCCCGGTCCCGGTCCCGCGGATACTCCCCGGGACTCTAATGCGTCGTAGCTGCCCCGCTGGGATCTGCGCACATCCGCAGTGCCAAGGAGACCGGAGGAGGAACGAGATTCCCCACTGCAGGGAGGCCGTCGGTGATTTTCTGCGTTAGAGTATACATTAACATGCTTGTCGAATTTTCCGCTTTCGCTTTTTAATATTTTTCCAATTCCCAGCTGTTCTCTGGAAATTTAAAAAGAGGTGGTGGGAGGGGTGGTGATGTGTATGCCACAGATGGAGATGGAAAAACTGCCCAGAACATGTTGACATTTATAAAAAAAAAATAAAAAATTTTAAGTTAACATCCCCACACACTTTAAAACTATGACATTAGGAACAGCGTCTAATGGCAAAAGTTACTGGTAGAACATCTGTTCCTTCCAATGGGAGGATTTCTTTCCTGCCAAGAATTTATGGATTTTATATAGGAGCTTGGTTCTCTTTGGGGAAAGGAGGAAGCCGGCCAAAGCAGCCCCTCGGCTTGGAGGGGTGCGGCCGCACCTCCCTTCTGCTGGCCCTCGCGGGGTGGGGGGGACACTCACGCAGCACAGGTTCCCTGGTGAGGGACCCGACCCGAGGGCCCGAGTCTCAAATCCACCACCAGTGAGCCTGCGAAGCAGGTCAAGGCGTCGGGCTTGAGGACCGGGACCCGGATGGGACTGGACATTGTGACTCCCTTCCAAGAGGCTTAATCGTGTTTTGGAAGGGAAAAGAGAGAGTTTTTTAGAGAGATAAAACCCCAACAACCCCTATCAGCTCACTTTAGCTGTGCCTTCCGTTTCCACGTGGACCAGGTAAGTGATCATTGGTTTCTCCCAAATCTTTCCTCTCTCTATCCCTAGTGAGTTGTCTTGCAGTAGCTCAGTGCAGCCTGGTGACTGGAAGGTTCATCTTTTCAAAAACATCAGAAGGGGGCTCAGAAGAAGCCTGGCAATTAACAGGAAGGACACTAAGCGGATTCGCCGTTGAAACACTAATGATTACCTTTTGATTCAAAGTGAGTTTATCCAAGCAGGTCTTGTCTTGAGCAATCCAGAGGACTTGCTGCCCTTGAGAAGGTATTGAGTCCAGAAAGGGAACGATTCCTTTTTTGCATTTGAAAATGAACCACTTTAGCTCCTTCACTGTTAAGTGACATGGATATTTTCTCCTCTTAGGGAATTTCATACGAAACATGAAAAAAAATACAGCTAACACCAAGCATAGTGACGCTCACCTGTGATCTGGAGGCTGAGGCAGAACGAGCGTAATTTCAAGGCCAGCATGGGTGACACTTCGAGGCTGGCCTGGCCTACACAGGGAGACCCTGAAAAGCAGGAATAAAAGACAGCCAAGCACAGTGGAGCACACTTACATCCCAGCTACACAGGAAGCTGAGGCAGTGGAATTCGCAAGTTTCAAGGCAATTTGGCTGGCAATTTAGCAAGCCCCTGTTGCAAAAAAAAAAAAAAAAAAAAAGGCTGAGATACGGTCAGTAACAGAGTGTTTGCCTCTCATGCTTAAGGCCCTGTGTTCAGTCCCCAGCGGTGGCAGGGTGACCATGTATGACACCAAGATGGCACATACAACACACAATCAAGAGTTTAAATTGTCTCCCAGATATATGGAATCTTAAAAAGATGTGTGCAATAGAAGGGAGACTATTACTGAGAGGAATAAATGGGGTACAGGGAGAGGAATGGGGTAACAAATATCAAAATTTTTAGACATGTTGGAACCCAGTGTTTTGTAAAATTAATAAGCACTAATAATAATAGGGGAAAGTCTACAATGTTCCTGGTGGGTAGAAAGAGAGAGACTACAGTTTGCTACATTCTTACAAGCCAAGCAATATTGCTGAACACCTAACAGAGACAGGACGCCCTTTGTGGGGCACTGTCCCCACCCCCATTGTAGGTTGGGGAGCTGGTAATAAACGGACCCGGCCTCTGCAAGCCAGGTAAGTGTCGGGAGCAAACAGCAAACAGGTTAGAGACAAAAGGTTGTCGGGGGCTGGTTCTAGAACTGACACTGAGCAGTGCCCACAGAATTTCTCAGTGCACGTGAACCCCAAACACCTGAACACTTGGCTGATATGACACAAGTTTTTCACCTGATTACATTCAGAACATTATTATGCACATAAAGAGCATGTGGCTCACACCTGTATTCTCAGCACACTGGAGGCTGAGGCAGGAGGATCACTGCAAGTTCGAGGCCAGCCTTAAGTACATAGTGAGATTCTGTCTCAAAAAAAAAAAAAAGTACTCGGGAATGGAAGAGTCAGGTTGAAATTCTAGCCGATTTCTTTTTGTGTGTGGGTGTCACTGCGTGTGTGATACTTGGGATTAAATCCAGGGCCTTCACACTAATCTATAGCCCCGGCCCCAGCCCTTTTTGAATTTTAATTACCTAGCATGCCTTTTTAATTTAACTTTTTGATTTTTTGCCATGGGGTCTTGGAAAGTCAAGGTGCCAACTGAACTTGGATTTACTATCTTCCTGCCTCAGCCTCCCAGACTGCTGGATTTGCTTCTGGAGTCACTCATTTTGTTAGGAGTAGGGTTAGGTTATCTAAACCTCAGATCCCTTCTCCCTGAAATGAGAATAGCTATGTCTATCTCTATAGTTACTGTGAGGACTAAAAGAGAAAATGCCTAAGATGCTGAGAACCGGCATGGTGCGAAGAAAACCTTGATGGATGTCAGCCTTTGCCTTTTCCTGGTAGTGCTGGGACTGAGCCCAGGGTCTTGTGCACACTAGGCAAGTGCTCTGCCCCTGAACATCCCACCCCCTTTTTCATAAATTTTATTTTGAGACAGGGTCTCACTGAATTGCTTAGACCATGGAACGTGAGATCCTCCTGCTTCAGCCTCCCAAGTAGCTGTGACTGCAGGTGTACATCCCCACACTTGGCCGGTCGTCCTGTCCAAGATGTTCCAGGGCTTTCATAACTAAGGCCCTCTTGGTGGACACAGAAAGGACTGGGTATATATATATATATATATATATATATATATATATATATTTTTTTTTTTTTCCATGCAGTACTGGCAGTCAAATCCAGAGACTTGCTATGGGCTCCACCACGGAACCACACCCCACCCCAAATGGGACTCTGCGTGAGCAATCTGTTAGAGCAGCACAGGTTGGAGCAGAGACTGCTCTTCCTGATGCCGCACACGTGTCCTCGTGCAGACCTGGCTCCTTCTCCATCGCCTGTCTTAGTTAAGTGACCTCTGGGTCTTGCTTAGCCGGTCACCCTGAGCTTGTGAGCAGGAGGGTGAGAGTCAGAGAGTCTGGGCCAGAGTGAGAAAGTGCAGGGACACCACTCTGGGCCCCGTGGGGCCTCGGCTTCCTGGTAGTGCGGAGGAGGCTTTGAGTGGCTTGTCGGTCATCGTTCGGACGCTTTCCAGCCCTGCTCCTGGGTTCTGCAGGCTGTGCTTGCTGCGAGGTCTGAAAGGGCTCTCTGATTCACTTGCTCATCCCCGTGGCACGTGCCCAGATCTATTTTAGGCTGGGATCCTGGTTAGGGTAAAAGGGATTACCTTTAGATACCGCGAGCATTAGAGGAACGTTGGCAAAAGGTTTGGGAAGATGGGCAAGAAAGAGCAGCATTTCCCGCTGAGAATGAGGGCTCGGAACTCAAGCAAGGCCCCAAGGTGCCGCTCCCAGCTGCTGGCTTCCTCTGCTGCCTTCCGAGTTGACCGTTGACGGGGACTCAATGTGTGACCTTCAGCAGGATGTTTTCTTTTTCTTTTTTCTTTGATATGGGCTCTTGCTAAACTGCCCAGGCTGGCCTTAGACTCACTTTCTCCCTTCTTCAGCCTCCCAAAAGCAGAGATTACAAGTGTGAGCCAGCACACCCCACAAGATGCTGTACTTTCTCAAAGGCTGGTAGTTCTTGTTCTAATTGATTGAATACACATGGAAAGTGCTTTGAAATCTGTGAATGGAAGACCGGGGAAGAGAGGTCACGCTTATTTACTCTTGGTGATTGGGTGGAAGGTATGGGGGTTCTTGGATATGAAAGGATTACATTATTTGAAGTCATTGTCCAAGCCAAAGCCCAGAGGAATGTGGGCCATTTTTAATAGGTAAGAGTCCTTGTCACTATTAGAAAAAAAGCACAGGTTAGATCAATCTTGCCCATACAGCTTTGTGTACACCAAACATCGCCCTATTTAGATGAAAAAACAAGCATACATTCCTGGAAGGTGAGGGGCTCTACTTTATCTCAGAGACAGCACTGGTGTCAGGTGCTGGGAGCAGCCTGGGTTTCCAAATCTGAGACAGCTGGATACCCGTCCCAGCTGAGTGAACTTGAGTAAGTCACTTGAAGGAGGCTGAGGCAGGAGGATTGCTGGGGTTCAAGCCAGCCTGGGCTACAAAGGGAGTTCAAAGCCAGCCTGAACTACATTGTAAAACCCTGTCTCAAAAAGATAAAGAAAAAAAAAAAGTCACTTGACTGCTCTGAGTCTTGCCCAGTCACCTCCCCCCCCCCATAAAATGGGTTGAACAGATTCCTAAGTTCTTGTCATGCCAAAGGCGCTCAGTGAAGGAGAATCCCTTTCCCTTTATCTTCTTTCTCCCTGTTGCTTTCCTTTCTCTCTACCGGCAGCTCCAACTCCAAGTCTAAGCTTCCCAAGACCTTCATACTGCTTACCTGTGGTCAGTGACAAAGATAAAGGAGAGAGCAGCTGAAGAGTTAAAAAGAAAACAAACAAATCAACCCCATGGGCTAAACCCACAATCTTTGTAATTGTCCCTCCTCACGCATTGCAGTTTCTATTCCAGGTTTTATGTTGCCCATCTGGGAACACTGTCAAAGCAAATGTTAGTTAAAAATTGTTTACTGAAGGACAGGTCGTTAAACACGGGGTAGAGATGAGAATATTGTTATGGTAAACCTAAAATAATTTTTCTCAAACCTTTATTTATAAAGGAAGACCTTGAAAGAAGTGTTGAAATACGTCCATGGGCAGTCAGAGGATTTTGCCCATCTGTTCCTTCCACAGATCTACATTCTGGTTCTATCTCGGTAGAGATTTGTCTCTTCCACAATGGCCATGCATTTGAATTAAGGAAATCAATGAAATGTTTAGACCTGCTCCTATGAATTTAGTTGCCAGATAGACTATGAGCTCAGTATTGGTGGAGCCGGGGAAGACAGCTACCCACACAGAGAAACCCACCCCTGTCATACGTCCTTAATCAGTTCAAACATTCAGCTATGCAGTTTTATCTCTTTAAAAAAAAAAACACCCAGTATCTACTAAATATCAGGACAAAAAAATGAAAATAAAGGAGAACCAAACCTGGAAGAGGTCACGTGTTTCCAAATGCAAATTGAGATCCAAACATTAAACAATTGAGATCTTCTAATCCTTAGACAAAGGCATAAATTGCAAATCAGACTCCCTTGCCAGAGTGGTTTTGCTTAACAAAGTCCTTAATGCAAAAATTCCCCTAGGCAAAGACTCTCTGTCTCTTTATACTTTGGCTTCACCAAGGTCCATGAAGTCAGTTAGACTGCTCAGCTGTCCAGTTAATTGCACTTAAAAATCAGTTTGTACCTGAGGCCTACATCATGCAGACTGCAAAGCATAGAAGCCTACTGTGTTTCTTGGGGTAAACAGCTCCCCTCCAAAAAACGAAGTTCCATTCTGTGCGAATCACTGATTCCAACGGAAGTTTGTGATATTTTGTTGAATAAATCCAAAAAATCTGACTAACATGTTTTAACATGATGTAACACGCACCTGGTAACCAATTCGCATGTCCCTAAATAGTAAGGAATGGAGAAAATGGTTGGGGGAAATACTGGAGAGTGCTTTTATACCAGAAAGGTGTATCTGCAGACGCGCGCGTGCATCTCCACCTTCTTAATTCTCCTTCGGTTCTGCCTCCCTTTGCATCCAGCCTGGTAAGGCGGCCCTTGAGGAGATCACACAAGCTGAGTGGAGCTCATGGAAAGAGACAGGAGGGCTGCTGTGACCCTGCGGGGACCGCTGCTGTGTGCTTTAGGGAACACAGTGCTGGGTGCAGAGTACTTGTGTGAGTTGGTAACAGGGCACTAGAGCAGGGCTATGGAGCACAATTACTTTTTCTGAGGCTGTAATCCCAGCACTCAGGAGGCTGAGGCAAGGAGGATCACTGTGAGTTCGAGGCCAGCCTGGGCTACATAGTGAGTTCAAGGCCAGCCTGCACCATCCAGTGAGATTCTGGCTCAAAAAAAAAAAAGAAAAAAAAGAAAAAAGAAGAAACCTGTTTTATTTTATTTTGGGGATACTAGAGATTAAGTCTAGGAGTACTCTATCAGTGAGCTACCTCCCCAACCCTTTGTATTTTTTGAGGTGGGCTCTCACTAATTTACCCCGACTGGCTTTCAATTTGTTATCCTCCTGACTCAGCCTCCCCAGCTGGGATTAGGAGTATCCAATATAATGTTACAGTTTGGCTTCTCCTCAGTGAAAGCAGAGCTGTACCTCCAACACAGGGGCTTTTGTTAGTTCTACACACTATTCAGGTCGGTGTGGCGTCTCACTATGTAGCCCAGGCTGGCCTCGAACTTACAGCAATCCTCCTGCTTCAGCCTCCCAAGCACTAAGATTTCAGGTGTGCACCACCATGTCTGGCCATGCTGGAACTACTACTGTCCCCCAAGCAGCACCAGTGGTCTCTAACTTGAAGAGCAGCTTCATAGACACCAAGAGCTGGCTCTTCCCATGTGGCTGACCACCAACCCAGGACCCTACAGGGAAAGGGACCTTCTTCAACTTTTGCAGCACAATTTTTTAAAGTTTTGTTTGTTATCTGTCCTTTTCAGACATAACTTTTCCTTTGAAAAGGAGCATAAGGGATCATCTAAGGAAAAGGATTTTTTAAAAAAAAATCTCCCTTTTCCTCAAGTTGGACTTCCTGGAGGTGCCCGGCCATCTCCTAATTATTTCTGTAGGTCAGCTGATATTCACCTGCCTCCCCCCAACACGACAAGCCCTTTCTGCGAATGAAACTTTCCGGAACCAAAGCAGAGAATCACCTGGAAGGAAAACTCTTCAGCTGGGTATGGCGGGGCCTGCCTGTTATCCTCACACTCAGGTAGCTGAGGCAGGAGGATCCCAAATTCAAGGCCAAGCTGGGTTACATAGTGAGACGCAATCTCAAGTTGAACAAACAAACACAAACAAGGAAGACTCCTCTAAAGAGAGATGCTAGGTATTTTTTGTTAAACATTCAATTAATGATTAATTTTATTCAACTGAGTCCAGTAACTGGGTATTCAGGGGCAAAAAGGGAAAGCCCTCAGCATGGTCCAGAAGTTACTTTCTGTTGGAGGATACAGACCCACGAGGCCTCCTAGCACAGAAGGATTAGTGTCCAAGGAAGGATCTAGAATGAGCAGTGTGGAGGCGTCTTTAAAAGCGAGGCTCTGAGGGACACAGAGGCTCTTGTTAGGGGAATACGGGTTTTTCCAGAAGCCGAAGAGACCAACCCTGCTAGCGAAGGCTCACGGGTGAAGTGGACCTTGGGGGTGGGTGGGAACGACGTTGGCACAGCCAGTTCACCTCAGCAGCGACTGCAGAGGAAACTGGACACATAGCTGCAGGTCACAGCAAGGGTGACCCTGTGAAATCTGCACCCTGTGGACAGCAGGGGTCAGGAGAAGAACAGCAAGAGGAGGGCTCCCCGGAAGGCATGACCGGGATGGTTACCTGTGGGCTGCCCAGAGCAGGAGCCTTTTCTTCCACCTCAGAACTAAAAGCATAGATTGTGTTCAGGCACAATGGGCCACTTCATGGCTTCGTGACCAGCTGAAGAAACAGCGCAGGAAGTGCAGTTTCCCCCGTCTTCCGTGACAAAGGAAAGAGCACACCAACAGGGAGACAGACGTCTCGGGCTTCTGAATCTAGGCAGGTTTACTGGGTGTTAGCAAACCCTTCTGAGCTGTGTGGATGTGCTTTGCCTCAGTCCTACCTGCCCAGAGGACTGAAGACAAAAAAGTACTACAAGAGCCTTGCGTGTGTCAGAAAGAATGAGAAATGGACACAAAACAAGCTAGGTGCAGTGTCGCATGCCTCTGATCCCAGCACTTGGGAGGATGAGGCAGGAGGATTGTGAGTTTGAGGCCAGCCTAGACTATATAGTGAATTTGAGGCCAGCATGGACTACAGAACAAGAGCCTTTCTCAAAAACGAATGAAAAACAACAACAACAAAAAAACAATAAACAATGGTGAAGGCCTGAGATATAGCTCATTGGCATAAATGCCTGCCTGGCAAGTGCAAGATCCTGAGTGCAATTTCAGGTACCAAAATAAACAAACAAACAATGGTGGGAATGGGTCTAAAAGGGAACCTCAGTTTCCTCATCTGTATAATGGGTATGAGAGAAGAAAATGCCACCCTACCTATTAACCAAGGTAGTGAAGAATGTAAACACTTCACAAAGTTCATAGCAATGTACAGAACTGAGGATTATTAACTTCTAGCAAAAAAAAAAAATAACCTGAATAAGAGGAGAGTCCCTGTCCCTGTTGAGAGAGTGCCTTCTAATTGTACCCAAGACACTGCTTTTATGGTCTGCACCAACTTATTTACCTTGCAGGCTTTTAGCAAATTGGTCCAGGTTCCCTTAATTTCTCTGCAAAGTTATTCTCCACTTTAAAGTCTTTTAAGAGGTATGTGTTAGAGCACCAGAGTGCACTGGTCACCTTTTGTGGAGATCTGGCCGCTGTGTTGTGACGGGCTGATCCTGTGTGACCGCTGATTCAGATGATAGAGGCAAGACAGGAACTGTAACCCACTCGGTCTCCTGGCCTTGGGTGCAGTGGACCGAGTCGGTTTGAGTACTCACTCTAGTGAGTTTAACTAGATGATTATAAACCTCCATCAGGGGCTCTATCCGGCCTCCTTACTGCCTATCAATAACCCACATATTGCTGCATAAAAAACAACTTCATCATACCTGGCATCACATCTCCTGCTTCCTGCTGTACTTATATGGTAACACGTAACACAGATATGAAGACGTGTAAAAGAGCAGATGGACCTCACATGGGTGTATCATTATAATCATTGAGTTTCATCAATCAAAACTGTTCTTGTAGGTGAAATCACACGAGATCTCAAAGAAATCGCCTAAAAGGATTCACTTTTTGTTGCTGCTAAATCAGGGTTCTATTTATTTCCTGCTTTTCCTTTAAGGACAAATGGAGAGGGACATTTGGGCGTACCTATTGCAACATGCTGATTCATCTAGGTGTAAAGACTAAAGCAATTCAAAAAAAAGTGATACTGTTTCAAGGGCTGGATGACAAACAATTAAAAAGAGGGACTCCAGAAGTACAGGATTGCAGAGAAGCAGCCTACCTCGTGGGCTTGACCCACTGCTTCCGCGGCCCTGCCTAGGGCTGTAGCAGTCCTTGTAGGGATCTGAAAGATTCAGTTTCTGTTAACATTGTAGCCTTAGCTTCTTTGTCTTGACTCTGGCCAGGGCATAGAGGCATTGGGTATTTCAAGACTTAAGAATGTACTCATTCAACAAGAGATGGTGACAAATTTATCTGATACTTGTTTTGTTTACAGTAAAGTCTTCCAAAAGTTGGGTTCATCTCCAATCTCCATTTTAGTTTCACATAATGTAAAACTAAAAAGAAAAACTTTTCATACGGCACTGCGATTTCGACAACTTTTTTATTTTCATGGATAGAACATTCCGCGGTACATTCCACAGCCTACAGCAGGCAGACGATCGGGGTGGCTTTATAGAAAATATTATTGAATGAGTCTGCCAGTGAACAATGAATGATAGTTTCATAAACAACCTTTAGGAGGCAGACACAGCTTCACTTTAGCCCTATAAAAACATGTCCATGTACAATAGCCTGGAGAAGGTGCTAAGAAAATACACAACTAAAATAAATACATAAAATATATAATAAATAAACTGACAAAAATAGACATAAAAGGTTTTGTGTGGGACTAGATAATGCCTAGGACTGGCTAGGGACTGTGTATGGGGTGCAGGGTATCTGGTCTATAAATCTATCTTTTTAAAAAATTTAAATTTATTGGTACTACTTAGACATACATAATGACCACATTGATTATAGGGAATTTGTGTCAGTATGTGATTACAAATCCACCTTTGCATGTGTTGAGCTGAAGGTGGTGTGAGAAGTCAGAACACAGAATAGAATAGGTGGTTGACCCAGACTGCTAAATTCAGACACCTTTTTTTCAAATCCATTTTATTCATAGACAATTCAGGTATTTAATGTGCAACAGGCATCACCACTGCTTTGTTTTAATATTTTCCCTGGAGATTTGCTTTTCTAACATAAAGATTACATCCCTTGGGCTTCTTTACATGAAAATTTGTATGTAAAAATTGTTAATTTTGACCTATCAAATACTATTTCATGTTTCTAAAAGAATGAATGTTTTGTTTTGTTTTGTTTTGCTTTATTTTGTTCGTGAGACAGGGTCTCACTATATAGATCATTCTGGCCTTGAACTCAGTGTGTAACCCAGGCTGCTGTGAAACTCACAGCAATCTTCCTATTTTAACTAGAATAACTTTTGAAAGGGAAGGACTTATCCTCCCAACCATCCTACTTGAGACGGTGAAAGTACCAGTTTTGCTTTTATAAACCAAAATGGGATTGCAAGAGTCAATATGTCTTCAGGTAGAAAGGAGATTTAACCAGAAATAGAGGTGAACTGAACATCTGTGGACATGTTTAGGAAGAACTATTGTTAATCCTTTGTGTGTGTACGCACTTGAGCTAAAATCTAGGACATATAAAATTAAATGTCATAAGGAAAATATAATAAGCAGGCATCTCAATTATTAGGTACTCTTTATTACACAGGGTAAATGGCTCTGTGACAGCATAATGACAGTGCCCAGAGGAGTGCAGAACTGATTAGTATGCGGGCAAATAGTCGAGCTTCGTGTATATGTCGAATAGTGTTTTGTCCTGTTGCATTTTTGGGAGATCTTTGCCATTCATCCTAGACACTGAAGGTTTTTTTTTTTTTTTTTGGTTTAGAAAAAAAATTACATAGAAATGTTTCAGATGACATCAGAAAAACATGCACACCTTTAAAGTGCCTTGACAGTTTATTTAGGAAGTTTCCTCTATGTTGTATAACAGGCAGTTAGCCAAGATGCCACCATCTCACAGAGGAGGTGCTGAGTAAGAACTGAGAATATTAAGAACGATCCCAATTTAAGAGAACATAAAATGTTAGAGTGTAGGTGTTTTAGTGACAGTTGTAATTGCTCTCTTAAAAATAAAACCTAAATATTTTTCCTTCTTTGAAAAAGCTGTCTCATAGTTATTATACTTATTTTAGAATATCTGGAAACTGGGCAAGAGGAAACTCCAGACTGAGAAAATTAGTTTTAATAATTAGGTGTTTCCTTCTAGTCTTTTCTCTTAATTTCCTTGTTTCTCTCATCCAATACACACACACACACACACACACACAACACATGCCGTTGGAGTCATACTGTTTATAGTCTTATATCCTGCTTTTTCCACTTAACATACCATGAGCATTTTTCCATGTCATTAAATATGCTTTGAATACGTTCTTGGCCACATAAAATTCCATCCTATTGATGCACCTGTTTTCTTTTAGGCAGACACATACCATGTTTTCCAGTCATGCTGGACTCTTTTTTTTTTTTTTTTTTTTTTGGTACCGGGGATCGAACTCATGACCTCGCGCTTGCCAGGCAGGCGCTTAAGCCACTGAGCTAAATCCCTGGCCTCATGCTGGACTCTTTAAAGCCAAAGAAAATACTTTTGTGTTTGTGCCACCATGAGCCTCTTATAAATTTCTATGTTTTAAATCCCATTTATAAAATGTACTAAGATGCAAACACGTTTGTGAGCGCTAAAGGGCAGTTAATAAGCACTCTAGAGAAAATGCCAGTCAGCACCTGTCCCCTTGACGGTCTGATTAGTCACCACTGTGAAGTGTCAACAAGTGTCACGAATGCATTTCCACCTCGTGACACGAATCACTCTACTGCAATCTCTTGGGCCCCCATATTTAGATTTTAATGATGGTTTTAAACTTACAATAACTTCAAAACAAATGCTACAAACAGTCTATGATTTAGTTTCCTATGTTTGAGCATTTCGTGGAGACAGGTGCTGGGGGTCCAGCCCAGGCTAACACGCTCTGTACATTTTGCTGCCAACGCCCCACCCCTGAATTTGAGTCATTTTTAATTCTGTTCCTTGTCTTTAGCCACAGGGATAGATAAGTTTCAAAATAATCTGCTAGAAACTTGGACTTTACTGGTGATAGCACATGCTGCATATATGTACCCTTGAATCCTCAGGAGGGCACTGTGGAACTGTGTTCCCTGCCTGGAGAAGGCTCTTTTGTTACTCAAATTTTGTGGGAAGTGCAAGGCCAGACCTCCACAGAGAACCCTTTATATATTCACTTATTTTTAATCAAAGACAAACCATGGATTTTTAAAAATGCAAAATGGGAATGTGTAAGGTTACTGCTGCAAACTCTCGTATTAAAACTGAGCAAACTCAGCAACTGTGCCGTTTCTACCTGCAAAACCCCTGAGGTGAGAACTCACTTCCACAGCGCTTTCATGTGCATTTGTGAAGGGTAAACCTAGACCAGATGTTTTCACAATTTTATAATTTCCAATAGTTGAAACTTTCAGCTGTGATAGTACTTATTATAAAACCAAGTAGCTTAAAAAAACAAGCCTTTAATAGCCTCTGTTGAGATAAACTTGGCTTTATTTAGCATTTTTTGCATGCCCTACACCTCAAGTGTGTCTAAACCGAAATCTGTTGTTTTTCTAGGACAAAAGACAATGAAATCCTTATTCAGATAAAATATTATAGGTTTATTTAAAACTTATTTCTCACCTTGAGTATGCAAAATACAAACTCCACAAAATGTTCATTTCTTTACTTCGTAGTTTACAAATATACAAAATAGAAGTTTGCTTAAATTTATATTACATATTTATTAAGGCAAGGAACTATATAGAAAAACACATTTGTCCTGTTTAAGGCATACTTGGGAATAATCCATTGTACAAATTATTGCACATCTGAAACCACAGTGCATAACAGACTGTCTGCATAAAAATGTTAAAGAAGTAAACCAGGTGTATTTACCTGACTTAGGTCATACATGTAGATCGGAAGGCAAAAATAGATTTTCCTTGTCAAAGTATGCAGCAGTTTGAGAAGAACTTTGGCTTCCTCATTTGGTACCTTTAGAACCAAGACTCACCAAGCACCATCACGTAGGCTATTAAAACACATTTTCTGTACCTGAATTTCTTTCTCTTCTTCTAACATACTAATGGCTTTTAGAAGGCAAAGAGAATACAAGGTGATCTTTAGACTTATATTGCATCGAGACACAATTCAAGAAAATCCTGGTCTTCCCGCCCTCCCCGCGCATGGATCTAATTTATACCCTGATATCCACAACTTCCAGTCTCCCCCATGGCGTTTCGTAAGTCTGGGTATGTTCAAGTCGGATTTGGAATTGGAATGATAGAAGATCCAGTCACAGACCCCATCTGTTCTTTGATTCTGTTTTGTCTTTTGGATTTCACCTTTCTCCTGATTATCCACTCACAAGCTCACTTGTTGGGAACGTGACCATGATTGTAGTGCTTGCCAGCTGGGCTCCTCCCCGTGTGGGAAGACAGTGTAAAAAGGTTTTTGAAAAAATACTGAATTCTCTCCTGGCAGTGCGGGTCGAGTCCACTCTGGGGTTTAAAAGTGCCTCTTCATGTGTAAGGCGAGGTGGTCCGACCTGGAAAAGGCCCGGTCGCACTTCTGGCACTGGAAGGGGCGGTGGCCCGTGTGTTTGCGGTAGTGCCTGGTCAGTTCATCGGAGCGGGCAAATTTCCACCCACAGCCATCCCAGTCACAGTGGTAAGGTTTCTCACCTGCAAAGGGAAAAGGAAAAGGAGCTGCTGAAGCCTTGATTACAGAGAGGCCACCCTGCTCAAAACCGGAGGCCCAATATATCTGTGCGCCCCATTTGAGAGAATTCAGTTATGTCTATCCCACTGAAGGGTCATATTAAATTTCAGACCACACATTAAGAACCCTATGACTTTTAAGCATTGTTCTTATGTTTAGGAAAATATCAGCTAAGCAAATGAAAACATACCAATATCACTGAAGTCTACATTTCTAAAAAGATAATGTTAATTCTCTTGATCAAAGACTTCACAGAGGTATAGACAAATGCAGAAATTATGACTGATGGCATCTCCCTGCCCCAATCAACCAACCTATATATATGTGTAAGTAATATATATATAATACACACACACATGCACTCAAACATACATAGATATACAATTAATCTAAAAACATCACAAGTAAACTGGATGAGGGGCACAGCCTGTAATCCCAGCACTTAGGGAGGCTGAGGCAGGAGGATCACTGCTGCAGGTTTGAGACCAGCCTGTGCTATAAAGTGAACTCAAGGCCATCCTGAACTGGATGTAGTGAGACCCTGTCTCAAAGACAAAAAAGTCACAGGTCGCTATTTTTCTCCTATACTTATTACACATCTGTTATTTTAGTGAAAGGGAGTACATTTGTACCTAGTTGCAGTGATTTGGAAATTTGGTGAGTCTTAAACCGGAATATCTCCAGCAATCATAAACATTTATTTCTTGAAATTCAAAATCTAGCAGGCTGGCTGTGGTGACACACACCTATAAACCTGCACTCCGGAGGCTTCAGGAAGGAAGATTACAAGTTTGAGCCCAGCCTGGGAAACTCAGTAACTTAGTAAGACCCTGTCTAAAAATAAAAATAAAGGGGCTGCTGGGATGTGGCTCTGTGCAAAGGCCCAGCACCACAAAAATTAAAAATTAAAGACTAAAACTACAAATAGAATGGGAGGATAAATCTGGAAAGAAGCCAATCAGTGAAAATAATCCAGAAAGTAAAAAAAACTGAATTAAAAAAAATTCTTATGCTTCACAACATAACTTCTTGATTATAGGGAGACAGCTTTGCCCAACTTAGAAAAGAGGCCCACATATGTCTGGGAACCTCCCTGCGTTTTAAAGGCCTAGCGAAACTGCACATTCAAGCACAGATATCATCCATCAAGCAAAAGGCTCCTGGGCAAAAAAGCAGGCGCCGCTGTGCTGCCCTCTCCCCGATCTAGAGATGAAGCAGATACACCGCAGCACCCCGAGGACGCCCCGGGAGTCCCAGCCTGTGAGTGCAGGGACACCAGCTCCCCTCCTTCCCCTGCTGCCCCCCCATCCCTACCTGTGTGGGTTCGCAGGTGCGCCTTGAGATGAGAACTCTTTGTATAGGTTTTGCCGCAGCCAGCATAATCACAAGTGTGGGTGGCTGTCCTTTTCCGGGGCCACGACCTTCTTCCCCTCTTTGGCTTGGGCTCCTCTGGCAGGCAGGAACCGGGTGGCATGAGCTCTAGGGGTGAAGAAGGTGGGGGTCAACATTCCGAGCCGGAGAAACACGCAGGGCCGAGCTAGGAATCCCCCAGCCCGAGCTAGGAATCCCCCAGACTGACCTTGGTAGTGAATCGGTGGGACCTGCGGCTGCATTTGGTCGGGCAGGAAGGGTGGGTAGTTGGGTCCCGGATGGGGATGGAATCCTGGGGGAAGCGGCAGGGCAGGGTGACAGTCCCTGTTGCTCAGCAGTTCCTCGGGACCCAGGGTCGGGTTAGTCCTGCTCGGGAGCTGCCGCCCCATGGAGAAGTCGTGTGCACTTGGCCGGTGCCCGTTGCTGAGCGGCGGTCCAGCGCCCAAGTGGGCCTCCAGCGGCCGGCCGACCGTGCAGGAGGACACGGCCTCTTGCTTGATCTTGGCGCACATGCGCGGCGGTCCGCCGTTGTAGGGCGCCACCACCACCGGGTGGCTGCCGTCCGGGCTGCCCTTGCTAACACTGATGACCGACGGACTGCCGTACTCGCTTCCAGGGGCGCTCAGCGACGCCTTCAGCACAAACTTGCCCATTAGCCCGCCACCTGGCGGCGGCTGCTGCGGCGGAATGTACACGGGCTCCAGCTCCGGCCGCAGGAGCTCGGCCACGAAGCCGCCCGAGGGGCTCACGTCGTTGATATCCGCCAGGTTGAAGGGCGTCGTGGGAGGGGGCGCCGCCGACTCCCGGCCGTACAGGAGGCCGCCGCCGGTGCCGCCCGGGGCCACGCCCGGGTCGCCGCCGCCCCGCATGGGGTAGCTGAAACTGCAGGTGGAGGGCGCGCTGGCCGGGCCGCTGCTGGACGGGGAGGACGAGGACGAGGCTGACGCCGAGGAGGACACGGTGGCGGCCACAGACTCTTGATGAGACAGAGAGTTGGAGAGGATAAACTCCAGGTCCAGGAGATCGTTGAACTCCTCCGACTCTCTCCGGGGTAGGTGGCCTGGATTGCTACCGCTGCACGCAGCGCCTGCGCCACTGTCCAGGTCTGTGGTCACGGTCGCCGCCGCCAGGTCGTAGGGGCGGCCGGGAAGCCCTGGGTTAAGTCGCTTCATGTGGGAGAGCTCCTCCCGCCAGCGCTGTGGGGACAGGGCGAGGGGAGGCTTGAGCGGTGGTCCCTGGTCGCCACCCCACGCCCTAACCGGTTCGCGCCCGCACCCCGACATGGGCGCCGGGCGGGCAGAACGCTCCCGGGCACCCCGGTGCCAGCGCCGCACTCTGAGCCGACACCGGGACGAACCCGCCGCCCGGGGAACTGGGACACCGGCCCTCCGGCACGCCTTCGCCTCTGGCCGCCTACTCGCGAACCTCTCGGGCCCAGCTGGTGTCTCGGGACTTAGCCGCCTACGGCCCGGGAGGCGCGGGCGCCCGTCCTGCCGCCAGCCGGCAGCACCGCAGGGCTCGGACGACACGCACACTCAGCCGAGGCAGGGGCCCGCAGCGGTCCCGGGCAAGCTGCGGAGTCGGGCTGGTCACCGCCCCTTCCCGGCGCCCTGGCTCTAAGTGACCCGCGGGTCCCGCCCGTCCCCACCCCATCCACGGAAACCCAGCCAGCCGCTCCCGCGGTCCCTGCGCGACACTCACGTTATTCGGGGCACCTGCTGGACGCAGTGTCTTCTCCCTTCCCGCCGGGCCGGACGCGAACGTGGAGAAGGACGGGAGCAGCGCGTCGCTGACAGCCATGTCAGACTCGCCAGGTGGCTGCCTGAGGGCCGGGCAGGGCGCACAGGGAGGCAGGAGTGAGGGGCAGCTCCGGGCCAGCGCGCCGGGCCGTCCCGCCGGCCCGCACCCCTCGCTGTCCCCGATGCTCCGCATAGCACCTACCTCATTAATGTGGGGGCCCAGCTCTTCGGGAGGCCGAAGCAGCGGGGGTACCCGAACCCCAAAATTAACGAAGGGAAAAAAATAAAAGCTTAGAAACGAAGTCAAAACCCCAAACCCGAAAATGCCTAAGATCCTTCTTCTTTGGATTAAATATAAACTGGAGACATCTCTCTTTTAAAAAAAAAAAGTTCCTTTGTATACAAAAGTTCTTAGAAAAGTTGTAAACTCTTATAAAAACAGACGATTAGCAAGGCGAGTTAAGTAGTCCGGTGGCCAGGCTGCGCTCTCTTCGACTCAGCAGCGTCCCCCGCCGCTGTCGCGGTCGCTGCGGCTGTCGTCGTGGGCGCAGGGGCTGTGGCCGGGGCGGTGGGCGGGCGGCGCCGCCAGGTGAGAAGGGCCGCGGCGGCGCGGAGCCGCGAGCTGGGCGGAGGCGCAGGGCGCGGAGTCCCGGGGGCTGCGCGGGCCGCGGGCGGCTGGGTGGGTGGGGGCCCGGAGGGGCGGGGAGGGGCACTCGGCGGCTCCCGGGGCCGCCGCCGCCCGCCACCGCCGCTGCTCCCCGCGCGCCCGCAGCCGCGCTCGCTCTCTCCGGCGGGGGAACTGCCGGCGGCCGCGGCGCGCTTCTTACTTATAACTTCTTGGCAGCTCTTTCCCCCGCCTCCGAGCGACCAGCCGCGCGCGGGGTCCGTCGCCAGGCCCCGCCCCTCCCTTTCTTCTCCCCGCCCCCCGCGCGTTGTCATGGCAGCTAAATAAACAAACTCGGCGCACGTGGGGGCGGGGGATAAGGAGGGGCGCGGGCGGGGCCGGGGCGAGCCGTGACGCCAGCCCGGCAGCTGGCGGGCTGGAGCCTCGCTGTCGCCGGCGGCGGTGGCGGCGACCGCGCGGCGCGGGGAAGCGGGCACAGGTTGGGTCGCCGCGCGAGTCGGGCCCTCCGTGCCACCACAGTCGGTTCGGCGGGTTCGCAGCCCCAAGCGGAGAAGGCCGGTGGGGGCGGGGAGGGAGGTGACGCGCCCCCCACCCCGGTCCGCGTACGCGCTCGTCGCGCCATCTGCGCGCTGGAGAAGAGCGCGATTATCCGCGTGACTCATGCAGCCCGCCCCCCTCGCGTACGCACGCCGGGCCGGGCCTGGCTCCGGGCCTCGCGGGTGGGGGCGGGGACCGGGACGCGGATGGGGGGCGGTGCTGGGCGGCGGGGAGCGGGAGCCCGCGAGGGCTGGAGGGGAGAGCCGCGCCTGCGACGGCTGCGGGAGGCCGAGGGGGGCCCGGAGTTCTGGCTTTCGCGATTTAAGGCTGCGAGAAGGGAGTGAAAGGGCTCGAGGTGTTCGGGGCGGGTGGTGGGGGTGGAAGAGGGGCGGTGAGGCGCGGGGACAGCTTTCAAGCAGCAGCTCAAAGCGCTTTACGAGCTGCGCTCTCTGCTCTCCACTTGACGGATGAGAACACTGAGTCATAAAGAGGTGAAATGGCGAGGCTGGGGTCAGGCGACAGCGCGCTCGCGTCTGCTCAGGGTCGGCGCCCGGAGAGCACACCGAGAGAGACTTGGCTGCGAAGTGGCCGGGTACCAAGAAATGCAGTGACGCGTTGGGACCCCCGTTTCCAAAAAGTACACCCCGCGGCCGTCCTTGCCCCCTGGGAGGAGGACGGGAAGGGGAGGTCGTAGTTTCACTCTCACAACGCTGCCTCCCCACCCCCACTCCCCACTTAGTCTGCGATCAGTAATTTTCCAGCCGAGAAATGTTTTCGCCCTCATCTCTGCAAACAGTACTTTTTTTTTGGTTTGGGTTGGTTTTGTTTTTAAACGTGAGTGTGGTGTTCAGTATCACTCGCCGAGCGTAGGTTTGCGAGGTGTTTACTTTGGATTGGGGCTCCACCCGCGCGCTCCGGGCCGAGCCCCTCACCAGCGACTTCAGCGGCTGTGGGCCGTGACAGCGGGGGCAGAAAGAGGGACAGGGCGGCCGGGCAGCCTGCGAGCCGCCAAGCCTCTTCTGGAGCTCGGCCTGCCACGTACTTGTCGCTTGTCACCTGTTTGAATCCTGCGCTCCTGCTACTATTAGGTTTCCTCAGAATATTTGTTATCCCCGATTTTTCCACTCCTCGCCGACCACAGAAGCATTCTTGGAATGTATTTCGCCCCTAATGAATCGAGTCGGCCCATTCTGCCAAGGCCAGGAATCCCTGTAAGATCCGGAGAGCCGGACGCCTTGGAGGATGACAGCCATCCTCTCGCTGGTGGCTGGGGTGAGGGGGCGTGCCTTGGCAGGGAAACCGAGGCCCTTCCTCGTACGGCCTCTAGGGGTTCAGTCCCATCCCCAAAGGACCTGGCCAACTACACTACAGTACTTTGACTGTGAAAATACTGCCCTTTCAAAGAGAGAAACCGAAAGGGAAAACACCTGCTATCTTCCCGGACCCTTTCCTTGTGAAGCCAGAAACCACTTGGGGCTCCGAGGAAAGATGGCCACATTCCCATTAAGGCCAAGGTCCCCAAACCGCAGTGAACTTGGCTGAGTCCTTGACTGGCAGCTGTCTTGCACGGTATGTAAATGGCAAAGGCAGGACTTGTTTTTATTGATAGAAGGCACTAAACCCTTCCCCTTCAGAAAAATAACCGTAACTACCACAATGAAAAAAAAAAGATATTGCACAGATGAATTGGAAAGCCACTATTATTACGTCACATAATCAAGACAAGACTCTGAATCTCAATTGAAAAAGAAGTTTCCAGACAGCCTTCTGAAGGATAAAAGTCAGCGCCTCTTTGTGTGAGGCGAATATCTGGTTATTCCTCTGATTGCATCATAAAGGGGAATCTCTCCTTCACCCCAAAGGTAGGGAACTTGGAGTTGCCATCTCATCTCCTTTCAAAGCAGGTGCCCGGTGTGCCGAGGAGGCTGTGACCCTCCCTGTCTTTAGAACAGGTAGGGCCAGAAGAGTTAAATCCCTGCCCTGTGTAATTTATAAACATGAGGCTGAGTAAACCTTTGATGACTAAATTGCACTCTAAAATAATAATAATGGAAGACACTCTTTAAAGAAGAATTAAATACTGGTGACTTTATTTCAGCAAACTGATATTACAAGTTTTGTGGTATGGAAGTTAATTATTAATGTCTTTGGAGTTATAAAACAATTTTTTTCCAGGATAAACCACATTAGTTGGCAGAGGTGCATGGAAGCCCTCGGTGCTGGGGGATTAATTCAGAGCCCTGGAGGGGTGTGACAGCCTGAAGAGACAGTGTGACCGTTGCAGGGAAGGATGTAGCCCCCATCGTGGGTCTGGGCACATAGAGCACCCTGAGGAGCTGAGCTGCACCTTGGCCTGGTGGTCTGCATGGCTGCTGCAGGGCTCAGGAAAAGCTGCTTTTTTAATTTTTCTTTTTTAAAGGCCACAGCAAGGGATGGTTTTAAGTATCCCAATGGCTTTGAAATGCAATCCCCACTAATACATAACTGGGGGTGCCTGCAACTTCTGCAAGGTAGCAAGTTTTGTTAGTTTCCACTCACTGTCTACTTGTAAACTGCAGCCTCATTTTAATCTCAGTTTTGTTTTTGTTTTGAGACCAGATCTTGTGTTGCCTAGGCTGAAAATCTTGGAATCTGTGGCTCAAGTAGTCTTTCCTCATCCTCCTAGTAAGCTGGTACTGGGCTCCAACTTCTGTCTCGTGAAGAGGTTAAGAAAGTCTTCAGTTGGGGCCGGGGATTTAGCTCAGTGGCTTAAGCGCCTGCCTGGCAAGTGAAAGGTCAGTTCGATCCCCGGTACCAAAAAAAGAAAAAAAGTCTTTAGCTAGGTGTGGTGGCACATGCCTGTGAGCCCAGCACTCAGGAGGCTGAGGCAGGATGGTCATCGTAAGTTTGAGGCCAGCCTGGGTTGCAGAGTGAGTTCAAGGCAAGCTTGCACTACACAGTGAGACACTATCTCAAAAAAATAAATAAAAAATAAAAGGCCCTGAGTTTGATTCCCAGTAAAAAAAATGCATTTTATTTCAAAGAGAAAACACAATAGCAACAACAATGTGAAAAACAAAACCGAAAAGGAAAAGAAAGGCTTTGACACAAGATTTCCTCATCTGGCCGGGGATTTAGCTCAGTGGCATAAGCGCCTGCCTGGCAAGCTCGAGGTCATGAGTTCAATCCCTGGTACCAAAAAAAAAAAAAAATTCATCTGCTGCTGCTTCCTAGCTGGGCAGGTGGCTGACCTCACTTCATCTGTTTCCTCTTCTGTAAAATGGGGGCATTAATAGTACATCTAAGTGTGACGACACTCAAATTAGATCATACAAGCACAGGATTTGACCCTCAGTCCATACTATATTAATATCACTGCTATTCTCCAGAGCACCATAAATAATCTTCAAGAGGATAAAGGCTATTGTTACATTCATTACTGTATCCCCAGGTCCTAGTTCAGGGCCTGCTTAGCACACGGTAGTCATCTATAAGTAATTGTTGAACAAATGAGTAATGTACTTTTCCTTTTTTGAACAGTCCCTTAGCAGGAAGTTGGTCTTTCGGCACTCACCACAACCCATGCAGACTCATTATACTTTCCTCCGGCTCCCCTAAGCTTCCTAAACTGGAAACCCAGATTTCCCTGTATTCCTCCTCCATTTTCTTTGATCTGGGAACCTGTCCATTTCCGTTCCTAAGTATCTCCACTGTGTTTTTCCTACTGGAGCTGCCTTGGTTCCGTTTCCCTCCATCCCTAGCCTTTCATTACTGCAGGAGCCTGTAAGCCCCCAGAGCCCCCTCCTCCCACGGCCCCAGCGGAATGTCCCTGCACAGCCTCATCTGTTTTGTACCTGAGCCATCCCAGTGCTTTGACTCCAGACCTCTCCACCTGTGCCATCCTGCTTAGGGCCCCCTGCCTGGAGGTGCCGGGCCAAACTGCTGACCTGGTGGGCCCAATGTCTCCCGCTCCGCCTAGGTAAACTTTCCAAGGTGCCTCCAGGGACTGAGCACCTTCCCAACCCTTAGCTGGATGTTCCTGGAAAGCCCTGCAGCCTCGGTGTGTCTCTTCTCATCAGCTGTTTTTCCTCCCTGAAATGTGGGTTCTCCCAAAAGCCCCTCATCACACACAAACCCCAATGTTCCGCTGAATCATCTCTTGCTTGAAGCCCTTAGAAGTTACTGTTGCTTTCTCCAAGTCTCCATCAGGCCGCATGGTGACTCCGCTGCCTTTCCTCTTGGGGCCGCCATTATCTAGTTTCTTGTTGGTAGCCCTGTCCCGCGGGGCCGGTGACTGCAGAATAAATGCAATGACTGGGGCTCACCTGGCGGGGTCTTCTGGGGTGAGGGCTGGGTGTAGGGGTGGGGTGGGGGAGCTGGTCCTCGTCCTTGGTTCTGCCTTCTGAGGGCTCACAGGCTTGGGACTTTTCTACCCTTCCTTTCCTCCACCCACTCCTTTTGTTTCTTGGAAAAGTTCTGTGAAGGAGACAAAAAATAAAAATCATCTTCACTTTGTCCTCTCAAAACAGTTGGGCAAAGTGAGAGAACAGCCTGGGCTGAGGCACTGTAACAAAACAAACTTGAAAACACAAACAAAAATAACCTAAACCAAAACCAAATGGAGAGTCAACTCTCTTCTGCAGCCAAATTCATTGCCTTTCAAAACCCAAACATTGGTTATTGAAGTTTTTAGAGCAGAAAATGAATCACAGACATTTAAAAATCAATTCTCAGAAATTTAATTAAAATCTTTTTCATGAGCTCTTAGGTTTAATCATTTAAGTTACATCACTTAAGTACAAAAAAAAAATAAAGGCACAGGACATCCTTTAAGCTATTTAAGAAGATAATCTAAAATTAATGAGATTACCTTAAAGACTTTTGAGCTACCATTTTGACAACAGTATGTGAAATTCAGTTTATCAGGGCCCTGAGATGTTAACAAATGTTTTCTTTTCTTTTTTTTTTTTTTTATATCGGTACCAGGGATCGAAAACAAATGTTTTCTAAATTGCTGCTGCTTGCTGGGTGCAGTGACCCAGTCCTGTAATTCCAGCATTTGAGAAGCTGAGGCAGGAAGATTGTTGTGAGTTCAAGAACAGTTTGGGTTACAAAGTGAGCTCAAGATCAGCCCGAACTGCACAGTGAGACCAGGTCTCAGAAAGATCAAAACCGAACCAAACAAAAAAGAGACAGGGTATTACTATTCAGGCTGGCCTTGAACTTGTGGTCCTCCTGCCTCAGCCTCCCAAGTGCTGGGATTACAGGCGTGTGCCACCACTCCCAGCTAAATCCCTTATTCTTACATACCTGTGGAGTAGAGGGTAATAACTTTTAAGAGTATGAGTCATTGAAGTTATATATTTGTCTTGCCCCTCAGTACTGAGGATTCAACCCAGGGTCTTTGCACTGACCTATACTCCCAGCCCCTTCTAAATATTATTTTGAGAGAAGATCTTGCTAAATCACCCAAATCGGGAACCAACCTGCGATCTTTCTGCCTCGGCTTCCCAGAGTACTGGATTACTGGAGTGTGCCGCTATCCCTGGCTCTATAATATTTTTCTTAACAAAGAAACTAAGGGCTTACATGAGTCATCTTTATCTGTGACCTGTTTTGTTTCTTGAGGTCACAGGATGTACTTCAGGCTGGCCTTTAACTCATTATCACTATAGGCCAGGCTGACCTCTATAAACTCACAGAGATTCCCCTGCCTCAGCCTCCCCAGTGCTGGGAATTACAGGCATGTGGGCCCATACCTAGTTAACTGTGATACTTTTAAAACCAGAAGAATCCTCTGGATACTATCAGCATTTGAAACAACTTAAAAGTGAACGAGCTAACATTTTTTTTTTTTTTTTTGGAACCGGTGATAGAACTCACAACCTCACGCTTGCCGGGCAGGCGCTTAAGCCACTGAGCTAAATCCCCAGCCCCGAGCTAGCATTTAAAAGTATTCAAAGTTAGGCAGCCCTGGTGCCACAGGCCTATAATCCCAGTACTATGGGAGGCTGAATGGGAGAACTGAAGGTTTGAACCCAGCTTGGGCACTTTAGCAAGACCCTGCCTCAAAAAATTTTACAAAACATTAGAGAGTCAGCTCAAGATGAAGGCTCTGAGTTCAATCCCCAGGACAATACCCAGCCACCCACCCCCCGCCAAAAAAAATATCATTGAAAAATTTAAGAAATATTTAGGTGAAGTAACAGAGAAGGCAAGTGTGCAGAGGAAACTTGCTGGAATTTTCTTCTTGACCTGCACCACCAAGTTTTGCTGCTTTGCGGGGAGGGGAAGAATTAGCTGCAAAGGAGAACTGAGGTGTTATATTCTCCAGGATTCTGCTTCCTCCTGGGTGCTAAGGCATGAGGATCGCAGCAAGTTCAAGGCCAGCCAGGACCACAAAGCGAGACCCTGTCTCAAAATAAAGAAATAAAAAAGATTTCTGGGGCCACAGAGCCTCAGATTCTTAGGACCATGCTGTCCTGCAGAGGAGAACACGGTTCCCTGGGTCAGGCTGGATGGGAGGAAACTTGGGGCATTCTGGAAAGAGTAGGACTTAGAAGGTTAGAAAGGGAACACGTCAAACCCTGAGAAACACAAACAAGAAACAAGCAGTTCTGTGTTTAATTTTCTTCTCAGTTTGTGGGCTGGACAAGAAGGTAGGTGGTTTTTGCCTATATAACATTACAGACCTTGAGCCAGCAAAATGAATTTTCAAAAAAAATACTCAAATGCGCTTGATTACTGTCATTTTTTCTTTTTCACATAGGTTTGTGAATTGATCTTCATGTCCTGGCTGGCAAAAAGAGTGGCGAAAGGAAGGCTAGGGCTGATGTTAAAAAAAAAAAAAAAAAGAGGCCAGAGGAATTTTCTTTTTTTCTTTTTTTTTTTTTTTTTTTTGGTACCGGGGATCGAACTCATGACCTCAGGCTTGCAAGGCAGGCACTTACGCCACTGAGCTAAATCCCCGGCCCAAGAGGAATTTTCTGACAGCATGTTGTGTTGGATGCGCTGTTTGGAAGTTAGTAACTGGAATCTAGATTGCTCCTCCTCTTCTATCCAGAAACAGCCAGCAGTGGCTTAGAGGAGAAGCCCCCGAAAACGTTATGTAATCTTAGAGAAATTCCCAGCATTCTAGCAGATATCCCAAAAGGTGATCTGTTCAGAGTGGACTCAGTCTACTTAGTCAGTTACTGATAAATATTTTCTGTTTGCTAAATTTAACCAACAGAGTTGTTGGAGCCAAGCGTTGTGGGAAACACTGAAGCCTTGGGTTTCCAGGTTCTGATGTTTCCTTCCACATCTCCGTTTTCTGTTAAAACAGCAACTCACTCGGGCTGCTCTCAGGACAAAACAGTGTCTTTGGTTGATCTGGGTCCAATTGCAGTGCCATCATCTAAGTTTAATTCTTTGAGTTATCGCACTGTAACTTAACTGAGAAGGGGATGCGACCAAATTCCCTGGGCCATGGACGATGCAGCGTGGCAGGGAATAAAAGTATGCAGTGACACAGGGAACAGGTGGATGCTGCTACCCAAGAATTTGGATCCAGGCCCTGGCTGGAGTTCTCTGTCACAGCCCTGGGACTTGGGGCAAGTTGCCACCAACTGGTTGCACTGTACTTTCCGTTGTCAGCAAAATGGGTCTCCGAAGATACTTGCTTCCCAAGACGGTCCTGAGCATTAAGCAAAATATTGGATATGATACATTAATGTTAGTTTCCTAAACCAATGAAAGTCATGAAACTGGTTCCGCAGTACCCACTATTGGGAGGTGATGGAATTTCTTTCTTTTTTTTTTTTTTTGGTTCCAGGAATCAAACTCAGGACCTTGCACTTGCCGGGCAGCCACTTGTGCCACTGAGTTACATGCTCAGCCCTAGAATATATTTTTTTGAAGACTGATCTGCTTTGTCACATTATACTTTCCCCCAGGTATCCTAGAGTCCCTGTAACAATCCATTATCAAGCTCACCTGAAATTTTGCAGGGCTGGGTCCAATCTAACAATCATGCTTTCTGCATTTATCCCATGACTTGCAAGCGGTTTTTTTGTTTTCTTGAATCCATAAAGGACGATCTTGAGCCATGTAAGCTAGGCAAGAGGCTAAGACAGAAGAATCACCATAAGTTCAAGGCCAGCCAGGGCTACATAGATCAAAGCCAACCTAAAACTACAGGCAAACAGCCAAAAAAAAAGTTTGAGTTAGGTCATAGAATTTAAAAATCAAGTCCACCATTTAAAAATTACATCTCTGTTGACCATGTTGGTGCACAGTCCTAACCGTGTTGTTCCTCCAGGGGATACCGGAAGGGATTCCGTTCTCCCTCTGGAAATGAGGGTACAGCGACTTTCAGTTGCTAATTAACATCACTCAGAGATTGTCTCAGGCATTATGCTAACATTTAATATGCATGACGTTATTTCCTTTTGGATTTTTGAGACAGGATCTTAGTCTGCAGTTGAGGCTAGCTTTATACTCAGTCTGTAGCCCAGGTTGGTCTCAAATCCACAGTGATCCTCCTGTCTCAGGCTCCCAAGTGGTGGAATTCCAGGTGTGTGCCGCCATGTCTGGTGTGTTAAGTCATTTTGTCTTCAGGTTTCTTTTCTGATCTTGGTACTGTCCTGTGAGCACCACAGCGCAGGCTTCGGCAGGCAGAGTGTCGTATTGTCCTCCCCCACGTGTGCCCCAGCACTTGGGAGCTGAACCAGGAGGGTGAACTCGAGGCCAGCACCTGAGCTACATAGACCTATCTCAAAAAAATCAAATAAACCAAGCATGGTGGTGCACACCTCTAATCCCAGATCACTGCTAGTTCAAAACCAGCAGAGCTACGAAGTGAGCTCAAGGCCAGCCTGAACTGCATAGTGAGATCCTGACTCAAAAAGACAGGCAAAAAAATCAAATAAGCAGGGAACTTACCTGACTTATTCCAGAGTGTAATGCAGTTGACTGGCACATAGCAACTAGTACATATTTGTTTAATAAGTGATCCCCATTTTACAATTTAAAAAACTGCAGAATGGGGCCAGGAGGTAGTCTAGCACTAAAGCTTATGCTTTGTATGCAAGAGGCGTTGCGTTTAATCCCCAGCAAACAAACAACACTGTATTGTGGGGCAGGGAGAAAGTAAAGCTGCCTAAGGGAGGTCACACAGGGAAGCAGGTGTGCGTGGTGGCTGCTCAGGTAAGCAGCTAGTCCTTTCATCCTCTTCATTTCCCGGAGCCAGAGACCTGGGACGTGACATTCTCTAGATAGTAAAACCTCTAACCTCCTTCTCAGCCTGGCTCACTCAGCTGCCCAGGGACAGGGAGGAATCCTGAGGCCTAGCTGCTGATAAGGAGGTGTGGATGGGTAGATTTTCTACCTGCCGCTTGCATAGGTGTGCAGACAGTGCATGCCGTCCGCCTTCCAAAGTATCCCAATTGCCTGAGTTACTTCATGAACGCTTTTGGGATCCTGGCCCTTGAAATCATGCTGAGGCAGGGAACTGGGACACGGCCAACCAGCCGAACAAATGGGTGTGCACTGTGGGTCACGGAGATCCAGGGCACACGTAGGGAACACAGTTCCGGAGCCTGGCCCCTGGGCGCGGTCGGAAGGTGCTGTCCTTGGGTCTTCTGGGGGTGACTCAAGCAGGTGTCTGATAGGGTGGCCTGGGTCTGGCGTCATCCTGAGTAATGGGGGGCACAGGAGAGGTGGGCCCTTACCTCCTGGGCCCTGTGAAGGCTCGCCCGGGCTGCTCTGGCTCTGCAGCGGGTGCTGGGCACTGCTTTTCCTACCTGTACCAAATGCAAAGCCTATCTTTTCACTGGTCTTGCCCGATTCTTTGTTCAAGACATCAGGAATCCCTGAAGAGAGTCTACAGGCGCCCCCAAACCCAGTAACAGCTCTGTTTAGTTTTCTGCTTTCCCTATCCACATCTCCAGACGTCTGGCCATCTACTTCATAGCTCCTGTTTCCTTTGTCCGCTGAGTTTTGTCTTTTCATTGCCTTTACAGGTGTTCTAGTGGAGTTGCAAAAGGGAACATCAGAAAACCTGCTTGCTATACCATGCTTACCCCCAAATTCCACTTTTTATTTTATTTATTTTATTTTTTATTTTTTGGTAGTGGGGATCGAACTCACAACCACATGCTTGCAAGGCGGGCACTTATGCTGCTGAGCTAAGTCCCTGGCCCTTTAAAAAATTATTTATTTTTGAAATAAAAAATATTATTTTATTTTTATTTCTTTTCTGATGCTGTTGAGTTGCAGCATTTTCCTGGTGTGTGCAAAGGCCTAGGTTTGATCCCCAGTAGTGAGGCAGGAGGCTTTTTAAAAAATCAATTAAAAAGATTAGTTAATAAATGATTTTTAAGGGGGGGGTAGAAAAACCCCACATATCACCTTTGCAGCATTGACCATGATCAGCCATTTGATGTAGAAGTTTTCAGTTATTATTATTATTATTATTATTATTTTTTTTTTTTTTTTTTTGGTACCGGGGATCGAACTCATGACCTCGCCGCTTGCCAGGCAGGCGCTTAAGCCACTGAGCTAAATCCCCGGCCCCAGTTATTATTTCTAAATGGAAATATTACAATTTACTTTTAAAGCAGTATCATCTGCACACATTGTTATACATTTGCTTTCATTGTCTCTTAGTAATGTAACAGACACTTTTCTTATTGGATACAAGATGGGGGAGTGGCGGTTTTTGTTTTTGTTTGAGACAGTGTTTCACTGTGTATCCAGGCTGGCCTCACACGGGACCCCGTGGCTCTGGCTCCCACCAGGCTGTGCCACCATGCCCAGCTGTATCTTATATTTTTAAACATGTCGTAGTATTCCCAAGTACTGCTATTTTAAAAATCTTTCGATTTACATTTAAAATGTCTTCAGGTTTTCATCTTTCCAAAATTTATGTGCATCCTTAGCATATTTATTTATTTCCTTATAGTCCAGTTATAGAAACTCGCCAGGTGTGGTGGTGCATGCATATAATCCCAACACTCAGAGGCTGAGGCAGAATTGCCATGAGTTTGAGGCCAGCCTGCACTACACAGTGAGACCCTGTCTTAAAACAAAAATTATAGAAACGGATTTATAGTAAATTTTAGCCATTTTAAACTAGTCCTCAAAAATTTCAGTTCATGGGCTGGGGATTTAGCTCAGTGGCTTAAGTGCCTGCCTGGCAAGCACGAGGTCATGAGTTCGATCCCCAGTACCAAAAAAAAAAAAAATTTCAGTTCATATTCTCATTAGCAAACTGATAAGATACTGGTTTTCTATATTCCTTTTTTTTAGCATTGGCAGGAGTTGAACCCACGACCTTGCAAACAGGCAGGCATTCTACCGCTGAGTGTATTGGTTTTATTTATTTATTTAGAGATAGGCTCTCACTAGACAGTGCAGGCTGTCTTGAATGCAGTGCTGATCTTCCTGCTTCAGCCTCCTCAGTGCTAGGATTACAAATATGGGACATCGCACCCAGATGCACATTGGTTTTTTTTACATGCTGCCAGGACTGAATATTGTGATCTGTTCTCCTACTACCTCTTTTAAACATCAGCATCTGTGTATATAATTCTTTGAGCTAGTCAAACTTCAGTGGCAGTAAATGTGGGCTTCCTGCAAACTTGAATATACGGAGTTGTATGGTGTGAGAATGTAATTAGAGGTCTTCCTTTGCATACATTAACAGAAGCCTGGGAGGTGAGGTAATTTGCCTGGGTTACCTGTTAGCAGAGTTGGAGTGAGAAAAGAGGTATCTTGGCTTCTATCTAAGTTCCAGCCTCCAAGGGCTTTGATCAGTAAGCCCCTAATCTGCACAGACCTCAGCTAATCGAGGAGACCCAACTTTCAAAGAGTACCTTCTAAGGCTCTAAGCCTGCCTGGGGTACTTTGCTGACATTATTCCCACAATCACTTGTGAAGTAAACACTATTAATCCCATCTGTTCTGTTTCGTTTTGTTCTGTTTGTGAGACAGTGTCTTGTTATGTAGCCCAGGCTGGCCTTGAACTCACAGCAATCCTCCTGCCACAACTTCTCCAATTCCGGGATTACAGGCATGCACTGCACCACCTGGTGTATTAATCCCATCTGTGGAGGAAGAAATGGAAGAATTGGTGATGAAATTAATCACATCAATAATCCTGGGGCCTGGCAGGCTGCGACACTGTGCATGCTGGATTCAAGGGTAAGAAGAGAAGTATCGGCATGGTCATTCTGCCCTGCATGGGTAAGGAACAGATTTTCTGGGAAGACTGAAGACATTTAAAGCCCTCTCCTTCCCCTAGAAGATCCTAATTCAGATAGAGTCAGCACAAACAACTTCTCAAGACACTGCCCAACTGTGCAGGCTCTCGGGAGTGAAGCAGGGCACAGGCCCCGCTGCTGAGCCCCTGTCCAGGAATGCCTGGGCTGTCCAGCACGGCCTGTGTGTAAATGTCAAGTAAACACCAAACTCAAGTGCAATCTCACCATTGTGCTGGGACTGTTTGTTTTAGATATAATGGTCAGCAGGAAGGCAGAAGGAGAGGGAGGGGGAAATAATGTTACTTCGTGCAGCAGAATGGGAACATTAGGAGTTCTTTCCTTGGCCTGTTTGACTGTCAGAGAGACCCATGTCAAATAAATAAAAAGCCTGCTGCACACCATGCTGCGAAAATAAGCGTGTCTCTTTGCTTGCAAAAAAAAAAAAAAATCAGATGAGGGAACATTTTCCAGTCAATCACACTGCGGCAAAGTCATCCTGTTGAATTTGTGACTCACCGGTTCTGTGTCAATAGACAGACAGAGTAAAGCCCAACGATATGACTTCACCAGGAGCCGAAGCAGAAGTAGGGATGAGACGGGGCCAACTTTACAGCAGGCTCTAAGCTCTGATGATAAATAGCAGAGAAAACCAGCTGGGTAGTTGTATTTGTTGTTCTTTGTTCTTTTCTTTTCTTTGCTTTTTTTTTGAGAAAGGGTCTCATTCTGCAGTTCAGGCTGGCCTTGAACTCACTGTGGAGCCCAGGCTGACTTGAAAGTCCAGGTGATCCTCCTGCCTCAGCTTCCTGAGTGCTGGGATTACTGGCGTGAGCTACCATGCTCGGCTCTCTCCCCTATATTGATATTGAGGCCCACTGAGGAGAGGTAACATGTAAGCTTTGCACAAGGATTCTAATTCAGTTCTTTCTGGTTTAAACTTCAAGTTGTGATTGCAAACAGAATCTCATTTTGCTGGCCTGCTGTGAGCTCGACATTGGCTTCAGCCCTAGGATCTCACAGATAAGATACAGTTCTGGCTCTCAGGGAGCTGAGGTGCCAGTCAAAATATTCCTGTCTTGGTATTTAAGACCGCTGTGTGGTGTAGCGGCAAACACCTGCAATTTCAGCATGCAGGAGGCTGAGGCAGGAGGCCAGCTTAGCTTGTGCTGCAGTTCTTGTCTTTTACATTTTTTTTATGGGTACGTAATGATTACATAGCAAGTTCGAGACCAGCCAGCCTGAACTGCACAGCGAAAGACCTGTGTCAAAAAACAAAGGCAATAGCAATGCTCTTAACACAATTGGTTTGGGTTACCTAAAAACTTACTTGATATTTAAAGGAAAAAATGGTGCCAAACACTGCATGTAGGTGCTTTGCCAAGGCCTGTGGGGACAGAAGAAGCCCTGAGAGTAACAGACTGCAGGCAGCACAAACAGCTGATCTGCAAATGGCACCCTGCACACCGGGAAGGCAGCTGGCTGTTGGTCCTGCGTGCACAGGACAGGGTGGGCCACAGAGGCCCAGGTCTGGGAAGCCTGTCCCGCAGTCTTCCCCTGGCTCCACACAGGCCAGCTCGGGTCAGTCCTCTCTGCTCTCAGGTTGGGCCCCTCTGTGGTGTGGTGTGGAGTGAGAACTTGGTAGCTCAAAACATCAGGCCTCATCTGCTGTTAGACCAGTTCTTTTCCCTTCTTTTTCCTTTGGTGCCGTTCGAAGGGCACCCAGCGCATTGCACATTCTAGGCAAGTTACGCCGCTGAGCTCAGCTTAGACCTTGATTAGTTCTCGACCTCGGTTCCTAGATATGCTCAACCTAGGAAGGGAGGAGAGATCCAGGGCTGCTGGCTGTCAAAACCCAGACGTCCATCTCTTAGCTCCTCTGCAGCGCTGCTGAAAATTGAGCTTGGAAAATAGCTTTAACCATGAGAAAAAAACCTGTTGTCTACCCTGACAACAAGCAGTGCCTAGTGGATTTTTGACTTCTCTCTCCTTTTGTTTTTCCATTTTTTTTGAGACAGGGTCTCGCTATGTAGTTAACCCGGCCTCGAGTTCCCTGTGGCGCAGGCTGACCTTGAGTTCATGGTGATCTTTCTGCCTCAGCCTTCTGAGTTACTTTTTACTTCTAATTACAGTCACTTGGGTGAACATTTTGTTCCCCATATACTTCACAAACCATTGCCAAACATGAAGATACTTGGCTGTGTGATTAGAAATGTGGAGATGAATATGAATGAGGTAAGCTAAGCTATCAAAAGCTGTCATATTCGGATATGTTATATACATGTACCAATTTTGCATGATGAATGTAATCGTTATATACTGCAAATAGCTACTAATAAAAATAAGAAAAATTTTAAAAAGCATGTGCAACTGAAGATATGGCACAGAGGGAGAGTGTATCCCTAATATGTATGAAGTCCTAAATTCAATATTGCCAAAAGGAAAAGACATTTTTGATTAATTCACACTCACATATGGTAAGAGATTTAATTCATGACAATTCTTTTTCTTTTTTTTTCTTTTTTTGAGATGGGTTGTTGTCATGTAGTTTAGGCTGGATTTAGACTCACTATGTAGCCCAGGTTGACCTCAGACTTGAAGAGATCCTCCTGTCTTGGCTTCCTGAGTACTGGCATCATACACATGTGCCATCACTCCAGGCTGTATGAATTTCTTAAGATTAAAAGCAGGCCGGATGTGGTGGCACACACCTGTAATCCCAGTACTCAGGAGGCCGAGGCAGGAGGGTTACTATGAGTTCAAGGCCAGCCTGAACTACAACACGAGACCCTGTCTCCAAAACCAAAAAACAGAAGATTAAAACAAAACATGTCCTCTTATGTCCTAAATATTAGACCTATTCTAAAGATGGAACCATCGTGAATTGTTTCTTAATATTTTACTCTGCTGTTTTACAGAACTTCAAAGTAACTCACAGTGGGCCGGGGATATAGCTCAGTGGCACAGCGCCTGCCTGACAAGCACAATCCTGAGTTCCATTCCCTTCCCCCTGCCCCCCAAAAATGGCACAGTAGCTCATAGTGAAGTATGTTTTCTATTCCTTTACAACGTTAATAATATAGAAATAGAAAACCAAGTCCACTTTAAAAAAAAAGGAAGCTAGCATGTGATGTAGTTGCTAGGATTAAACATCAAATCAGTCTCTCAGCTTCCTGGCAGCCAAGACAAAAAAAGAACAAGCTCAGTTCCACAGCGCTCATTATCAGAGAAGAAGTCCGTGGTTATTTCGGTCCTCAAACCGCAAGTTGACTTCTCACCTGGATGCCCACATAGGACATTGATAGACACAATAATTAATGTTTTTGGCAAGAGCTTTACCACAAATGCCAATTTTTGTCTGCCATTTCTCATGAAGGCCTTTAATTAAAGTCAAGGGCTTAACACAAGCAGACATCAGTTCACCGACAGACTGAAGCTCAGAGCGGGATGGAGTTGGGGACTCTCGTGCTCTCGGGGGGACCTGTGGCCCGGGAACTCAGCGGATCCTGCGGTTATTTCCAGGTCCGGCAGTGAAGAAAGCGCTTGCAAAGGAGCCGGCCATGAACGGGCTTGGAGGAGCAGAGTCCCCAGGCACCAGGGACCGGGCCAGGGCAAGACCAGGTTGGTGAGCGAGCCCAAGGGGCAGCGCACAATAGAAACGCGTGGCCTGCTTGGAGAACTCAAGCTGTCTGGGGCCGAGAGCCATGCATTCTAACAAGGCTTCCGTTAAGGAGGCTGGATTTGCTGCTTGGACATTTTCTGGTTCTTCCAAGACAACTTTTTGTTGAGTTAAGCAAAAATGAATGAGAATCAGATGGACCACATTTCTCTTGAATACACACGGGTTTAGAAATGAAGGGGAAAAAAGAGCTTGACAGAATGCGTCTTGGCATTTGCCAAACCCAAAATATTTAAAAAATCACATAGGACACATCTCGGACCCAAACACATGCCTGGTTCATCCCACTCTTAATTGCAGCTGCAGCTGTTTAATAAAGTAAATTGTCCAGAAGAAAATGGGTCTGGAGACAGAGCCTCGTGAAAGGGCGGGGCTGCTCCAGCGCGGTTGGCTGGTTCGCCCTTGAGAACCTGTGATCCTGATGCCTCCCCAGTGAGAGACGGGCCCAGTGCAGGGTTTGCTAACCAAGCTATTGAACTGAGCTCCCCCGTAGAGCACAATTAAAAACCTCCCATTATTTAACTTCATTGTATCATGTGTAGAAAGAATTCAACATCTCTTGTTTCCTCCCCTCCCTGTTTCTCAGTTTTACATTCCAGGGTATAAAAATGAAAAGAAATATGTTTTGCATCAGTCCCTATTCACATAAAGGGGGACCCAATGAGAGATGGTAGAAATAGGACAAGATCACTCACACACTGTTTACTCTGACTCTGAACTCTTGCTTGACTGGAGGATTATGTACAGTTGAAAAGTAGGAGCTGGACGTAGTCATGTTCACTCTGGGAGACTGAGGCAGGAGGATTGCAAATTCAAGCCTGGACAATAACTTAGTGATTTAGCAAGGCCCTCTCTAAAACGAAGAGGAGGAGGAGGAGGAGGAAGAAGAGGGGGAGAAAGGCTGGGGGTGTAGCAGTGTGAAGGTCCTGGGTTCAATGAAAGAAAGAAAAGAAAAAAAGGAAAGAAGAAAGAGCCAGCCCACCAGTTGTGGCTGTAATCTCACACTTGGGAGGCTGAGGCAAGAGGGTTGCAGTGACTTTGAGGCTGACCTGAGCTATATTGCAAGATCCTGTCTCAACATCTAAGAAGAAGAAAAAGGAGGAGGAGGAGAGGATGAAGAGAGGGAAGGGAAAAGAAAGGAAAGGAAAAGAAAGAAAAGTAAATCTGACAATCAGAGAGGTTGATTTATCAGTGAACCACAATTATTCGATTGAAGCTCCATAGAGGACCTCTGATTCCCTTTGTGTTGTGTTTATTTTTTGGCACAGGGCCTGTGTATAGTCCAGGCCAGCCTGGACCTCATTATGTAATCCAGAAAGGTCTAGAACTCACTATCCTCCTGCCTCAGCCTAATGAGTGCTGGGAAGACAAGTCTGTGCCACCGTGCTCAGCAGATTCCCATTCTTTCATTGAAAACCACTTTATATTTCATCAGACTTAGCAACTGGGAATAAAAGTGATTTTCTTCTCTCCCTTCCTTCCATCTGTATTTACTGAGTACTCATTGATGACAACAGGATCTAAAGGCAGTGAAAGTATACTCAGACTCACTCTGCAAAGCCTGCTGTGTGACTGCTGTTGTAAATTCTAGAAAAATTCTAGAAAGTTCTAGAAAAATTCTAGGGAAAAAAAGCAGCAACTGAATGGAGCAGGAGAGCGGAGGAAGAAAGACCTGAAAGAGGCCCTGCAGGCTGAGAGAGTGTCCACTGGATGAACCTGCAGCCATTGCTGTCACAGGACGGATAGGAACACAGAGGCTCAGGAAGCCTGGGTCGGCTTTGGGAAGAGGACGGTGGTGGTGTTGGCAGTGGATGAGGGAGAAGAGGGCAGAGGCCAGATCCCAGAAGGTCTTGTGTTCCGTGGGAAGAAGGCTGTTTGGGTTTAATGGTGTCATCACACTCAATATCCATCCTCCTGCAGTGAAAGTTCTTAAACCTAAGGGGGAAGGTCTGACCTGTGCTTTCCTGTCAGTCTTTGTGAGTGTGTGTGTATGTGATATTTCATACAACCGAATCAACCCTACTTTGTTGAGATGTATGCTTGCAACACATACCCTTTGCTGTAGGGAAGTTCTACCTCAGCAACCAGGAGCAAAGTTGGGCACAGCGCCATATGCCTGGAATCTCAGTACTCTGGGACTCTGAGTCAGGAGAATCTCCAATTTGTGCCCAGTCTGCGCAGCTTAACAATACCCTATCTCAACTGTAGCAATAATAATAATAATCATCTGAGGGATGTAGTTCAGTGCAAAGGCCCTGGCTTCAGTTCCCAGGACTGCAGAACAAAATAAAGCAACCAGGGAACGTGGCTTGACGGGCAGAGTCCTCAGCAACTTTATGCTACAGTGTCTTGGCTCATTAAGGTAAAGATCATGGTAAGATAATTGGAAGCTATAGAATTATTTTTCTTGTTAGGGCTGAAGTTGCCACACAGGGAGCCCGGGATTGGCAGGATGGGTGGTGTAAACCCCAGAAGAGCCACTGGGCAGCACCAGGCAGAGCCGTTCCCAGGGGCTCCAGATAGAGGCAAGAACAGGGCTTGGGGAGTATAACCCACAAGAAACCTGGCGAAAGCAAGAGAGAGGATGCTAGGTGGAAACCCTGCCAATCTCCCCACCCCACTCACCTGACTTTCTAAGTATTTCTTGAATGTGTCACTTTCTCTCCAGCCCTATGTTTACAGACCTAATTTTGGTTATACTTTTCTTTCTCTCTCTCTCTTTCTCTCTCTCTCTCTCTTTATCCCTTCCACTTAAAAAAAAATCCTCAAAACAAAAAACCTCCATGTTTCGCGTTTATTCTACCAATTTAGTTTTTGCTTCATGATCATCACTTGGGTTATGGAGATAATCCTGTTCTTGCCTCTATCTGGAGCCCCTGGGAACGGCTCTGCCTGGTGCTGCCCAGTGGCTCTTCTGGGGTTCACACCACCCATCCTGCCAATCCCGGGCTCCCTGTGTGGCAACTTCAGCCCTAAGAGGACTGGGCCATTTCAGCCTCTCCGAGCGCAGTCTCTTGCTGTTGCTGGTCTCAGCCCCACGCTGACCGCCGTGATCAATTATGGCGTCTTGAACAAGGTAAACCCTCTTTTCTCCTGCAGCAGTACTGGAGATGGAACCCAGGGCCTTGGCACTGAGCTGCATCCCAGCCAATTCTTTAATCTTTTATTTTGCGACAAGGCCTCACTAAGCTGCGCAGGCTGGATTTGAACTCTGGGTGATCTTTGTGCCTCAGCCTCCCACAGTGCTGAGGTTACAGGTGTGCCTCCCCACGCTGGGTGGCAGGCTGCCGTTTGTTTGCTTGCCTGTACTTTGCTTTCTGCTGCTGCGCCTTGCTGACACTGCCCTGTCCACTGCGGATGTTCTTTCTATCCATCGCTTACTGCCCTGCGGCAGAAGCATGAGCTAAAGTGAGCTCCGCATTACCTGGCAGGTAAACAGTCACATTGTAAGTGTTCGATAAAATAGTTACGAGGTGAGGGCTGGAGGTGTAGTTTGGTGTAGAGCACTTGCCTACCATGTGTGAAGTTCCGTTCCTAGCATGACTACCCCAAAACAAATTATTCACTAGATGAGACAATGCTTGACTCACGGGGACTGTTCAAGAGGCCCAGCCACTTACTCACTCCCTCATTCATTCATCTTCATGACTATTTCCGCTACTTTTCTCACTGCTGGGATAAAATACCCAGACACCCAAAGTTAAAGGAGGAAAGCTTTATTTTAGGTCACAGTTCCCAGAGGTTGGAGTCCATAGCTGGCTGGATCCAAGTCAGGGAGGCATGGCATAGGGGTATGACAGAGGAGAAACAGTCCAGGAAAGCAGGGCAGCCAGCAGTGAAGTAGCTAGAAGCAAGCGATACCAGCAGACCTCTTTCAGTCTGTTATATTCCATTCAGGCTACCCACCCTTGGGGCAGGTAGTACTCACACCCAGGGCGAGGAGCCCGTAGTCCTAGCATCCAGCCATGAATCAATCCCAGCATGGCATCCTAAATCCCAGCATCACAAACCCTAGATCCATCTGCATCTGAAAAGCCTCCACCACGAGCACATGAGGCTTTGGTATCTATCCATCTAGATACAAACCATAACAATGACCTTGTTGAACCAGGTGTGGTGGTACACGCCAGTAATCCCAGCACTCGGGGGGCTAAGGCAGATGCAACTTTGAGACCAGCCTGGGCTACAAAGTAAGTTCAAGGCAGGCTGGAAGTGCATAGAGAGACCCTGTCTCAAAAGACAAACAAACAAACACCCCCCCAAAACAAAAAAACCGCAGTGACCTTGTTCAGTCTTCTCTGAAAGCCCATAGGGAAGTTATCACTCACTAGACACTGGTACAAGGTATGTAGCTTGGTAGTAGTTGGTAAATAAACAACCACTGTTTTGAGACTACCAAGTGTTCTACACCAGAATGGCTCCTTCCCTCCAGTGCCCCGTCTTCCCTATGAGCCAGCTCTGAAGTGTAACCCTAGCATGGTTTATTGGCTATGCCCAGCATCACTTCTGCTATGGGTGGGGTGCGTGGTCCACTTGCTTAGATCTATGAAGCTTACAGAAATTAAGTAACTTGCTCAGGTCACTCAGCAGGCTCCTGGGGTGCCCGCCTCCTCTTCCCTCATCTATTCTATGTGATGTGGGCATCTTGGCTGCCAGAGCTTGCCTCGGTTTTGACACAGTCCTCTGTGCACAGAGCAAGCCTTGAGGATAACCTTCTAAATTTATCTTAAGCTTAAAATGTAAGCTTAAAAGCAGTGGGGGCTTTCCTTTCCCCCACGTAAAGGTCTGCATAGTTGTGTGTGTGTTTTGCAAATTTTAAGATCAGACAAATTAAATTTAGTTCAACTTGTTCAAACAAAATTATATTCACATGGAGACATGATGGATATTTCTGGTCTAAAAAGGTAATTATTTTCCTTAGGTTATAACTGTTTCCCCTTCTCTCTCTTTCCAAAAACTAGAGTCCACTTTCCAGCTCATATTCCAGCTGGAGTCACGCAGGTCACAATGCTCCTTGTTGCTTCTAGACAGCTTCACAAATTTGCACACAAATGCACAAGACAGAGGGCCCAGGTTTTGTGTTACAGAGTTCATCGCCTCAGCCAAGTCCTGCTGCTTATCAGATCTGAAGGACTTCCCACGCCTGGCCTCCCTCACACCTGGAAACCAGGGCCTCCTCCAAAGCTGCTTGCTGCTTCCTTCCCTCTGGCTCCTCCTGAAAGACTTTCACGGCGCAGTCTGTCAGAAAGAAGAGTGAGACGAAAAACGATGAGTCTTGCTGATTGTTGGACGTTTTATCTCATTCGGTTCCCAGGGCTACCGTGGAAATTGGAGTATCAGGCCCATTTTATAGTTGAATAAGTGGAAACTGGGTGAGGTGCAGTGTTTTGTTTTGGTTTTTGGTTTTTTTTTTTTTGCTGTTGGGAATCAAACTCAGGACCTTGTGCTTGCCAGGCAGGTGCTTGTGCCACAGAGCTGTATCCCCAGCCCCAGTGCAGTGGTTTGGACCAGACATGGAGTTCTATGGTCAAGGGAGGGGCAGCTGACTGGCTTCCATATGGCCCGAGCCAGTAGCATAGGTCTTTGGAGTCCACTAGACTTGGGGGTCTAGCCCGCAGCCCACTGTCTAGGCCACTTCAACTTGTAGGAATGGAGTAGTACACTACCCAGTCTCAGGGACGCGTGTGTTTACGATGTATGGATACGTGTTAGGTACCAATACTGTTTATGTCATGCCACCTGTTCACTTACACCGAAGATTAGAAGCATCACAGCGAGGACAACACACCAGCTGCTGCCATTCTCTCCTAGAAAGTCCGACTGTGGGGAGCCAGAGTGTGAGCAGAGAGCTACCTCGTGGAATCCACATGGGTCAGTTATGGTCCTCTACCGTTCCAGGTGCCAGCCCCAGACGGCTTGCTGCGTCCGCCCTGCCACTGGGAGGAGAAGGCTCAGAATCCACCAGTGAAGACTCCTCCTCCCTGAACAGAGCCGGGCTCCAGTCCTCGTGTCCACAGTGTTGGGATCCGATCACCATCTGATGCCTAATTCACTTCACTTAGTCACTCTTCTATTGTCAGATTCTCAACTGCTTTGTTCACTCTTCCTTCTCACACCTGCCCAGGGAGCAGGTTTAAGGATTATTTGTTGAATGAATGAATGAATGAATTCTGCTTCTTCTATGACTGTGAAGCTGACATCTCTTCTCCCTGCTGTCAGCCACTCCCCAGGGACACATTCCTTCCTTTGAGGTATTACTCTTGAATTAAATTCAACTTTCTTCTGGAGCAGCCATCCTATCTCTACAGCAGTGCATATCTCTTCCCTGATGCTTTAGGGCATATCAAGGTCACCTCTGTCTAACGCCCACCTGCAAATGTCTAGTCACTGGGGGGGGGCAGAGCCGTGGTGGCCTTAGAGTCAGGCCCCTCTGAAGCTCAGGTGGTCTTTCCTGTGTTGGACCCTGGTGGCTGGTAGGAAAAGGCCCGCGTGGATGTGGGAGTTCTTACAAAGAAGGCAGAGGGAATAGAGGGGGAGTTAGTGACAGGGACAAGGCCCGTGGCCTAGGAGGAAATTCGGGGACAGCGGACTATCCTTTGGGGAGTGCTATGGCTTCCACATTCACTCCTGTTAAGGCTGAGGCTCAAGAAGGAAGTGAGTTACAATCACAGGCCCTACTGTGATTACAGGTTTGTAAGAGTTAGGCACTTGGGGCCCCACAGCCCTCCAAGCAGTATTTGAAGGGACTTCTCCACACGGATGTTCTAAGGTCTCTGGGTCCCCCTGCAGTCCCCACCCACCCCCAACAGGGCTCATTGCTACGGAGAACTTCTACCCCTGGGCTGTAGAAATGTCAAAGACACCTGGGCTCAGCTCACACTCTGGACTCCTTGGCTCCTGGCTTTGAAAACGTGTTTACTTCTCTGTCTCCTCAACCAGACACTGGAAGTTCTGGGAGCAGTACAGCTCCCACTTGCCAATTCTTTATCGTTTTAGGAATTGTAGAAGACACACATAATATAAAGGTGGCCAGTGTAACAGTTTTCAAGTGTAGAGTTCGGTGGCGTTAAGCGTGTTTACGCTGACATGTAGCCGTCACCCTGTGCCTCTCCAGAACTCTTCCCCCAGGGAACGCTGACCCTGTAAGACAGCACCTGCAGCTCTCCCCCCTCAGCTCCTGGTGACTGTCATTCCACTTTCTATGTCCATGAATCTGATCGCTGTAGTTACACAGACCCTTGTGACAGGCTTGTTTCCTTCTCACGATGCCTTTAAGATTCATCTATGACACAGTGTGTCAGAATTTTGTTTTTCAGGGTTGAATAGTATCCTAGTATAAACCAAGTGTAGCACACTGGGAAGCCAGAGGATTTTCAGTTCAAGCCCAGCCTGGACAATTTAGTTATTTAATAACAATCCCCAAGACCAAAAACAAAATCTATTGCACGTATGCACATTTTGCATATCCATTTATCTGTCGGCAGCTGCTTGGATGCCTCCCCGATTGCCTTTGAGTCTGGAATATGGATGGACACTCAGTGGGTGCTTAGTGGGTGAGCAAATCGGACTGGTACCTTCAGAGGGTCTAAGGAGAGCCAAATGTGGGGGCACATGCATGTGATCCCTGCACTCCAGAGGCTGAGGCAGGAGGATAACCACAAGTTCAAGGGCAGCCTGACCTACACAGTGAGACCCTTTCTCTTACCCCCTCCCCTCAAAAACTTCCTAAAACACAGAAGGTCTGGGGGGAGGAGAGCTGAGAAAATCTTCCCCTTAAAGTAGTGACTGTCACCCAAGCTGCTGTCACTGCAGGGCTAAGGATGCTGAAGGGAGACTATGTATGATTTTGTCACTTCCAGTGTTGGCTTCCGTTGTCCTGTTTCCGCAGAGATTAGCAGTGACATCCTCAACCCTCAGAGAGCTGTGGACCTGTTCTTGGGGAAGAGGTGCATCCGAAGATCAAGGTGGTACCCGGTCCCGTCCTCAGCTGGCTCCACGGAGAACAGGAAGCTCAAGTCAAGTGGGAAAATTGGGCACTTATTACCCATTATAGGCCCCAGGTGCTATGGGCCCTTTTCTCTCTAGTTTCGCACATTCTTGGTCACACGGCCCTGAGGGCTGAATGTTCACCCTCAGGGACTCCCTGCAGCTGGCCCAAGGTCTCCGAGCTGTTGGAGCTGGGCTTGGACGCACCTGTGCTCTTATCACTACACCTGGTGGCCCCAGGTGAGCTGAGCCGTGGCTGTGGTTGGCAGGTGGAAAATATTGGCGGATCCTGGGCCTGTGGTCCAAGGCCTAGCCCCGTGGACCTCTCAGGGATGGAGGGAGGTCAGTCAAGCAAGGGTTTTGGAAATCGTGGTCCCTTCTGTAGCAAAGGGGAAAGGGGTGCTGGGAACCTCTAAAAGTAGCTGTGTATAGCAGCACACACCTATAACCCCAGCAGTCTTGGAAGCTAAGGCAGGAAGTTCACAAGTTCAAACCCAGCCTGATGGGGTTTTTTTGCTCCATTGGTGTAAGCGCCTGCCTGGCAAGTGTGAGGTTGTGAGTTCGATCCCTGGTTAAAACAACAACAACAACAAAACAACCAAACCCAGCCTGACTCAAAATAGAAAATAAAAAGGGCTGGCAGTGTAGCTGGGTGTGATGGCCCTGGATTCAATCTCAATACCACATTAAAAAAATAAAACAGAGTGGCCCACACTGGAAAGAAAACCAGCATTTTCCATTAATCTGCTTACACGTTTGGTTAATGACATCCTTGTTCTCAGCCTTTATGGCTTAGATGCACCTTAAAGAATACAGACCCAAGCCAGGCATAGGGGTGCATGCCTGTAATCCCAGCACCCCAGAGGCAGGAGAATTGCTGAAAGTTCAAGGTCAGCCTGAACTACATAGTGAGACCCTGTGTCAAAAAATCCCAAAATAAACAAAGCAAAAAACAAGAATACAGAGCCTTGGGGTGTGGCGACCCCTATCTGTAATCCTAACACTTACTAGACCGAGTCTCAAAACAATAAGGCATTTTCTAGGTGGCTCCTGTAATCATTTGATCCTGAATCCTTCCTCGTCACCTTGCCCTTCCTTCCTACCCCTTTCCACTGTTTCAGGCCCAGACATTCATACCCATTGGAAGAGAGGGCTCGAAGTTAAGTTCCACGGGAAAAGTGATGGTCCCACTGTTCCTTAAAAATAAATTGATGTAGGACTGGCGGTGTAGCTCAGTGGCGCTGTGCCTGCTTGGCAAGCACGAGGTTGTGAGTTCAATTACCATATCAAAAGGTAAAATGAAATAAAATAAACTGATATGGCGCATGCCTGTAATCCCAGTCCTTGGGAGGCCAATGCAGGAGGATGGCTGTGAGTTTGAGAACAGCCTGGGCTACAAATTGAATTCAAGGCCAGTCTGGACTGCAGAGGGAAAGAAACTCTGCCTCAAAAAGAAAAAGAAATTGAGTTTAAAAAAATAAGCCGGGTATGGTGGCTCACTCCTGCAATCCCAGCACTCGGGAGGCTGAGGCAGGAGGATCGTTGCAAGTTCAAGACCAGCCTGGGCTACAAAGTGAGCCCAAGGCCAGCCTGAACCGCATAGATAGACCCTGTCTCAAAAAGACAAAAGCCAAACAAATGAACAAAAAACCCTCATAGGGCCAGAATATAGCTCAGCTGTAGGAGTGCCTGCTTGGCAAGCGCAAGGTCCTGAGTTTAATTTCCGATACCAAAAATAAAACCCTGAAGTTCTGCGAGCCGCAGCCCGTCAGAAGGAGCGGTTGGGTGTTCGCGAGGACCTGTTTTCCGTGGCGTGGACGAACCCCTTCCACACGCCGCACCTGCAGCTGGGGCATGACGGTCTCGTGGGCCCCAGCAGCAGCAGCAGCAGCCCCGCGGGGTCCCCGGGCTCCCGCGCCGCCCCTGCAAGCACTGTGTGGCTTTGGTGGGGTCTTAAATTGTGGGTGGACCCCCAAAAGTACGAGGGCATGTTTAATGGACTCTCAGTTACACTTATAGCGGGGCTCCAACTTTCACTGGCTACTGTATGCAAGGGCCCTGCAAGTCTGGCTTTTACGAACTCCTTGAAGCCTTGTGTAGCAATTCGCTTGGCGAAGAGAGCCCCTGTCTCCGCGCGCATCACTGTATTCGGCTGGCTGTAACATTTGTGGCAGAGGGCTGGGGATTTAGCTCAGCGGCATAAGCGCCTGCCTGGCAAGTGCGAGGTCGTGAGTTCGATCCCTGGTACCGCAAAAAAAAAAAAAAAAATTTGTGGCAGGGCCAGCATAGCTGGAGTCTTCTGGGTAATTTGTTTCTCGCCCTGCTGCTTCTGTGTTGAACATCTGTGTTGAACAAAGAGAAAGGCAGCAGGAATTGTATATTTATGACCGTGTAGAAAAATTGTCTATTCCTGGTATAATTTAAGAGTTTCAAACCCTGTTGAAATAAACTCACCTGTCCCTAAAAACAAACAAACAAACAAACAACAACAAACTCTGATAACAGAGGGGTGTGGTGGCTCATGACTGTAATTCCAGCTCTTAGGAGGCTGAGGCAGGAGGGTCACCGTGAGTTCAAGGTCAGCCTGGGCCACATGGTGAGTTCAAGGATAACCTGAAAAAACCACCAAAGGAAGCAAGACACTAGTAACAATACTAATGGAAAACACTCAGTGCCAGGCACCCGCATAAGAGCCTCATATGAATTAGATTTTAAATCCTCCTCACGATGCTCTGCGATAGGTGTTACTACTACCCTCATTTCACAGACGGGAAACAGCAACCACAAGTATCAAGAAACTTGCTTGAGATTATAATTCTGCCAGTAGATGGTGAAGCCAAGATTTCAGCGCAGGAATCTGGGTCCAGATTCACCTAAGCAAGGCAGCTAGAGAGGTGAGCAGGTGTGAGGGAGCCCGGGAGAGCTAGGACAGTCATGTCCTCCTCTCCCCTCCCTTGTGTCCTCTCCTTTCTCCTCCTATGATAATTTAGGCACCACCGTTGTGACGTGCAGCCTCCTCTTCGTCAGTGTTGCGTGGTCCATCTGTGATGCTGGAGACCCAGAGCATCTTCTACAATATCATCTAAACATCGACAGGTGGGGGGCAGTCATTACTCAATAAATCATCCAGAAGCAGCGGTACACACCTGCAATGTCAGCACTTGGGAGGCTGAGGGAGGAGGATTGTCAGTTCACGGACAGCCTGAGCTACATAGTAAGAGCCTGTCTCAAAAGTCCAAAAAAATAAAAAATAAAAAATAACTTGTGCTAGAGCTACTGTCTACCATTTGGGGGGGAGATGATTGTGTACACAGGACTGATGTCTCCTGCAGGATAAATTCCAGGTGATTTAGATAAATATTTAAAGACACCAAATGAATCATATTTTTAAAAAAATCACATAGCTATTTTATAATTTGGAGATAGAAAGGGCTTTACCCAAATATTTCACAAAATATAGAAGTTATAACAGGCTGGGCATGGCATACACTTGTAATTCCAGCAGAGGCTGAGGCAGGAGGATCATAAATTTGAGGCTAGCTTGGGCTACCTAATCAGTTCAAGGCTAACCTCAACCTCATAGTGAGGCCCTGTCTCAAAAAGAGAGAAAGTTATACAGTAAGTTATAACAGACAATCTAATTTAGTATAGTTTAATAGTTGTATACAAATAAACCCCACACAAATAAAGGAGAGAGATATGCATGGTGGCACACACCTGTGTGCTGTAATCCCAGCACTCTGGAAGTTGAGGCAGGAGGACTGCAAGCTCTAGTCCAGCCTGGCCAATTTAGTGAGACTGTGTCTCAACATAGGACAATTGAAAATGCCTGGGAATATAACACTGTATGAAGGCCCTGGCTCAATTCCCAATCCCATAAAATATAACAGATCAAAAGTTAATATTCTTACATATAGATTATTATTTCAAAATGACAGGAAAACTTTAGCAGCCAAGTGGTCCAAATATGGCAACTACCAATTACCTAAGAAAAAATAGAAATGCATTGTAAATATGGAGCCTCACAAGCAGGCAGGAGATAAGTGCAGTCAGACACTCTGTTCACTAATCACAGAAAAGGCAGAGGGGTACTCCCGAGAGATGCAGACCCCTGTTTGCTTTTCCAGGAGGACAGTTCTGCAGTTTGAATCCGTAGTAGAGAAAGGCAAATGCGCGTAGCCTTGACTACCAGTAATTTGCTTTGGGGCTGCACAGAGTGATCGGATGGTGCGGTGCTGGGTCTCCGGAGGAGGAGATGGGAACCACGTGCTGTTTGTAGCTTGTGCCCCTCTGCGTCCCCGGAGCTCGGGGAATCCGGCTCCGGGTACTGACGTCTGGGGAGGTGAGCAGCGAGGAGAAGAGGAACAAATGGAGGCTCCTTCCAGGACGGGGAAGCACAGGCTCACCCACAGCTGCAGCTCAGGGCCGCGCGCTCGGCAGTGACAACTGTGCGGCTTCCAAGCCACCATTATGTACCTCCCCCTTGGAGCTGGGAAGGGACACATCTTTTGGATAGATTCTGTTAATTTGCTTTGTGGTGTTCGGCAAATCCAGCATTTAAAATATGCAGCAGATGAGCTTGAGGGGCTCCTCATTCTTGCTGACACCGAGTATTACTTGACTTTTTTGTTTTCATTTATTGATTGTCTTCTTGACTTTACTTACTTATTTTGTGTTCCTGGGAATTGGTTGAGTTACCCAGCCTGAGCCTGAATTTGCAATCCTCCTGTCCCAGGCTCTCAGAGGGCTGGCCCCTACAGACAAGAGCCACAAGGCAGGACTTGACTTTTCCGTTTTAGTCCTCTCCAGTGTGGCAGGTGTCTCGTGATAGCTGAATTTGCATTTCCCTCTGCACCTTTTCTTATGTTTATTTCCCCTTGAACATACAGTTCTCCCTCAGGGTCTGTAGGAGATTGATCCCAAGACCCCTGCTGACACAAGCTCAAGTCCTTGGTGTCAAATGGTACAGTATTTGTGTATAACCTCACACATCCTCCTGTCTACTCTAAGTCACCTCTGGACTACTCGCGACACTTGAGACAGTGCAACTGCTATGTGAACAGTTACTATACTGCACTGTTCAGGGAATAATGATAAGAAAAAATGTCCTTCTCCAGTACAGTTCTTTAAAAGATAATACTTGTTTGAGGCCAGAGATTTAGCTCAGTGTCGTAGGCACCTGCCTGCCAAGTGCAAGGTCCTGAGTTTGATCCCTGGTTAAAAAAAAAAAAAATAATAATACTTTTTGTGGGGTGCAGAGGTGAGTGCCTGTGGGTCCAGCTACTTGGGAGGCTGAGGCAGGAGGGTCACTTGAGTCCAGAAGTTTGGGTCCTGCCTGTGGCATAGTGAGCCCCCCATTCCCTTCTCAAGGGAAGGGAAGGGAAAAGAAGGGAAGAGAAGGAAGTGGAGAGGAACATGGAAGAGGGGAAGAAGGGATGGAAAGGGGAGGGCAAAGGAGGAGCATAAGGAAAGAAATGGAGAAGGAAAGGGAAAAACGAAAGAAGAGAAGATGTTCCATTCTATATACAATAGAGAATTTTGTTGGATATACTTTTGGGGCTTTTTTTTCTTTTCTTTTGGTTCTTTTGAGACACAGTGGACACTGCTGGGCTGGAACTCTGGGTGATTCTCATACCTCAGCCTCTGATGCCAGAATCCCGGGCGTGCCCCACTGTGCCCAGCTTTGGTTGGATACGCTTTTGCAAATAACGTTTTCTCAATCTCTGCTCTGTGTCTTCAATCACTTGATGATGTCTTTTGATGAACAACTTTGATTTGATTTGATTTATTTTAAATAAAGGCAGATGCTTTATTTGACGATAAGGGAAAGAGGGCAGAGAAAGAGCAAGAGCTACTCTAGATGGGTAGGGTGCATTTAAAAGTGAAATAGCCTTATTTTAAAAGAAGTCCAAAAAATAAGTAAATAAGAGTAGTCCAATTTACAAATTTTATTCCTTTATGACTAGTGTTCATTATGTGCTACTTAAGGAATATGTGCTTATCCCAAGTTTCATTCTGCTCTACACACACTGGAATATGTTCGTGCACACATATTATATGTGTGTGATATAGGGATCTCACAAAACAGCATTGTTTCACACACACACACACACACACATATTGCAAAGTTGTCATTTTACTTTAAATATTTTAATGTGTAGGTCCATAATCCATCTGGAATTAATTTTAATGTGCGGTTAATTTTTTTTTAAAAAAATGTGTTTATTTAGTGGCTCTGGCTCTGTTTATTGAAAACATCATCCACTGCTCTCTAAATCGCAGTGCCACCAGTATCATAAATCAAGTGGCCTGTCTTTGTGAGTCTGTTTCTGCCTTCCAATCCACTGATCCACTTGTGCCAACACCACACTGTCCTAATTACGGGAGTTTTTTAATAGGTAGAGGTAGGAGACCTCCTGCTTAGGAGCCGGGCGTGGTGGCGCATGGCTGTAATCCCAGCACTTGGAAGCTGAGGCAGGAGCATCACTGCAAATTTGAGACCAGCCTGAGCTACAAAGTGAGCTGAAGGCCCACCTGAACTGCATAGTGAGAGTGCAATGGTTGGCAGCAAGTGAGTGTGAAGAACACAGCACCACAACGCTGTGGGACTAAAGCTCACCAATAGAGTTTAACCCCCACGTCAAAATGGGCTGATGGTGTAGCTCAAGAGGTGCAGCACTAGCCTTGCATGCTTTGGGTTGGATCCCCAGAAACACAGTCATAGACACACACACACACACACACACACACACACACACACACACACACAAAGCCAAACCAAGAGTTCCTACTGTATTCACACTGTTATTCCATTCACTGCAGGTTCCAAAACTAGACAAGCTGACCTATCTGGTTGCAAGTCAGGAGTTGGGGCATTTGAAGACAGAGTCGCCAGGGATTTAGCTCAGTGGCACAATCGCCTGAAGGCCAAGCGTGAGGTTGTGAGTTCGATCCCCAGTACAAAAAAAAAAAAAAAAAAAAAAAAAAAAAAGCAGTTGAAGACAGAGTCACAGTGCAGGACTGCTAGAGTTCTCGATATATTCTCTTCTACTATATGAACGTTTGTAAGTGTATACATTTCTACGTGGGTTTCATGCTTCAGTAAAAAGATTACTGGAACAAGCCCAGCATGGAGGTGTAGGGCTGTAATCATAGCATTTAGGAGGCTGAGGCAGGGTCATCCCAAGTTCCAGAACAGCCTTGCCTACTAGGCTACTTAGCAAGTTTAAAGCTGCCTGAATTACACGGTGAGACCCTGTCTGAAAAAAAAAAAAATCTTAAAAAATAGTTCAGTGTCACTTCTTTTATTGAGTGTTAACTATGCGCAGAAACTCCAATCCTGCACCTGTAGAGGAGATAGACCTCCGGTCAAATAGGCATACAATGTTACCGCCCAGGGGAAGTTCAAGAATGGAGGAACCAGCCCCCCAAATTGCATACAGCCTTGAGGGAGCAGAGGAACCCCTCCAGTCCCCTTGCCTGGGGGTGGGGATGCTAGAGTCGGCTATTGAGTGCTAAATTGGACTTCAACTACTGTGAGCTCCAAGCTGTTATAAGGCCAGGAAATAGGAACATATGAAACTAATGTGCTAAATTGTATTTTTAACTTGAAACAAGGTTAGAGTTTCATTTAAGCCCTGACTAATTTCCTTAGAACTGTAGGGTAGTGGGGATGTTGTAATCTGGATGGTGAATTAAAAAACTCTAAAACTTCTAAATGAGGTGCAGGGGCCCAGGACTAATCCCAGCAGTCTAGGAGGCGGACCAGGGGATTGTAAATTACGCCTAGCCTGGGCAATTTAGTGATTTAGGAAGACCCTCTCTCCAAATAAAAAAATTAAAAGGAGCTTGAGAGGTAGCTCATTGGGTTTAATCTCCAGTACTGCAAACACAAAACAAAACAAAACTCCCTTTGTATGAAGACAGTGGGCACCTGGATGTCTTTATTCTGTGTTCTTGAGTACACTGGACAAGTTCGTACCCAATGGCCCCAGCCAGGTGTGGTTTCACCAGTGAGGTGGTCAAATGCAGCTGTGTGTATCCGAATGACAGAGGACGCTTTCTGGACAGAAAGGGATTCCCAAACAGCCCAGAGATGAAGAATACACACAGGTAAGGCGCGTCAAGCAATGGTGTTATGAAGAAACCAGGGACAGGGAGATGGAATTTTCTGTCCAATGGCTGGCAATCTGGGGAAATCTCAAAGGACCGATTGTTCTAGAAGAAATTTTGTATATTAAGAATGCCCCCAAGCTGGGGATTTAGCACAGCGGCATAAGTGCCTGCCTCACCAGCGCGCAGTTGTGAGTTTGCAGTTGTGAGTTTGATACTGGTACCAAAAAAAAAAGAATGTCCCCTTGGGCTGGGAGGTTAGCACAGCTGCACAAGTGAGTTTGATTCCCCCCTACCAAAAAAAAAAAAAAAAAAGAAAAGAATGTCCCTGAATTAGACATCTCGGTTTAATCCAAGCCTCTGGAGCATCCCCTTACCCCGTGGCTGGAAGAAGAGTATTTGATTGCTTTTAGAAATGTAAACAACTCACCTGTATTAACTGGGGACCACAGTGAGGCTAGGGAGGGCCTGGTTGCTTGTACAGCACAGACTGGGATGAACTGAGATTGAGCAAACTCACTTTGCTGCAAAGTATCTGAGAGTGTGGAAAAAGTGTGTGATGAAAAAACCCCGGGTTGACAGGTAAGGACTCCTGTGCTACCTTGATCATTTACCAGTTCTGCGGCTTTGGAAGTCCATGTTCTAACTTCTCTCTGTCAGTTTCCATTTCCCAAAAATGAGTACCACAGACCTCACGTCACACACACCTTGTGAGAGCAAACCAAAGTGTCTGCAGTTTACTCAGCCCGGAACCTGGCACAGAGCAGGCCTGCACTCACTGATCACAATATTATGATGTTTGCAATGCTTTCTGGCTGATGTCATGCTGGACAACGAACGCAGCATCGAGTGTCTCCTTTTCTAGGTCACCCTATCCGCAGTTAGAAAGTTGAGCCAAAGTTGAGCAAAATCGAATGTTCACGTGGAACCAGGCTCCATCTCGGGCAAACAGTGAGAAATAGGCAATTAGGTAAGGAGCAGTACGGACCTGTTGATTGGTCTATCCCTGTTTCTGAACCTTGAAAACCTGCTATAATGAGTTGTCTCAAGCTTTCTCTCTCTCTCTTTCCCTCCCCCCACCCAAGGGTAACCCATGGAGAGATATGTATTTTGTGCTGATGTCACCGCCTCTTTGTTTATGGATGAAATACATTTCACAAGACAACGCTAGAGTCAGGTGTGGTGGTGCACGCCTGTAATCTCAGTATGAAGCGGAAGGAGAGTTCAAGGCCAGTTTGGGCAAAATAGTGGACTCAAGGCCAGCCTGGATTTTGCAGGAAGATCCTGTGTTTAAAAAAAAAAAAAAGACACACTGTGGTATTTTATATTTTACACTATTCCATTTCACTTTTAAAAAATTGGTTGCAACCCATTTTACGTATGTATGTATGTATGTATGTATGTATACTTATTAAGGTGCTGGGGTTTGAACCCAGGGCTTTGATTTTTTTATTTTGATACAGGATATCACTAAGTCACCCAGGATGGGCTTGAACTTGCTTCAGCCTCCCAGAGGCCTGGGATTACAGGCGTGCATCCCATGTTTGGCTTTGAGTTTGTGTAGTAAAAAATCGAACTTGGCTATTTGCAATTCGTTGCTTTCATCCAGTTGCTCAGGTTGTAAGTGAGGAAACTGAGGCATATGGGATAATGAGGGCTTCAGGAGAGGGGAGGGTGGCACAGGAAGGAGCTGAAATGCCTGGACCCTGCAGCGCTGGCCGTTTTCCCGAACCATCACATGGAAGTCAAATTTCAGACTCTGCTATGTGAACAGCGACACTTCTAATGTGAGAAGGTGGAATATTAAAAAAATTATTAATAGAAGTCAGACATGGTGGTGCATGTCTAAAATCCTTGCACTCATGAAGTCGACGCAAGAGAATTGTGCATTTGAGGCCTGGGCTACATAGTGACAATTTTTAAAAAAATTATTATAAAAGTGTCTGGAAAAGTTCATAGGTACAACATTTTAAGAGCAGGGCCAGTGCTCAGAGGAGGCACTGTTATGTTTTCCCTAGGCGTTCAGAACCTCACTTTCACCTGCCAAATGCAAGCAAGCACCATTCTTGTGTCCTGCCAGGGAGCCTCTGAACCACCCAAACTGTGGAGAAGAGCTAGTGCTTCTTCTCAAGGCACTGTGGTTCGCAGGCTCATCCTTCTCTCTGCAAGCAGCAAAGCAGCTTTCAGGAAGTGGTTTGCCATTGGCAGATCTGGATCTGTCCCCAGCCCTGCCATCATTTGTGGTGCCACAAAAGGGTGTTCTATCTTAAGGAGCCACAGACTATGGCAGCAGGGGTGCTGGGGTGCTTACTCCAGGGGCTGGCTGGGCTGTGGACGTCTCTACAGGCTGCACTTTCCTTCTGACAGGTACACAAGGCCAGTCTTCCTTGGTTGATCACTTCAGGTGGGGCTTCTGAAGCCCTTGGTCATCTGAGCTGGAATGCTTGGTGCTGCTTCATCGCTCTCTTCATTCTGCTTTGTGTTCGTTGTTGCGGCTTAAATCCCGTGCACACACGCTGAGATACACACCCTGGGCTTGCTCATCCTGTTATAGGGTTTGACCCGACAAATGTGGGCTGAATCAAAAGGAGCTGTAAAATTTCCCAAGAATTTATTTCCTTTGAGCTAGACTTTTTTCTTTCTTGTATTTTGCGACAGGGTCTCATTAAGTTGCTAAATTGCTTGGCTGGATTTGAACTTGTGATATTCTACCTCGGCCTCCCAGACTGCTGGGATTACAGATGTACACTAGATTTTGTCTTTTATTTTTCACTTTTCGAACAGTGTGGTCATTAGCCTTTATATCCATTACTGCCTCCAAGCCAAGTGATCAGATCCAAGGGACTATATTTAACCACCAGGCTTATGCTTACAGATGCACGATGCTTATGTCGATACCAAACTTAAGGTTTCTGCTATTGCCATAAACCTCATACCAACCACTCCCTGCAGCTTGGCCTTGGCTACGAGTTTTCCTTTGTCCAAAAGTTCTGCAATTCTGCAAAGTCTGAGCACACCCCCTTTTTCAGTCAGTTGGGAGCTGGGATGCAGCTGGCCTGCTCCTTTCCCATCATTAGCAATTATCATGTATTCATTAGTTCCTTTATTGTCAAACACCTTCTGAGGGCCACACCAGTGTTCCATGTTTTAGAGAGGGCAGTCAAGTGAAACAATGTCCCTGGTCTAACAGTGCTTGTCTTCTATGGAAAGAAAGGCACACACAAAGCACGTAAATAAAAGAAATGATTTTAGATAGCACATAAATGCTATGAAGAAAAGAATGAAGATATGGTGATAGGGACTCTGGAAGGGGATAACATTGAGCAGGGGCTGAGGGAGCAACTGGCAGAGGGCTGGAAGCGGAGGTGAAAGGAACGTGGGGCCAAGGGCTGAAGCCAGGGCTGGCCCAGCTGCTGCTTGTCCTGTACCCTCCCTGCTCGCTCGGCCTGCTGTGCTCTGCAGCTGTATTCAGATCCGGTAGGGAGCTCCTCTCTGCAATGAGAATCTGTCCACTCTTAACACCTGACTTTTCTTTCTATAAATTGCAGACTTCTGATCTTTAAAACACTTTCACAGCCCAAAGCTACCACACTTCAGAGCAAAGCTTTTATTTGTTGTTGCTGTTTTAACTTTAACAAAACAAAGTTGTATTACATGTGCAAAGGATATTGTGACTAAAAGTAAAGGAAAAGCAGCCACTTCTGTTTTACCACCGCCATGGCTGACAACACTGTTCTCCTCCCTGCAATGCTCCAGTTCCCGCCGATGCATACCATGTTGATATATGTCACTAAGTGAGCGTAATACAGGGCAGGGAGCCAAAATGAAACAATTTACCAATTTAATACATTCATTCCCTCTCTTTTTCCTTCCGCAGCCCACCTATCAATTGAAAGTGCAGCTAACATCCCAACAGAGAACTGAGCTAGGCATTGTGCAAAGTGTTTTAAGTGCATTATCTCAATAATCAGCATAACAACTCCAGAGAGATAGATGCTACTACTATTCTCCTGCTACACAGAAAAACCACCAGGCTCAGACAGATTAAACAAATTGCCTAAGAGTATGTAACTTATCACCATTCGTGATGCCAGCAGGATTCAAACCTAAAATCTCAAAGCTGTTGTGTACAATCCCAAAGCAAACCGCAATCTGGATCCCCTTCCTGGGGGCTGCCTCAGTTCCTGGAAGGCATCAGAAGCTCTGATTGTCTTTAATCTGCCCGGTGCAGCGCCACCCCCAAGGACTGTCCTTGCGTTGCCTTCACATTTATCTCTTACTGATTATTTGCATGCAGGCAGCTTTGTAAACAGTTGCTGTTTACCAAAGTCTTTCAAATACATGACCTCACTTGAGGCCCATGCTGTAAGCAGGTAGGGAGGGATATCCTAGTGTCTGCAGCGGCCAGCTGAAGAGAGGCAGGACTTGAAATGACCAGCCCAAGGTCATCCAGAGGGCAGGACTCTTCTGTCAGGCCAGGCAGCTGAAGCTAGGGGTCAGAGGGTCAGTGGCTCATATGTTCAGTAGATACTGAAATTCAATTTTTTTTTTCCTGTTACTGGATCTGGGGGTGGCTGATATTACTACAGGAACAGAGGAACAAATGTTCTCAGCTTCCTTCTGTTTAAAGCGTTTCTACCCCAAGACTTGCCCCTGACTCTTCTTGGCTTTTGGAAGCCATTTGCCAGTTCCATATCATTGTTCTCCAAAGAATACTGTGAAGAAATGCAAGCATCCTAAGTGACTTAGTTGGGTCAAGGTGACGTTGGGCTGCTTGATTAGCTCAACTTCCTCTTTTTAAAATTTTTTTTGATTTTAATTTTTTGTTCTTTTAGCATAAGTCATCAATGAGAATGGCCAAAACCAACTATGTTGCCATTTAAGAATTAGTGGCAGAAAAAGAAAAAAAAAAGAATTAGTGGCAGAGACGGGCATGGTGCTACATGCCTGTAATTCCTGCACTTGGGAGGTTGAGACAGGAGGATCGATGTGAGTTCAAGGCCAGTCTGGGTTACGATTTGAGTTCAAGGCCAGCCTGAACTGCATAGTGAGACCCTATCTAAAAAAAAAAAAAAAAAAATTAGTGGCAGAACTCACAAAAGGTTCACAAAGCTTATAGTCTACAAGGGTCTTTAAAGTTTCTTATTTCAATAATACCCAGGCTTATACCTAAAATGTATCAATAAAATGTGATTGGAAAAAAGTAAAAAATTCCCCAGGCAGGCAACCTTCTATTTGTGCCATTGTACAGATGAGGAAACTGAGCTTTAGAGATGCCATAGAGCTAGCAAGCAACCTTGTCAGGATGAGCACTGCTGTCCAATTTGTCTAATATGAATTCAAGTTTCGTCCATGCTCTGTTTCCTTTACGTCATACTGTTCTTTTTTTTGTTCTTCGAGACTGGGTCTTGCTATGCGGTTCAAGCTAATCATGAACTCACTATATACCTCAGGCTGGCTTTGAATTTGTGGCAATCCTGTCTCAGCCTCCTGGGTGCTGGGATTGCTTTGCATGTTTGTTGTCTCCCTCCAAAATAAATAAATAAATAAATAAATAAATAAATAAATATTTCAAGGCTGGGAGGTAGCTGACTGGTAGAAGTCTTGCCCGCATGCAAGTGGTTCTGGCTTCAGTCCCCAGCACTGCATGAAAAAAAAAATTCAGCAAACCTAAAATTATTTATTACTGCAACACTCCCTTCCAGATAATGCCCTTTAAAGATTATTCTCCAAGCACTATCTGAGCATCTGGCAAATGGTTGGATCTCTCCTCAAGGCAGCTGGAAACCAGTGAGTAAAACATTTACCAAGTTATTGACATAATGGGTCTGGGTGTTTGCTTAGGTGTCAGGCAGTTGTAGATTGCCTTTTAACGCTCTATTTTGAAATGAAAATAAGTGTAATAAGCCCAAAATGGCCCTAATAGAATATCAAGAATAATCAATACTCTGCTATGACAAATCCGTAGTCATGATAGGGAACCCAGTGGGGGGCCATTAGTTCTGCTAATTGATGGGGATGGGAGGAAATTCAGAGGACTTGGAAGAGCTAGAGGAGGATGGCTGGAGGGTGGAGGGATCAGAAATTCCAAGGATGACCTCAAACCAGTCACAGGATCCCTCCTCCGAGATACCCAGGGGCTAGAGCTATCTCAGCCACTTGCAAATCAGGTTGCTTTCGGAAAGGTGAAGGGGAACTACAAACTCGCATCTGTGGATGGGCCACAGATATGCAAAGCTGAAAAGAGAAACGTGACCAGGAAAGGAGTTTTAACGTTTCTAAAGAAAGACTGGGTCAGTCTGAAGGAAGCCAAATCTTTCCTGAAATCTTGGAAAATGGGAAGCGGAGACTGATGGCTTCTCAGCACTGGACTTGGAGTCTTTCTCCAAGTAAGACAGATTCTGTAGAGACGGATGCCTCAGGCCCTCAGGTTAACTCGAAGCTGCTAACCTTTTAGACAGGGGATTAGAACCAAGGACCTCCCAGACTGCACCGTGGCTTCCCACGAGGTTGGGGGGAATCCGCGGGGGAGGGGCTAAGGATCACTACTCCTGCTGAGATTGTGGGGCTGCTGAGGACCGGAGTGGCACACAGTGGCTGTCACTACTCAGCTGACCCTAGGTTTGGTCAACAAAAGATCCCAGTATAACTGTTTGGGTAGCAGAATGAGCCAGATGCCAATTCGTGGGCTGTGCAAAACATGAGGAAGAGCACCTGCAGTAAGCCCTAAAGGTGTAGCTGGAGGGAACTGAGATGAAGGGATTATTCGCTTATTTAATTATTGAGACTGGTTTACACTGCAGAGCTCAGGCTGGCCTCCCACGATCTTCCTGCTTCAGCGTCCAGAGCGCTGGGATTATAGGTGTGCACTGGATCCAGCTATCTTTTTTAGTATAAAAAATTTAAGTTTTGATGGGAAGAGTGCTGGAAAGGAAAGGAACTGGTTCAAGACACTGCAGGGAGAAGTCTTCATTGGCCAGGGTAGCATCCAAAGCAAACCGATGGTGAGGTGTCAGGCAGGACCGGAAGTGTGAGCAAAGCAGGACCGGAAGTGCGAGCACAGCAGGACCGGAAGTGCAAGCACAGCAGGACCGAAAATGTGGACAGAGTCCTGAGAACCGTACCACGTCTTCTTTGGCGAGTGGATGAGCCAGTCTTGGATGGGTGCACCTGTCCGTTGAGGAGGGACGGAGGGCTGCGTTTGTCAGTCAGCGGTGTCTCTCTGCGGACGGTGATGCAACCATGAGTGAGTGTGCACTGACTTCTGTCCTCAGTATTAAAGCCATGTTAGAAATAGGGGCGAGTCGGGTCCTAGTACTTGGGAGTCTGAGGCAGGAAGATCGCTGTCAAGGCCTGCCTGGGCTACATAGTGAGACCTCTCCCCCAGAAGAAATCCCGTGGGGTTCCTTAGAATACTAAGTTTCCCAGTACATTTATTTATGTGTGGGGCTTTTGGGTAGCGCGAATTGAACTCAGGACCTTGCGCTTGCCTTGGGGTTGCTGTGCTGCTGAGCTGTATCCCCACCCCCCACATTTAAATTGGGATTTTAGTATACACAAAGACACTTCCAGGAATACTTCTTAGCGTGATGAACAGGGCCACGGGGACAGGCCACTTCCCTTGATAGGCAGCTTGAGATTCCAAAGGAATTTTTAGGCCTGCAGTAAGAGGGGGTTTTACTGAACTTCTCTAGCAAGTGGATGGTGTCTGCGGCTTCCCAGGACTTGCTTCTGCCTTGGATGCAAGGAGAGCAGATTTCGGATCTTGGTTTAGGAAGAGCACAAGACCAAAGTCCTCTTCCTGGACTTCCTTGGACCAGAGCCCATTGGTGACAGCAACTTCGAAATACCAGCTGGAGGCTGCTGCTTTTGTAGGAAGACTAAGTCGTGTGTTTTGTCTAGACTGGGCTTGCGGTGGCCAGGACCACATGTGAGGAATGCCACGGTGTGAATTTGCACATGGCCTCTCGGGCTGGCAGTGCAGTGCGGAGGGAAGGCAGGAAGGCCAGGACCTATGTCCTCTGGCCATGACTTTGGAGCAGCCCGTTTTTCTTGGGCCTCACTGGAAATGGGGACGATAATACTAGACTTCAGGGCTTTGTGAGACTCAGGAAGTCAGGTCATTGGAAATTTTTTTTTTTTAATTTTAAAGACAAAAAAATAAAGTTTCAAAACATTATTAGAGGGCGATGATGGTTAATACATTGCATGTTATCTTTAAATTACTCAAAGTACAGAATATCTGCATTTAATTGTCCAAACAATATTAGCACAAACTTTCTTTTAATGAACTAAGAAATTAGTAATTAGTGTTTAACTATCATATATATATATAACTATCATATATATATATATATATATATATATATTTCAGTGTCTCACACTAGGGAGACAATACAATGTTTACACGTGTGAGTCTGATTTATTTCACTTGTCAGTATGGTCTCTAGTTGCATTCATTTACCTATAAAAGTCTCAAGTTTATCCTTTTTTGTGGCTGAATAGTACTCCATTGTATAAAAATACTACTTCTGCTGGGAATATAGCTCAGTGACACAAGTGCCTCATAAGGTACTGAGTTTGATTCCTGGTACCAAAAAAAAAAAAACCACATCTTTTTAAAAAAAATCTGTTCTTCAGTTGATGGGCATTTAGTTTGTTTCCAAGATCTAGCTATTACAAATTGTGCTGCTCTAAAAATGGGTGCACGCATATTGCTGTGGTACGATGTTTTTAATTGTTCTGGGAAGATACGTAGAAGGGAAATAGCTGGGTCAAATGAAACCTCTAATCCTAGTTTTCTGAGGAATCTCCACACTGATTTCCAGCAGTCTACATTCCCACCAGCAGTGGAGAAGGGCTCCTTTTCCCCTCCAGCCCCACCAGCATTTGTTACTGGTAGATTTCTTGATAATAGCCATTCTTTCCAGGGTAAGGTGGAATCTGTGTTGTTTTAATTTTCATCTTTTGAATGACCAGTGATGTTGAACATTTTTTCACATATTTATTTACTGTTTGTTTTTCTTCATGTGAGAAGTTATTTATTTATCTCTGATGCCCATTCTTGGGTTGGGTCTTTAAATTTGAGAGGTCTGATTTTTTTTTTTTAGTTCTTTTATGTTCTTAATACTAATTCTTTGCCTGAGGAACAGCTGGCAAACATTTTTTCCCCACATTGTGGGTTGTCTCTTCATTCTGTTGGTGGTTTCTCTTGCTGTGCAAAAGCTTTTTAATAAGATAAGATCCCAATTGTTGATTCTTTGTGATAGTTCTTGTGCTATCGGGGCTTTATTCATAAAGTCTTTGCGTATACTAATGTCTTAAGAAGTTTTACCTGTTCTTTCAGTAGATTTAATGTTTCTGTTTTATTTTTCAAAATTCTTATTTTATTTATTTATTTTAAATTTTATTTAAAGAGAAAAAAAGCAATACAGAAAAAAGGGTAGAAATAATACAGAATTTAAAAAAAACAGTAAGAAATCACTAGTTGATAAATTACATATTGTCTTCTTAGAAATAGTTGTTCATGTTACAAAATTAAGGCATACAAAGTGAACAAACAGTGAGGCTGCAAACAGTTCTGTTCAACGATCCAACAAAAACCTGGTAATATGGTTATCAATCCCACACACTTAAACATACATGCAGTTATATCCTATAGAGCATTTTCTTTTCCTCTTTTTGCTTTTTAAGTACATTATCTGTTTAGTTATATTATGTTTCAGCTTGCTCAGTACCTTATTGATCTGTTTTGTTGTTGTTATTTCCTTTTTAATCACCTTATATAATTCTTTTGTTTTGTTTTTGAGTTTCTCGTCATCCATGTCACATGGATCAGCTTTGATGGAGTTGGGAGTTTTTGGAGGTATTTTGTTACCTTATTTTCTCATGTTCTCTTGTTTTATTTTTATTTAATTTTTATTAACTTGGAGGTAGTGATATACAACAAAACAGGATGGAATAAAGCCAATTGAGACAGTGCAGTGAAATTGGCACAGAACATCACAGCAGGTCACCAGGACAACACTAATAGGTAACATTGTATATCTCGTTGTCTTCACAATAGTTGTTCTTCTACTAGGTACAGCAAAATCAAAAGAAATACACAACATTATAGAACACATCAACACAGAGTATTGAATAGAGCAACACTGTTAATCAGGACAAAGCAAAACAGCGATAAAAATATCTCCCTTCAGAAATAGTAGAAGGAAACTCCCCCCACTTGCTGTACCAAATATGGTCGCCTCCTAAGAGATACCCAGATCCCTGGATCCCAATTGCTAACGGGGGTGGGGGGGGTGGGGGGGATGGAGGGGTGTTATGGTATGTTTGATTCTAAGCTCACGCCCCAGTAGGCAGCAGGCTGGTTGCTGGTTGGCTCAGCGCCCTAAGTTCCAACATGGCTCGGATCTCAGGAAACGCTCTTGCTTCTTATTTCCCCACCCTGGGGTGGCCGCGTTCTTTGTTCTTTTGGAGACAGGCTCTTGCTATGCAGTTCAGGCTGGCCTTCAACTCACTGTGTAGCCCAGGCTAGTCTTGGACTCAAAACAGTCCTCCTGCTTCAGCCTCCCAAGTGCTGGGATTACTGGCGTGTGCCACTACTCCCAGCTTAATATTTGTGTTTTAATATTTAGATTTTTGATCCATTCTAAATTTAGTTTATTACATGGTGAAATATATGGGTCCCATTTTAATCTTCAGCATATACAGAGCCAGTTTTTCCATCACCATTTATTAAAGAGGCTACCTTTTTTCCAGTGAATATGTTTGGTATCTTTGTCAAAAATAAGGTGGCTTAGTATGTCTGGAGTTGTTTCTGCATCTTTTAATCTGTTCCATTGATCTTTGGCTCTGTTTTTCTGCCAGTACCATGCTGTTTTTATCACATTACCTTTAGATTATAATTCCAAGTCAGGGATTGATAAACATTAATTCTTGTATACAACCCTGAAAAGCAGTGTTGAAAAGTTAGCCATATTTTTTTTTAATATAAAAGAATATTCCTTTGGCTTGAATCCAAACACAGTTGCCATTTAGAACTCTTGCCTTTCTGTTATGTCCTTAAACTCAGTCCTCAATATAGTGTGGCCAAGATACAGGAACAACCTCCTTTTGGTATTTACCTTTTTTTTTTGAAGTACTAGAGATCAGACCCAGGCCTCACACATGTAGGCAAGCACTCTGCCACTGAGCTACACCCCCAGCCCCTAGAGCCCCTTTTGGTTAGTCTGTGTTCCAAAATGTTCTTCTTCTTTTTTTCCTGGTCTTTTTGAGACAAGTTTCATTATATGTTTTAGGCTGACCTTGAACTCACTATGTAGCCTAGGCTGGCTTTGAACTCACAGTGATCCTTCTGCCTCAGCCCCCTGAGTGCTGGAATTACAAGTGTGTACCACCATACCAGGCTTTCCAAAATGTTTTATCTCTGTCCTTCTAAATCCTTATACTCGAAATGTGCATTTAGGACATGCAGAAATAATTGTTTTTCTTTGTTAAAATACAGTCACAATAATTCTGATAAAATTAGGCTGAGACTGTAAGATCATGGCGGAAGCCGGGTGTCGTGATACATGCCTGTAATCCCAGCATTTGGGAGGCTGAGGCAGGAGGATCGTTGCGAGTTCAAGACCAGCCTGGGCTACAAAATGAACTCAAGGCCAGCCTGAACTGCATAGTGAGATCCTGTCTCAAAAAAAAAAAAAAAAAAAAAAACCCAGAAGATCATGGCTGTGCAGTGAAAAAGGCATACAAGATGTGATAGAAAGTTTGGTGAATGATTAAAAGTGATTACAGTAAACCACACGTTGCCGTGAATCTGTCCTCAAATCCTCCCCTTCAGTTCAGACACACTCATCCCACCATCCTTGCCACGAGTGTCTTTAGTTGCCGTGGCTGCCTTGATGTCCTGGATTGACTGAAGACATTTCCCACGCATGGCCATCTAGACTGCAGGGGAAGGCAGAAGTCGCACGGGGCCAGACCTGGTGAGTAAGGTGGGTGAGGATGCACCATAAGGGTTTTTACGAGCCATTCTGTTGGATGGCAGGTGGTAGCAGGGTTCGCCATTTTTTTTTTTAATCTTACCTTATAAAGACACAAAAGAGGACTTCTCGGACTTCTTCAGGAAATGGCAAGAATGATGCGATAAGTGTGTTTGAATTGAGAGGAAATATTTGGAGAGGAATTAACGACTGTATCTTTTACTATAATTTATTTTATTTTTAAAAAATTTGTTTTTGTTTGTTGAGATGAGGCTCTCTATGTGGTTCAGGCTGGTTTCCAACTCACTGAGTAGCCAGGCTAACCGCAAATTCACACAGTGATCTTCCCGCCTCAGCCTCCCTAGTGCTGGGGTTACAGGTGAGTGCCACCATACCTGGCACTATAATTTTTATTTTTATTTTAAATAGAATGAAATCTAAAATAAAATACAATAAAGCCAATCAAAACAAAACAGTGAAAGTGATAATAGAACTTCAAAACAGGATAGTAGAAAATCAACAATGGCTACCATAATATAGCTTGTTATCTTCACAATAGTTGTCCATACCATGAGACATAGTAAAATCAAATAGAACAGAATAAAATCAATCAAAACAGAATATTAAATAACACCAAACAATAAATCAGAAAAACTAAACTAAACAATATAGGATTTCAAAAATAAGAAGGAAATCCCCCGTATTTGCCATCTTGCATCCTGTTATCCTCCTAATAAATGCTCAGACTACCAGCCCCAGGCTTGCAAAGTCAACCAAACAATACAAGCATTTAGTTGTTTTGGGGCCTTAGTTGCTATCACCACAGCCTATGTTCCTCCACACCAGTCAGTTGCTTACAGAGGGGGCTTCTAGATTCTCTGCCCGCGTACCAAGGGTGAACTGGCTTCTCTCTTCCTGGGCCCCGCATGGTTTACATGGCTTTTGGGAAGGGCACATTGGCTGCTTCTTGTACTCCTCCCAGACCTAGCGTGGCTTCTCTGATTTTTAAAAAGCAGATCTTCATATATTTTGATCACCCTTGCAGCTCATGACTTTTAAATGTAGATTGGCAGTGTTGGATTATCTTTTGATTTTTCTTGGGCTAGGTTTTCTCACATGCAAGGCAGAAATATTAGAACCCACTCTCTAAGCCTTAGCTTTTTGTTTGCTTGTTTGTTTTTTGGTACTAGGGATCAAACTCATGACCTTGCACTTGCCAGGCAGGTGCTTGTGCCGCTGAGCAAAATCCCTGGCCCTAAGTCTTCAGAATTAAATGGCATAACAGATGTCAGAATCACTTAGCATTCTTGGAGAGGAAGAGGAATGTATGATTGGAGTTCAGGATATGAATACCACTCTTCCTTCTTTTGTTGAAGACGCTAAGGAGCTAGCCCAGTGATAAAATGAATCACATTTAAATTTCTCCTTCCGACTCTTATGACCCAAACACGTGACTAACTTACAAGAGTAGCAGATATTCACAAGTTTTGAGGCAAGAGAGCATGGTGATGAAGTATATGGGCCATCGGCTCGGACAGAGCAGAGTCCAGATCGTGTGCCAAGCTGCTTTTAGCTGCTCTGAGCCTCAAACTCCACCTCCCCCACCACCTGTGCTGGGGACTGAGATTGAACCCAGGGCCTTAGCACTGAGCTACATCCCCAGCCCTTTGTAAATTTGTACTTTGAGGTAGAGTCTCACTAAGTTGCTAAATTGCCCAGGCTGGACTTGAACTAGTGATTTTCCATCCTCAACTTCCCAGAGTAGTGGGATTGCATGTGTGCCATGATGTCTGCCACGAGCCTTGACTTGTTTATCAGTGAAATGGTATAATAGTGCAACTTTCAGACTAGGCATTGTGACACATACGAGTAATACCAGCAAGAGGCTGAGACAGGAGGCAACAGTTTGACTTTGAGGCCAGCCTGGGCTCTGTGTAGCGTTCAAGGCTAACTTGGAGAACATAACAAGACCTTGTCTCAACGTTCCCACCCATACAGGTTTCATACTGTGGTGTCCACCCTGCCATCCCATTTTATTCTCCCCTGCCCTCTCCTCCCTCCACATCCCTCTCCTTCCCTTCTCTTCCCTCTCTTTCTCTCCTTCCCTCCCTCCTTCTTTCTCCTCCTTTCCTGTTTTTAGTTTATGTGAGAGAGTAAAAGTAAACAGTATGGGAGAAGCTGGCTCTGTGAATGAGGGAAAAGAGGAAAAAGCAAGATTTTTAAAAAGTGCCCTGGGGAAGCTGGGCATGGATGGTAGCACACACTTATAATCCTAGCACGGGGGAGGCTGAGGCAGGAGGGTCGTTGCAAATTCAAGACCAGCCTGGGCTACAAAGTGAGTTCAAGGCCAGCCTGAACTGCACAGTGAGACCCTGTCTCAAAAAGAAAAAAGAAAAGAAAGGATGCCTGGGGAACACAGGGCAAGCCAGAATAGCCTTGGGTATGTGATCCTCCTTCTCAGCTTCCTCAGCGCTGGGGTAACAGGTGTGCACCACCACCCCCAGATTCTCTGCTGAATTTAGAAGGTATAGATGATTGCACTTAAGAGAAGGATCCTGCGCAGGTATGTTGTAAAAAATCTATCACTATATTATTATTATTATTATTATTATTATTATTCTTTAAGACAGGTTCTTTCTGTGTAGTTCAGGCCGGCCTGGAACTCTCCGTGATCCTCCTGCCTCAGCCTCTGGGATTACAGGCATGCGCCCACACAACCGGCCTGAATTGAACCTTAGAGGTCGAGTAAACATTTTCCAAGTGTAAAAAGGACAGCAAAGCGTGGGCAAAGGCAACCCAGGTGTAGGAAACAGCAGCTGCACGGAGAGGACACGCAGCTTTGGGCACTGTGCGTGGTTCCTCCTGTCAGGGAAGCAGGGCAGGAGGCGTGGGGTCTGCAGCAGTGAGGCCTGGAGAGGTGCGCAAGGCTCAGGCAGTGAAGGGGGGTTCCTGCTAAGGAGTCTGGGGCTTTTGAGGGGCTTTCACCTTTGCGGTGCATCTGAAATCGACTGGGTTTTGTCTGAAACAAGCGGTGGTTGATCTTTCGTGACTTCCTGAGTTCTGCTAGAGCCCGGTCCCTGACTGTGGGACAGGCGCTCCCGGTGGCCACTACTCTGTGCTGCCAGCCCTTCTTCTGAGTCATTCTCCTCCCTCTATCTAATCTTTTTCATTCGTCAGCTTCTAGTACAGGTCTGTAGACGCAGTCAGGGCTCAATAAATGTTTGTGGAGTGAATCACACCCCTATCAAGGTGATGTGAAGTGTTTACCTAAAAGCCATCCTGAAATGTTTTCACCAGCCCAGGCCTAGTTAGAGTTGCACTGGTAGAAAGGGACTGCAGTGGCCAGCAAAAAATAGGGCTGCAAGCCCGGCCTCTCTTCCTGACCTGTCTGCCTCTTGGACAAGTCGCCATATACTCTCTGGGTCATGGATTGGCTAGTGAGATGGAATTGGTGACCTCTGACCTGGCCCGAAGCTTCGGGGCAGCTGTAGACCAAGTCCGTGACAGTGTGGGTCTAGAATGTCTCCCGGAGGCCTTGTGTTGGCGCCTTGGTCCCTGGCTTGTATCACTGTTGGAAGGGTGTGGAAACTTCAGGAAGCAGGGCTAACTGGTGGAAGTAGCTCATTAGGAACATGCCCTTGGGGGGTGTTGGGACCCCAACCCCTCCCCTGCCCCTGCTTCCTGGCTGCTGAGAGCTGAGCAACTTTGCTCCGCCATGCTATGGTATGCCTTACCTCAGGCCCAGAACAAAAAGACCAAGCAACCATGGACTGAAACTTCTGAGCCAAAATACACCTTTTCCTCTTTTAAGTTGTTTCCCTCAGTTCTTTTGTAACAGCAACAGAAAGTTGACTAACACAGATTCCATTCCTCTCAGGCTTGGTGGCACATGCCTGTAATCCCAGCACTCAGGAGGCCGAGGCAGGAGGGTCACCATAAGTTTGAGACCCTATCTCAACAAAACAAAAACACCAAAGTCTGTTCGTGGAAAAGGGCTTTGATAACTGCTGAGTGCTGTGCATTGACGGGGTGACATCCTTGTTCCTCCCCCAGCTTGAGGTGATTGTAATGCTGTATTTCCAGCGTCTGTTTGGGAGTTAACAGAGCAACTCTTAGGAAGTGTGGCTGCGGGGCCTGGGAAACCGAGCACTTTGGGCCAGGACTTTGAACTAGTACCTGCCCGGGCAGACGCGCAGAGATGCATGGACTGGGAGGTCACACGGTCTGTGTCCGGCTTTGCGTGGCCCTCCGCTCCGGAGGTCCCCACTGCGGACGCCCCTCCCAGCCCTTCCCTCGGCCGCCTCACTTCCATTGGTCGCCAGCCCTCACCTTGGCTCTGCGCCCTCCAGGGAGCCTCCCTGCCAGGCGGTGGGGCTCGCTGGTTCTGCGGTCTCCCCCGCCCCCCCCCCACCGCAGCTGCAGCCTGCGCCCTCAGGAGCCGCGTGCAGCAAAGCAAAGCCCGGGACGTGTTTGTTGCCTGAGCTGAGCTCGGGGACACTGAGGCGCAGTGCTCGCAGAGGGGCCTTCTTCCCCACAGAGCTGCGTGGGGCTTCCGGTCTCCCTCAAGTCCTGAAGACTGAAGCCCCCTGCTTTTCCCTCTGCGCTCCGCTGCCCATCTGGTCCGCAGCACCCGAGCTGGCCAGTCTGCTGCCGTGGTTCCTGTCTTCCGTGGTCGTTGTTCTGCGATTCATTCCTCTCTGGCTTGCTGAAAATTAGTGTTTTGCAGTGGTGCACATGATAGAGGGTTGCCTGGGCACCTCTGGCCAACTCTAAGAGGTATTGGTCGGGGAATCGGAATGCCCGAGGCAGCCCTTCAAACACACCCTCCCCTGGATCCTCTCGTGTAGCTGAGATAATGGCTGCCCAGTTCAACTTCGGCCGGGAGAGCTGTGGACTCCTCCTCTTACCTTTTAGTGGCTTGAATGAGAACCCTTGCTTACTACGTTTTCAAGAAGAGAGACATCCTAGCCCTTTCCCAAGACTTGGGATAATTTATATGTAGGATTTCACACAGAAATAGCTGAAGGAGGCTGGGCATGGCTGTGCTCACCTGTAATCCCAGGACTTGGGAGGCTGAGGCAGGAGAATCATCCGCAGTTTGAGGCCTGCATGAACTGCAAAGTGAGACCTGGTCTCAAAAAATCAACAGAAAATAGAAAATAAAAGAAAGAAAACCAAATTTTTTTTTGATTGAGCCTTCACCAGGGTCTTCACACTTAGCCACATGCCCAGTCCTCTTCAGATTTTGAGACAGGGCTCGTTCAGTCATAATTTATCCAGGCTGGTCTTGAATTTGTACTCTTCCTACCTCAGCCTCCGGAGTGCTGGGGGTTGCAGGTGTGCACCACTGTGCTCTGCTCCTTTCTGAATTTTTCTTTTTGTCTTTGTCTTTTTGGGACAGGGTCTCACTATGCAGTTCAGGCTGGCCTTGGGCTCACTTTGGAGCCTAGGCTGGTCTTGAACTTGTAACAATCCTCCTGCCTCAGCCTCCCAAGTGCTGGGATTACAGGCGTGAGCTACTGCGCTCAGCTGTTTATGAATAGTTTGATGATTCGGTTTTATAAAATTCCTTTCCTAAAAATAAAATAAAACAGTTACTTTCCTTTGTCGCGTTTTATATTTTATTACATGTGTAAGCCTGTTATTTTGAAATGCGGTCCTCACACACACCTCTCTGGATACTACAAGTACAGCCTCAGTTTTGGGGAAATACCTTCAAGGAAAACTGTTAGAACCCAAGCTGATGATTACTGCTGTGTATGTGCAGAGCTTCAGGAAAATAGGAGAAGTTTTAGAAATACAAAGCAAAAGGGTAAAAATATATCTTAAAATCCAAAGACTGAAAAGTAAAATTAAATGGAGGCGGGGGAGAAAGAGAAGAGCGTTTGGGTTTTGACAGCAGCTGTGCTGTGCGAGCCTCTGAATGAATTCCCTGGCCTCTGAGAGCCCTCGTCCCCTCACCTCTGCGCTAGTGGTGACAGTATCAGATGTGGGGCCATCACGGCCGCACAGAAGACCTGTCTCCCTGTGACAGGCTTGCTGCGGAGCCCGTCACTTGTGGCCAGCCCATGGTCAGCACAGCCCACCGAGAGAGGGGCGACAGAGTGAGCTTGGGCCCTTTTGGGAGCCAGAGAGTTTGGGGGCAGCCCCGGAAAGGGGGCTCTCATACACGGTGGTCTGGGAAGGTCCCTGCAAGCCTGGGAGGGTGCCCACTCCAGCTCCTGGAAAGCTCCTGGCTGCAGCTGGGCTTGAAGGACTGGGGAGACTCTTGCTCATTGGGGTGCCAAGGCCTGGGCTCCTCAAGAGACCCTGGTGCCCTGCGGTGGTCTGGCTTCCTGGGCCGTGAGGTCAGAGCCAGTCTGCCGCCTCCCCTGGGAGGGAAAACAGCCCGCTAGTGGGCTGCAGTGGTCAGGCCTGGAATTCCCAGGTTGTGTGGGCACCTTGTCCTCGGCTCACCTGGGCCTTCTGTGGCCAGAGCCGTGGAGCTGCCTGACAGTGGGCAGTGCAGCCTGGGTCCCGAGGTGTGGGCATGGTGGGCCAGGCTCCCGGCCGCCGCTGTGGCCTGGGGTGAGCGGCGTGCACATGAGGGCCTGCTTTATGGGGTGGTTGGGGTGCATGGTTTTGAAGGAGGCCTTCTCTGTCAAGAGGCCGGTTCTGACTTGTGCAGCCTGGAGAGTGAGGCCTTCCCTTCTGCACCGGGCACCTCTCAGTGACTCTGATCCTGGCCGTGGGGTGAGGGGCAGGGCAATAACCCCAGGTAGCTGTTCGCAGATTTGGTACCACACTGGAAGCACCTGGGAAGCTTGTAAAGAGCACAATTCCCCCTGGATCCCAACCTCTCTGGATGGGGCATTGCAATCTGCATGCATCACTGTCCCTCAGGCCATTGTCACTGCCCCATCAGCCCTTGGGAAGCTTATCTAAATCCTGCAGATCTTTTGGATTTACAAGGTGTCTGTGCGACACAAGTCATTTGACTTGCAGGAGAGCCACTGAGAACAGGCTGTGGAAAATCACATTGGTGACCGTTCATTCATTCATTCATTCATTCATCCGTTTCCACTTCGCAAATATGGCGTAAGGGTCCAGTGAGGCACCCACAGGGGAGCTGCCGCCTAGTGGAGTACACACGAGCACCCACACTGACCCTTAGAAAATAAAGGCCTTGCAGCTCAGGGGACGCAGAGGTGGACAGGTGGGGAGGATTCTCTGCAGGCTTTCGAGAGGAGGAGTCTGCTGGGGTGAAGGCTCCGTGTGATTTCACCATTTACAGGAAGGAATCTGGCCCAGAGAAAGCGCTTGCAAAGCTGCTTTGTGGGGCCGAGAAAGCCTCCTGAATGCAGGGAATGGCAGCTATGAGGATTAATTGAGAAGAGGCCGCGTAGGCAGGTTAGGGCCGGAAGACTGAGCTCCGTGCTCTTCCTCGCTCTGGCCGTGGGTGCTGCTGGAGCGCATGCGCAGAAGATCCCGTCAGCTTCTCAGACCCACTGTGCGCCTGAGTCACCCCGCACCTGGTTAAAACACAGATTCTTCTGGGACCGAGGTGGGGCAGGGGGGCTGCTGTAAATGTGAGGCCAACCCGGGCCACATAGTGAACACCAGACCAGCCTAAACTAGTGCGGCACTGACACTGCCACCTAAAAGACAAAAACAAAGCAAAACCAGAAACAAAAGCAAATTCTTCTCCCATCTGTCCGGGGAGGGGCCCGGCATTCCGTATTCCTGAGGAGTTCGGGGTCTGCCAGGCGAAGGCGCCTGGATGAACTGGAAGTAGCAGCCGGGAGACCGAGTGAGGAGGCCCCGAGCCGGGTGCTGGCTCCAGGTTAGGTGGGGACGGAGACCGTCTGCCCCGGGGGCATCACCCTCGGGGTTTCCCAGCCACATGGAGGGTCAGGGACAGGAGGCGAACTTCAGCCCTGACGTCGCTGCTCTCCTCGGGGGAGCCTCACCACCTATTGATGTTCACTCCAGCACCGGACCTAGAACGGTTTCGCCAGCAGAAAATGCGACTCTCCGTGCTGCTGTGGAACCCAGCGACCACAAGGGCAGCATCCATAGAACGCGACCAGCTGCCCCAGTGGTTTTCTGTTACTATTTGTGAAGTCTTCATTTTTGTCATCTGTTAGCAGAAGCGTGGTGGCAGTTGCCAGAAGTTGGAGGGGAAAAAAAAAAATCCTGGGAGAATTTACATTTGAGAAAATTCCATTCATTGACTTAATTATTTCTGGGAATTTGGAAAAGACCACCATGATCCTGCAGCCACCAAAATGCTTGGGCAGCCCTTGAAAATGCTGGAAGTTTGCAGAAGCAGCTTTTGGGAACTCCTGTGCAGTTTTTTCCCCTGTTTTTTTTTTTTTTTTTTTTTTTTTCTCTTCTCTCTTTGGAGATAAGGTCTCACTGTGTAGTCCCAATTGGCCTTGAACTTACTTGTGTGGTGCCCCGGGCTTTGAAATCATGGAGCTCCTCTTGCCTCAGCTTCCCAGGTGCTAGGATTACATGTACATGTTACCGTGCTCAGCTCAGCCCTCTCCCTCCTTTCTTTTTTGGGACAGTTTTGTTGTGTTGTTCATGCCAGCCTTGAACTTTGATCCTCCTGCCTCACCATCCTAAGAGCTGGAAGTGTGTGCCACCTCACTTAGCAAATTGTCCAAGTTTTTAGCTTGAACATTTTGCTTCTATGTAATGTTTCTAATATTTTTCTTTCTCTCTGTCTTTATCTTCCTTCCTTCCTTCCTTCCTTCCTTCCTTCCTTCCTTCCTTCCTCCCTCCCTCCCTCCCTCCCTCCCTCCCTTCCTTCCTTCCTTCCTTTGACAGGGCTTTACTCTGTAGTGAAGGCTGACCTTGAAGTTACTTATGTAGTCCTGGCTGCCTGTGAACTCACAGTGATCTTTCCCAAGTTTTGGGATTACAGGCATGAACCACCAAACCGGGCTGCATTTCCAAAATATTAAACAATAGCATAGCAACATAAGATGGAAGTAGCTCAGATATAGAAAATAACTAAAACCAGGAGGGTAGTGATAAATCCTAGATTCCTTTCCTTGTCACTTATCCTTCTGTGTGGCTGTTTCCCCAGACCTCATTCTGAGGAAGGCTTATCTGCTTATTTCTGATGCAGCGGTCGTGGGGCTGAGTTCTGTTTTCTGCCTTTTCTTTGACACTGCAGTGTAACTTTCTCCATGTTCCGCGGGCTGAGTGTCATGACCACGCTTCTGCGCTGCAGAAGTCACTGGCTAGCTGAGTCACAGTTTAATCAAATTTTCTATTGGCTGTTTTAGTCACATGATGCCATTAAAAATGGAATGAGCAACAGTGTTAGTGGGAGTATGAAACGGTACAACCCTTTTGGAAAAGCAGTTTGGCAATATATATTGCAAGCCTAAAAAGTGCTCATTGCCAAGGCGAGACAGTCCATCCTGGGAATCTCTCATAACAAAATAACTCAAAGTGCAGATTCATATTTCATATATAGTGGAGAAAAATTTAAAAACAACCTAAGCATTAAAATATAGGAGAAACACATAAATAATTACATACTGCTCAATGGAATATTATACAGCCATTAAAATGTTTAAAAAGGCTGGGCATGGTGGCACAACCCTGTAAATCCCAGCACTTGGGAGGCTGAGGCAGGAGGATCACTGCAAGTTTGAGGTTATCCGGGGCTACGTAGTGAATTTGAGTCCACCCTGAACTACGTAGTGAGACCCTATCTCACCAACAAACAAACAAAAATGTTTGTGAAAAGTTTGTAAATGGAAAATGCTTACTTTATGATTAAAATAAGCAGGATGTAATACTGCTTTTATACCATGACCTTGAACTGTGTAAAAAATTTGTAGGGAGGGCCGGGGACTTAGCTCAGTGGCTTAAGCGCCTGCCTGGAAAGCGCAAGGTCATGAGTTCCATCCCCAGTACCCCCCTTTGATAAAAATTAGCACAATAATTAAATAAAATTACAAGCATTAAAGAAATGTGCAGTGCAGAAAACTAACCCTTTTTACATTTATACAAAACACATGCTTCTAGAATCAGTTTAGTGTGAGAAAGTCAGACTAAACTATTTTTGAAGCAGTTATGTGTGTTTTGTTTTGGCTTACAGAATTCTTTTGTTTTAAAAGAAAAACATACATGTATCCTAAGGCAATTTAAGTTTTATATAATGCAGGGATTTTTTTGAGGGGGGGGCAGAGGTAGTCAGCATTATGGTAGCTGGACTTTTAATTTTATTTTATTATTTTTATTTATTTAGTTAGTTTGTTTTGGACAGGGTCTTGCCATGCAGTTCAGGCTGGCCTTAAACTCACTGTGTAGGCCAAACTGGCTTCAAACTCACAGTGATCCTCCTGCCTCAGCCTCCTGAGTGCTGGGATTATAGGCATGAGGCACTGTGCCCAACTGGACATTTTCTATTTCAGAAAGAAAAGGAAGAGAAAGTCAGTTACCAGGAAAAGTCCATGTTAGACTCCTTAGCAGATGAAGTCCTCGTGAAGCCCTGTGTTCTTGGACATGGAATAAAATTAGCCTGTTAATAGGTCCTTGTTATTCTATGTAATTTACACTGATTCAGGAGTGATTATTAGTATTATTTTTGTGGTGCTAGTGACGAACTCGGGATCTCACACTGCTAGGCAAGTGCTCTGCCACTGAGCTGCGTCTCCAGCCCTTCTGTCTTTATTTGTGATGAGGTCTCACTGTTTTGCCTAGGCTGCTCTTGAACTTTTGATCCTCTTGCTCTCTCCTCCCATGCAGATGGAATTATGAGCAGGCTCCACCATGCGCCTCTCAACAATAATAACGACTGTTACTATTATTCGTGGCACTGGGGATTCAACCCAGGGCCTTTGCCCTGAGCTGCATCGCCGGCTCCTTTGTTTTGAGACATAGTCTCACTAGGTAATCCAGGTTGGCTTCAAGTCACTCTCTAGCCCATCCTGAGGCCAACCTGGAGCTTGCTGCGATCGTCCTGGGTGCTGGGATTATAGACATGTGCCATCCTGCCCGGCCTCCATCTTGATACAGAACCTCCTAAATTGCTAAATTGCCCACGCTAGGGTTGAACTTAGATTTTTGTGTTTTGTGTTTCAAGATGGATCTTGCCATGTAGCCCATAGTGGCCTTGAACTCACAATGATCCTCCTGCCTCAGTATCCCAAATGCTGGGATTACAGGCATGCGCCACCATGCCCAGCTAGGTTTGAACCAGCACCCTCCTGACTCAGCCTCTCAGAATGCTGACTTTACAGGAGTGTCCATCACGTCTGGCTCAAAAGTGATTTGTTATGAGAAAGTTAAGACAGGCCTGAGGGTGTAGCTCAGTGATAGACCCCTCGCCTATCATGCGTGAGGCTCTGGATTCAACCTGCACACCAAAAGTAAAGAAATTAAAAATAGAAGACCATTATTTTTATATAGTTTTCAAATTTTCTAACAAAATGCTGTATTTATTTTATAATTAATGGGACTTTGTGTGTGTGTGTGTGTGTGTGTGTGTGTGTGGTGATGGGGATTGAACCCAGGACCTTTGGACTGAAGTACATCCTTGGACCTTTTTTACTTTTTATTTTGAGACAAGATCTTGCTAAAATTTTCTTTTGAGCCGGGCATAGTGGTGTGTATCTGTAATCCCAAAACCTGGGAGGCTGAAGCAGGAAGCTGCTGTGAGTTGAGACCAGCCTGAGCTACATAATGAGTTCAAGGGCAGTCTGGACTGTGAGACTGTGTCACAAAAAAATAAAATAAATAAAATAAAAATTTTTTTCTTTTTAAAGGAGGCAAGGTTTCTTTCAGCTCACGGTTTGTAGAGATTTCAGTTCATAGTTGGCTGGCTACGGCCTTCTTAAGCTGCCTAGGATGGCTTAGAACTTCCTGCGTCAGCTTCTAAGAGCACTGGATACAAACATCTGCCATCATCTGGGAGAACAGTCCTTGAAACGCAAAGACACAAATTCTTCAGGGAAAGAACACTGAATAAATCTTGGCCCGTCCATTCAGTGGGATACTACATGTGTTAAAGCTAGCGGTGAGGGGGCTGGGGATTTAGCTCAGCGGCATAAGCGCCTGCCTTGCAAGCAGGCAGTCGTGAGTTCGATCCCTGGTACCGATAAAAAACAAAACAAAACAAAAAAAAACAAAAAACAAAACAAAACAAAAAAAACAAAAAAAAAACAACAAAAAAAAGCTAGCGGTGAAGCAACATGGTATTGACCTTGGTAACATGTTTGCAGCGTGTTTGTGAAGTGATAAGAAGCTACTTGAAACACGCACAGTATGAGCCTAGTTTGTAAATAAGGTCAATATTACACACACACACAGGCATGCAAGCAAAATATTTACTTAACATCCTAGAAAGGGATTCACAAAAGCATAAATAATGATTTTTTTTAGGGTATAGCAATGTAGTTGATTTTACTTTTTATTCACCTGAATTTCAGAAATTTGCTAATCGAATATTCAGTATGTTTAGAAAGTAAAATTAAGAATTCCCCCAACTTTATTAAATAAAACAGAGGGTGGGAAGCAAGCTTGACTTGTGCCTGGTTGATGAAGAACTGTTGGAAGAAACAACCCAGTTATCCGTGGTCACCTCACAGTTTCCATGGGCCCCGGGGTTGAGATGCACGCTTCTGCCCAAACCAAGCTGTGCCCTTTTCCTCCCGTCTGCCCCCCTTGCCCACATGCTCAGCACTTCCCCCAGTCTCATTAGCAAGGCCAGGGGAGGGCCACTTCCTCTGGGAAGGTTTCTTGGATCTCCCTACCCTACCACGTGCGTGTCCTGTCTTCCGTGGTTCTGCGCTAGCCCTGTTTTCTTCTCTCCGTCACTGTTTCCCTCATCGCCGGTACTGGAGAGACTCTGACGCTATGACTTAGGACAAGGCGGCACTGTCAGCAGCAGAGAGAGTGTCTCTTTCTCCAAGCCAGTCACCTGAGGTTTCCATTTCTGTTTCTCCCATGCTGCACGGGGCTTGGTAAACTTAGTGGGTACACAGCTGAAGGGGTGCACTGGATCCTCTCTTCTGGTTATGTGATGATGATATGCACAAAGAAATGTGTTGCTGGGCATGGTGGCCACACCTGTAACCCCAGCATTTGGGAGCTTGAAGCCAGCCTGAACTATACAGCAAGACCTTGTCTAAAAAACAAGACACCCCACAAAAACAAAAACAAAACAACCAACCAAGCAAACAAACAAAAAACCAGAGACAGGTGCAGCAGAGAGAGAGGAAAACCCCCCAGAAGCATTGAGGAAACTTACGGTGTAACCCCGCTGGACCAGGAAGTGGAGTGGTCACTTCCTTTTTCTCAGTCTTTTCAATATCCTCCTGAAGTAGCTAGGATCACTCCTCACCTCCAGATGATGCAACTGAGGCTGAAGTTTGCAGAGCATGGGGCAGTCACACTTTTACCCTATAGGAGGCTGATGCCCAACCTGACCTTTCTACGGGCAGAGAGCGCTCCAGACAAGAGACATCACACAGAAGGCCGGAGGTCTCCCTCCCCGCTGTGAGGCACGCGTCCTTCATGCCAGGGCCCGGGGATGTTGGGTGCTTCATTTACCATTGCCTGGCTGTTCTCTGTACTGGCTTCCATGTGCTGGCAAGCCGGTAGAGGGTGAGACCCTGACTTTCTCCACTCTGACACCAGACATTGGCACCTGTGTGCTGACTTAGGTGTTTACTTTCTGTCCCTTGTCCGCACGCTGACACCCGTGGCTGACCAGTGTGACCCGAGACAATATGGACCCCATTGGGATGCTTTCCTGTTGAAGCCCATTGAGGAACCATGAATTTGTCTTTCTCTCACCTTTTCTGGTCGCGTCTGCTGAGTGTCACCAGGGAGTAGCTGTTATTCAAGATACCAGAGAGGAGCAAACCCACAGAGCGGAGGCACCGAGAAAGCGGTGTGCCCAGCAGCGTAACTCAAAGCTCACTCAACAACATTTACACTGATGTGAGTTATTTGTGGCGGGCTGTGTTCTCTAACGCTGCCCTAACGCTGACCTAGCAAACATCAAACTGTCACTTCCAGGGCAAGTGCGGGGTTGGGTCCTTCTGAGTCTCTGATCACAACGTTTTTGTTTACCAACTAACACACGGCAGTGTTTGCATGTTTCCGTTTCAGGACACTGTCTTAGTCTGGTTTTTGTGGTTCTCACAGCGCTACCTGCGGCTGGGTACTTTATAGAGGAATAAACTTACTGAGCGCAAGTTCTGAAGGTTGGAACGTCTGTATCATGACGCGGTGGAAAAGCGGACGGTTATAGTGGGCAAGTGTGTGAGACAAGAGGTGAGGGGCAGCCTTGCTTTTCAACCTGTTCTCGTGAGGACAAACCCATCCCCAGGAGGAAGGCACTCATCTCTCTAAATGTCCTGTTGGGTCTCACCTCCCAATACCAGCACGCTGTTGGGTTTTTGGCAGGGGATTGAACCCAAGGCCTTGGGCATGCTAGGCAGGCCCTCTACCACCAAGCCCCACCATCAAAATGACAGACGGCGTTAAACATCAGTTTGTAGACGACAAGTTGCAGTGGATGTCTTACTTAATATATTTTGTGATTCATTAGCAGTGCTCTCAAAGCCAACAGCTGTGTAGCTCACTGCAGGAATGTAGTTTGGCTAACATGTCTAATTTCCAGAAGGCACAGAAGAGCGTGTGTGCGTAGGATTGCCGGGCAGCACTGCAGCACTGTGCTTCTACGGGAGCATTTTAAACAGCGAGACCAGTACCCCCCAGCACAAATGTAAAGAAAGGGGGGCGCTCAGTAGACTGTGAAAGGACACATGGTCACTGTTCTTGTGCGGGAGCTACACAGGAACACAGACCCGGTACAGCGTCAGCTGGAACCTGCACGGGTGATACAAATTATATCCCCAGCCCTTTTTTTTATTTTGAGACAAGACCTTGCTAGGTTGCTCAGACTGACCTCTACTTGCGTCCTTCCTGCCTCAGCCTTCCAGACTCCTGGGAATGTGTGAGTTTCCAACAGAATCCTTGAACGAGGAGAGAGCATAACTGTGTGGATGAGAACAGTGGACCTGGCCTTCTGCTGTGCTGCTGACCTCTTCGACACTTGCAGGACTGGTCGAAGGTCAGCTTTCCACTCTAAGGACATGGCTTTCCCTCCGGTGCCCTAGACATGGACCGAGATTTTCTGAATGACTCGGAGAGAAAGGGCACAGGAGCTTTCTTCTTTTCTTCAGTGGCCTCCTCCTCTTCAGCTTTCCTAAATTCTTTTCTTTGAGACAAATCATATTTAAAGACAAAGAAAACAAGGGTGCATGTAAAGCTTCGGGCCTCACCCAGAACATTATAAAATGAGCTGTAAATCCAGGGAACACAGTGTCTGCACACTCTGTAGCTTTCCAGAAAATCTAGGCCAGGCAAGGGGGTGGGGGTGGGGCCGGGGAGGAGGGTGACTTCTTCCCCTCCTGCAGTGCTCCAGTCTGCGACAGGCTCCTCTCATCCTGCTCCAGCGAGTCTGGGGGGACCCCCAGCAGGCGGCCGTCAGGGTCAAGAGCAAGATGAGCTGCAGGAAATTACCTAGCCCCTCGGGGCCAGCACCTGCGGACCCCCAAAACGTGTTCTTTTTCTTCCAGTTTTGAGTCGGACCAAACTGAATTGATCCCCAGTGTCCATATCAGCTCGCCTACCCAGGGACGTGATCTTTTTCTTTTTTCTTTCTTTCCTGTCCTGTTTTTTGCCTTGACGGATTTGTGATTTTTAAAAAAACATTTTCTGCACCTGCTTATTGAATATTTACTGTACATAAAAGAGGAGGTGGGCATTGCCCGTTGCAAATGAGCTTTCTTGTAGCTTGGCAACCATTGTGGTGGCATTCTGACTGTTTAGATAGCACTGCTCGATAGAATTATAGTGTCAGTGGCATATAGCATCATCGTCGTCGTCATCATCATCATCATTGGATTATTTGAGACAAGGTTTTTGCTATGTAGTTCAAGCTGGCCTTGAACTTACTATGCAACCCAGGCTGACCTCAAACTTGCAGCAACCCTCCTGCCTCAGCCTCTTGAATGCTAGGATTACAGGCATATAACGCAATACCTGGCTCAAAATAAACATTCTTTTTTGAAAAATATTATTAATGAGATACTCTGCATGCTTTTATTTGTACTACATTTTCAAAATCTAGAGTCTCAACTTGGACTCAGCCCTTGGCGCTGTTCAGCAGCCGTGTCTGGCCAGTGGCGCCAGTGCCAGAGAGCACATGTGCAGAAGGGAGCTGTTTCTAAGCCAGTCCACGCAGTGTGATGGGCTGCTGGCCGTCGTGGAAGCCTCTCCTCTGTACCCAGGCAGCATAGGGAGGGAATAATTCGATTTGTCAGGGAATCGCTTCCCAAGACTCCCAGCAGAGGGAACGTTAGCGTCGGAGCTTAATTGCACCCAAAAGGGAAGGGCACCCTTGGCAGAGGGAGCAGCGCTCAGCTGGAGACTGGGAAGTGGGGAGGCCTCTTGGTTTATTTTGTAGGATGAGGTCCCACCGTGTGGTACAGGCTGGCCTTGAACTCCCGGCAGTCCACCTGCCTCAGCCTCCCGAGTGCCTCTCCACACCCAGCAGAGGGCCTCTTCCTTAACTACTGTGGTCCTGACCTTCTCCATGCGGGCTGGAGTTTTACAGCGAGGCGTGTGGTGGCTCCACTCAGGTCTGTGCACTTAGACCTGGTAAACCACGCCTGCTGTCTAAGAGCTCTCGCTAGAGAACTGCTGCTCGGAATCACGCAGCGCCTGGCTCTTGTTAAAGCACTGATTCCTGGGCCCCAACACAGAGCTTCTGATTGAGTGGGTCTGGTTGGTGCCACTGGTGGGAGACCCAGTCTTTGAGACCATTGGTTGGTGGATGAGTGAAGCCATCGGACATTGTCGCAACAAACACGCCCAGCTCAGTACTCTGCCAAGCTCTGCTTAGCATTGAGCACATGGTGGTGGGCAAGAGGCATGAAGGCTTCTCCTCCAGTGGCACTTCTGGAGTGGACACAAGTGACAGATGTGGCACTTCACAGATACGGAGTCGACCTGCTCAGTATCCTGTCCTCAGCTCCAGAATTCTGATACATATAGAAATCAAGGCACCGGCACCCAAGATGATTTTTATTTTCCAAAAGAAAAAAATCTACCAAAAGGGATATGCCATTTAATGGGAAACTACTGTGTGGCCGAGTTTGTACCAGGGGCTTTACAGGTGTGTTTGCACTGCGCTCTGAGACGTGATGTTGACCCTGCCCGGGCTCCTGCCTGTGACTCGGGTGTGTGCGGTGGTGCTCCACCCGCGGTGTCTGTCCGGTCCCGCCGAGTCCACGGCTGGGTCCTCCTGGTGACTTCCCCCTTTTGCTAGTGCTTGCAGTTAACTCTCGCCTGCCAGCCCCTGCTCAGTATATATGATGTAATTCACAGTGCCCCTCGCAGAGTACCTGTTTCATACCAATGATTAGGTTTTTGGGCACGGTAGAGAAGCAAAGTCAGAAAAAGGAAAAAGGCTTTATTGCAGGCACAGGAGGGCTGCAGCAGAGCGCCAGATCCTCCTGGGACAGACAGACAAGCCGTGGGCCTTTCCTTAGGTTTGACGGGGAGTGGTGTTTGAAGAGGTGGGCAGAACGAGGTACTGACAGCTGACTGCAGAGATGCTGGTGTGTGCACAAAGCACAGATTTCAACTCAGACTTGGAAGGAGAACTTGGAAATCAGTATTGGAGGGACACGCTGTCATTTTATAGGGTCCAGTGCCACGCTGGGCACGTGCCACGCTGGGCCTGACAGAGTTCCACACGGGTGGCACCTATCACAAATGTCTTGATTGAATGAATGAACTAAAGAATTTACTAAAATTGGGGAAAGCTTCAGGAGGAGTTGCCTTTTGGGGGGCAAGTTTTCGCTACGTAGTCCAGGCTGGACTTGAACTCATGGTACTCCTCCTGCGTCCCTCCTGAGGGCTGGGATTGCAGGCATGCACCACCATGCCTGGCAGGAGGTGCCCTTAGATACGGTGGGCAAAGAAGATGTTGTACAACAGTGGTGGCAAACCTGTGGTACGAGGGCCCCAGCTGGCTGTTCCTTATCAGTGAAAGCTGCGCAAGTTTCCCATCACTCTTTTAGAGGGTGGGCACACGGAGAGGAGCGGCCTGGTGGCAGAGCTGGAGGTAGCTTTAAACTTGGAGGGACCGGTGCCGGGGTCAAGTCTTAGCACCGAGTCCCTAAAGAATTTAAGACTCCGGGCAAGTCACTTTGCCACTTTGAAACCACGTTTCTTTCTATGAAAAACACTGCCCTCTTGCCTAGTTCATAATCTTTTTCCTTTTTGCTTTTGTTTTTTTTGAGACAGGGTCTCTCTATGCAGTTCAGGCTGGCCTTGAAGTCACAAGGTAGCGCAGGGTGGCCTCGAACTCACAGCGATCCTCCTGCCTTGGCTTCTGGAGTGCTGGCATTGCAGGTGTGCACCACCACGCCCAGCTGAGATTTGTAAGGGCTCTTGAGTGGGGCCCAAGAACTAGTCTTGGGACAGCCTGGAGGAGAAGAGGGATTGGGGCTGGGGGTTGCAGGGCAAGGGTCAAGGAAAGCTGGCTGCAGCCTGTGTCCTTTAGTGCTGGGCGCGTCCCGTCTCTGACAAAACCTACCCTTTGTATGTCCCAGTTTCTGCACGGGCATCGGGGGACTAGAATCCCAGCTGACTATTATTGCTACTATTATTATCACTGCCCAAGTTCCTAATCTCCTCCCAGGAAATAATTTAGCAACTGCTGAAGCCAGCACAGGGCCGAGGCCAAATCAGATATGTGCCAGGGGACACGCTAGTCTGAAGGGAAGTCTCCATACAGTCAGGCTGTGTTGCATGGGCTTCCACAAGTGTGCACATGCACGCACACACCACCATCACCAGCAACAAATGACGCTTGAAGAAGGAAAAACAAACATTCTGAGTTCATTCAGTGGCAGAGACTTTTAGGAGACAGGATTACAGTAAATCTAAAAATAAGCCCTGCTGTGCTTTTTCCTTAAATGCACAAAAGGTTTTCTCTTTTCTACCTGCCTAGGGAACAACATAACCTACCAGGCACATTTGGCCTAATTTTGTTGTGTGGGAGGCAGAAAAGTTCAGTGGAGAAAGAGTTCCTGAGATTGTAATTTGCTGCCTGAAGATCAAACCCAGAGAGTTATTTTTATACCTAGTGGGTTGGGTTTTTCCTATGTTATTTGTTTGTTTGTTTTCATTTCCTTTCAACTGCCTGGTATTTATCTTTACAATGAGGAGATTTTTTTTTTTTAAAGACAAAATCTTCCTATATAGTTTTGGCTGGCCTTAAACTCGTGGTAGGGGCTGGGGCTTTAGCTCAGGGCACAAGCACCTGTCTGCTAATTTTGAGGTTGTGAGTTCGATTCCCCAGTACTGGAAAAAAAAACCCAGAAAAACAAAAAAAACTCTCATGGTGATCCTTGTGCCTCAGCCTCCTGAGTGCTAAAATTACAAGTGTATACCACTATGCCCAGTGGGGTTTGTCTAGCTTCTCTGATTGTAAAAGAAGTACATGTTCACTGTAGAAAATTAGAAAGTATAGAAATAAAGGAAGAAAAAAACTATTTGTTATTCAAAGATACTATGGTTAACACTTGAATAATACATTTTCTTCTAGTCTTTTTTCTATGCTTTTGTTTTAAAAATTTATTTATTATTATTTACTATCAATCTATTCATCTACTGTTTTCAGTGCCGGTGTTCAAATACAGAACCTCACATGTGTTAGGTAAGTGTTGTACCACTAAGTACATACCCAGCAGTTGACTTTACTCATGATTCTAGGATCTGTAAACACTTCATTTAATAAAATAGAGTAAGTGTTCCTATGCTTTTTATTATTTTTTTATAAAATTTTTTTTTGAGACAGAGTCTCACCGTGGCTGGTCTTGAATACCTGATCTTCCCCGCTTCCCAAGAGCTGGTGTTACCAGGCGTACACGACCGCACTCAGCTTTCTGCTTTGGTTAAACAGGAAGGTCCCTGTGGTGTCTATGGCTTTGTATCTGTGTCTCACAGTTGTAGCAAAGTGTTTCCCACACACGGCAGAATACTGGCGCTCAAGGAACACATATGAGCCATCTGGTTGAAGCCTGGTGTATGTTTCTTTGTAGCTTCTCTTTGGCATTTCTTCATTGTTTTTTACATATTTAGATGTCTCTAAACGATGCCTCGTTTAATTTTGCGTGGCGCTTTGAGCTTTGTGTAAATGCCAGCAGAGCATATGCTGGAGTGAGGGATGTCGAGAGGCCTTGGAAGAAGGTCTGGAGTGCCAGGAGATCCAGCCGAGTGTGCTTGTCGGTCTTGGTGAGCGCCATGGCTCGCGCAGAAGAAGTGGGGTCATTTTTTAAGTGGGTCAAGACCTAAAGAGAAACTGAAGGCCACAGTTAAGTTCACGGGGCTCCAGTGGTCAAACTCAGCCTCACACATGTGACACACCTGTCTGTCTGATGCACTCACTCTTAGGGTGGTATGACATTTGTTTTGTTGCGTGAGGGGATGACTTAGGGTATTATCCATTAGCAGTGGACGGACCTCTGGGTCCTTTCTAGTGTTTGGCCACAGCAAGCAGTGATTTTATGAACAGTCCTAGGCATATGGCCTGTCTCACCGCGTAAGAGCTCTTACCTTAGGGTATCCATTCATGCTAGGTCAGACATGAGTACATTCTTAAATATGCTAGCAAATGCAAATTGTTTTCCACAGGGATTGTACCAACACCTTGAACACCTGGCAAATGTATAAGGGTTCCTGTTGCTACAGAGGCTTGGCTGTGGTATCCTCAGAGTTTTAATATTTGTCATTCTGGTAGATAAAAATGATATTTCTTTTCTTCCTTTTTTTTTTTTTGGTGGTGGTAGAAGGGTTTAAGGCTGTGTCTTGCTACGTGTTGTTCAGGCTGGCGTTGAACTCACTATGTAGCTCAGGTTGGTCTTGAATTCATGGCAATCTTCCTGCCTCAGCCTCCCAAGTGTTGGGATTATAGACATACACCACCATGCCTGGCTTGAAAAATGATATTTCTTGATTTTAATTTTAATTTTCTTATTTTTTAATAAGGTTGAGGACTTTTTAAAAATGTTTTTTTTATTTATGTATCATTCATGTTTTCTCCTATATATAAATATTTTTCTTCATATATATATGTGTATATATTTGTGTGTGTGTGTGTGTGTGTGTGAGAGAGAGAGAGAGGCAGGGTCTCACTCTGAAGTTCAGACTGGTCTTGAACTCCCTATGTAGCACAGGCTGGCCTCAAATTCACAGTGATCTTCCTGCCTCAGCCTCCTAAGTGTCAGAGTTATAGGCGTGTACCACCACACCTGGCTCTGCTTTTTAAAAATATCTGTTAACATCCTATGATCACTTTTCTGTTGCTCATCTTTCCAAAAGTTCTGGATATAAATATATTCCTTGGTCCATGTTGTAGATATTTTCTCTGAGCGTTAGTCCTGCTTTTTCACTTTTTTATGTTGAATTTCGGTGAAGATAAATTGTAGAATTTATCAATTTGGGTGTGTTTACTTGTTTATTTATTTGAGGCAGGGTCTCTCTGTGTAGTTCAGGCTGACCTTGAAATCACTTTGTAGCTCAGGTTGTCCTTGAACTTACAGTGACCCTCCTGTCTCAGGTCCCGAGTGCTGAGATTAGAGCTGTGTGCCATGATGGCCGGATTTGGGGGTTTATTTTTTATTTTATTTTTGGGGACAGGGTGTTGCTGTGTAGTTCAGACTGGATCTGAACTCAACTATGTAGCTTGACTTCAGCGGCCCTCTTGCCTTAGCCTCCCGAGTGCTCGGATTTCAGTCGTGAGGCACTGTACCTGGTTTTCAATTTGGGTTTCTGTTTTTCCTAGTACATCTTATTTAAGATACCCTTTCTCAGCAGGATGTGGTGGTGCATGCGTGTAATCCCAGAATTTGGGAGGCTGAGGCAGGAGGATCCTGTGAGTTCAAGGCCAGCTTTGGCTGCATAAGCAAGTTCAATGCTAGACTGCACTCCGTAGTGAGACCCTGGCGCCCAGGTTGGGGTGAATTTGCAGCCCTCTTGTCTCAGCCTCCCAGGGCACATCCTCATACCTGGCAGGACTCTGCATACTTTTTGTCAGAATTCTTCTCGGTGCCATAACAAATTGTATTTGGTTGTTGCGTTGAAAAATCTGATTGAGTTTTGTTTACTGATAACAATTTTGTTAATTATCTTTCTAATTATATTTTCCATTGGTGTGTTTCAATAGGTAATCATATACTTGAGAAATGACATAATTTTTCTTTCTTTTATTTGTATTGCCTAATTACATGATTTTGGACCTCTAAAAATGTCAAATCAACTAGGATAGCTGCTTTTTTGAATGATTGTAGAGGAAATTGTAATAATTCAATGTTAAGTATGACATTTCCTTTGGATTTTTGTAAATATCAATTTTTAAATTAAGGAAATTTTTATTTCTAGTTTACTAGGTCTTCTTGCTGTCTCTTTCTCTCTCTCTTTCTTTCCCTCTCTCTCTTTTTCTTTCCTTAGATTATGTTGAATTTTTCAAGTTTTTTGCACTGGGCATGGTGGCGCATAGCTATTATCCCAGCACTCGGGAAGCTGAGGCAGGAGACCTGCCATGAGTTTGAGGCCAGTTTGGGCCAAATAGTGAATTTAAGATCAGCCTGAGTTATATAGGGAAACTGTGTCTCAAAAAACAAAAACAAAAAACAAAATAGAACAAACAAATAAAAAACTCCCTGTAATCCCAGCACTCAGGACGCTGAAACAGGGATCAACATGAATTCCTGTCTGCACTGCAGAGACAGACCCTGTCTCAAAACAAACAAACCCAAATTTTCTTGTGACTATTGATCCAATCTTGTGATTTATCTCCCTTAACATGTTATGATGATAAATGTCAAAAATAAATATCTATGTTAAGCTAACACAGCAGTTTCTGGTAAACTAAATATGGCTGTAGATAATATCATTCTTTATAATTAATTGGTGATTTAATCTGCTAAAGTTTTGTTTGGGTATTTTGTCTTTATGTGTGACATTGACTAGTGATTTGGCCTCATGTTTTCTTTTGTTTGATTGTTTTGTTTTGTTTTTTGAGACAGGGCCTTGAACTTGCTTATGTAGCCCAGGCTGGCCTCAAACTCTTGGCAATCCTCCTGCCTCAGCCTCCCCACTGCTGAGATCATAGCTGTGGGCTACCATGCCTAACTGTTTATTTTGAGACAGAGTCTTCCATGTATAACAGGCTGGCCTTGAACTCATAGTGATCTTCTTGACTCAGCTTTCTGAGTGCTGGGATTACAGGCAGGTACACCATGCCTGGGTGACATCCTGGCTTTATTGTGTATTTTAAAGGCTTAGTTTAGCTTAGTCCAGGCTAGTTTAGTTTTTTGGGGGGTGTTGGGAATCAAACGCTTGTGCTTGCCAGGCAGGTGCCCCACCGATGAGCTATATCCCCGGTCCCTTAGTTTAATTTCTGAGACATGGTCTTGCTTTGTCCTCCAGGCTGCCTTGAACTTGCTATGTTCTGTTGACTTTGAACTCATAACCCTTTTGCCTCAGCCTCCTGAGTGCAGGGATTATAGACCTACGCTGCCACACCCAGGTTGAGAGCCTGTGATTAAAAAGAAAGAAAGAAAGAAAAAAAGAATGAATTTTCTTTTAAAACTTTTAAATTTTTGTTTTCTTTTTTTTTTTTATTGGGTACCGGGGATCGAACTCACAACCTCATGCTTGCCAGGCAGGCGCTTAAGCCGCTGAACTAAATCCCTGGCCCCTAAATTTTTGTTTTCTATGTCACCAATTTCTGCTCCCATTTTTATTGCTTTCTTGCTTCCTTCCTTTCTTTCTCTTTTCTGTTTTTCTATATTTCTCTCTGTCTTCTCCTTTTCTTTCTTTCTTTCTTTCTTTCTTTCTTTCTTTCTTTCTTTCTTTCTTTCTTTCTTTCTTTTTCTTTCCTTCCCTCCCTCCCTCCACCTCTCTCTCTCTCTCTCTCTCTCTGAGTCAGGCAAATATAGAATTTGAAGCCCTCCTCCTGCCTCACTCTGCCTCCCAAGTGCTGGAGTCACAAGTGTGTGCCACTATGCCTGGCTTTTTGTTGCTTCCTTGAGTGCATTTCTATGGTTATTTTCTAATTCTTTAAATCATGTTGTTACAATATTTCAGCATTTCAAGTTATGAATTCCTTCTAAAATATTAGGTTGCCTGTGTTCAATGCATTTTGACATGTATTTTAATTTCAGCTCTAAGTAAGTCCTAGTTCTACTTTAATTTCTTTTTTGATCTCTGACTTCTTTAAAAATGTATGCTTGGACATTTTTGAAATCATAAGAATTTTTTTGTTCTCTTTTGATTATTTATTTCCAGATGAATTGCTCTGTGGTTAGAGAATAGGATGAATCCTGTGCTTCTGAACATTGCTCTACTTTGCTTCATAGATGGGTAGAGAAGGTTTGTGAAGAATCTTTTTTTTTAATCGGTACTGGGCATCAAACTCAGGACCGCGCGCTTGCAAGGCAGGCGCTTATGCCACTGAGCTAAATCCCCAGCCCCGAAGTGAAAAGTTTTACAGATGATACTTGGCATACACTGTTTTGACTCCTCACAGTAAAGATTTCAAATACAGGATAAGTGTTTATTTGACCAATGAGGAAGCTGGGGCTCAGAAAGGTCAGTGGAGGAGGAAGGCATTAATTCAGAATAGTTTAACTCAAAACTTTTTTTTTTTTTTTTTTGGTCGCGTGAGATGCGGTTTCACTATACAGTTCAGGCTGAATTTGAACTTACTTTGTAAGCCAGGCTGGCCTTGAACTAACAGCAATCCTCCTGTCTCAGCCTCCTGAGTGCTGAAATTATAGGCATGTGCCACCACAGTTTTTTAAAATGTATGCAGCCATTCAGTCAGTCATTTGGGAAGTAAATAAAATAGTGATAATATTCTAAGTTATTACTAAATATGAATTTAAAGACCTTTTGGGGATTCTTCATATGATGTCAGTGCTATCTCTTCCTTTTTTTTTTTTTTTTAATTTTGTTTGTTTGTTTGAGACAGGGTCTTGCTGTGTAGTTCAGGCTGGCCTAGGCTGGCGTTGAACTCACAGCAATCCTCCTGCCTCAGCCTCCTGTGTGCTGGGATTACAGGCGTGCACCACCACAGGGCCTTCATAATCTCTTTTTCAGAGACTGGGCTCTGGATATGGCCTTGCCCTGGAGGAGTCCCTGCCTGCTGCCTGCCTCCTGGCACTGTGAGATCCCGGTCCTCCTAGCACAGAGTGAAGAGGAAGCCCACAGCTGACACTGGAGGGAAATGCTGCCTAGCTAACTGTGGCTACTTCGGGCGGGGCTGGGGCTGGTCTCGCTGCTGCTGACAGCCCTTGCTCCTTCTCAGTCTCTTCCCCTCCCTGGCTCCGGGTCTCCCTGGTTTCCCTCTTTGGAAAGTTTCACCTCCTCCCACCACTGTGGCTTCCTCCATGCTGCCTCTCCAGCCCTCACTTTCCCTCTGCTGCCCTTGCTGACCCTTGACCCTTCGAGGGAGGAGGGCACTCTTCACCCTTGACCTTTGGGAGTCAGACCGTAAACATCCCGGTCTTTGCGGCACCACTGGGCAGGCTGAGAGCTGCTTTCTCCTGGAGTGGGTGTCTCCCAGTGGCATCCAGGGTCATCCCACGCCTTCTTCTTCGCAGATGAGGAAACTGAAGGAAGCTGGGCCAGGGCTGCAGACTCAGGCCCACCTCCGTCTTTTTCCTCCACATTCTGCTGTTTTGGGAAGTTAAAATCACATCCCCACTGTCGCCAGTGGTGACCATGGCCAATCCCTGGCCTTCTCGGAGCCCAGGTCTCTTCCTCTTAGAACTGGAAGACTCACCTGCCTTCCCTTTGCACAGCAGTGGTGGGTGTTTCAAACAACAGGAAAGCTCTTTCTAGAGGATGTGCACTTAGCAAGGCCACGGGAGGGGTCTCACCCGAACCTCACACATATGCTGCCTAAAGCGGGACACACCTCTGAGCTCCAGTCCCTTTGTGGTCACCTTTGTGGTGTTTTGGGACCTGGGATGCTGTTCCCGGAGGGGTGTTCTGACAGAGAGAAGTCTCTGCAAGGAGCCCACGTGAAAAGAGGAGGGCATTTGAGAAATCACAGGGACTTCCTGGCTGGTCTAGGGAGGGTGGCATGGAGTTGGAGAGGCAGGAGGGCCCCATGTCCATGAGTAGCGTGGAACTCACACTTCAATTGGCAGTCACTGAGGAAGTGGGGAAGGCATTGTGAGGCAGGATGGCAGAGGTGACAGTCATCATACTGCTTCCGAGTGGCTAGTGCTTATTAAGTGCTGTTTCTTCATTAACTCCAAATACAGCTGTAAGTGTGTGCGTGGGCGGGGGGGGGGTACAATCTTTGTTCTCCTTTTATAGATGAGGAAACTAACGTTCCGAGATGTTTAGTAACCTACCCTCCGCCTTACAGATGGTCTATGGGCAATCCAGACTGCAATCCTGGCCGTCTGACCCGGGGACCACTGTCAACATTACAGCTTTCTCCTTGGTCACCTGAGCTGGAGGTTACTTTGATTTTTCAGTTTCCCTTTTAGAAAGGTGATTCTGAGAGGAGGAGAGACTGGACACAGAGGCTATTTGGATGCCCTGTTCTTGGTAAATGTAGTGGTTGGCTGTCACCTGGGTGGGATGACTTTGGAGTCTGACAAATCTGAGAGGCTTTGAGATACTAGAGAGAGTAGTATATTGATTCACAACAGCAATTTTATTATGTATATATTCACAATTATTCAATGTGCTCTGAGAGATACCAGGCCCAGCGATGGTCAGGCCTGAGGTGGGGAGTCATCTGTAGGGGTCTGGGGTCCACAGACTCTGAGAGGGGGCAGGATCAGGTGTGATGTCACCACATCACCACACAGGGAGCTGTCACGGAGGTGAGAGTCACTGCCCGGGGAGGGGGGCTGGGCAGGGACACGGACCAGCTGCATGTGTGGGGCTCCCTGCAGCCTGCTGTGGGCTCTCTTTTGGCTCGGGGTGAAGTTTGCCTTGGCTTTGATTCCCCCATTAATTACCCTTGAAGGTAATTCTCTAAATGTCAGTAATGACCAGGAGTTAATTTCTCTCTCTTCTGCCTGCCTCACTTCTTCCATTTTTTTCTTTAATGGGCCATCCAAGCTTGTTGGAATGTTTACCAAAGCAGGATAGTTAGAGATGTAAATAAATGAAGTTCCCTTATCTGAAGGATCTGGAGATGGAATTAAGGTGAGAGGAGTAATTTACAGGTGAATAATTACTTGGAAACCTCAGTGGCAGGGAGACTGCTGGGGTTCTCTAATTATTTACCCTCTCCCAATTTTCTCTTCTTTGAACTGCTGGCATGGGGGTGTATGGGGGTGGCATGGGGAGCTGGAGATGTTATTTTGGATTTCCCCTCACGATTGCAAAATGCGTTTTTTGGGGAGGATCTCAGCAGGGTGCAGGGCCGGTCAGAGGAACCCTTGGTGAGTGGCACGCACTTTTGCACTTTCACACCATGACTTAATTTGGATCCTCTCCTGCTCGCTTTGAGGGGGACGGAATTGCTGTTCCCATTTACTGATGGAGAAACTGAGGTTCCCGGGGTGAGGTCATGCCCCATGAGCCACATGAGGAATAAATTGCAGGCCGTGGCTCCGACCCAGGTTTCATACTCTCCGCTGCCCGAGAGCTCCCGCCTCTCTTCCCCAGGAGTTTCTTGCTCCCTCCAAGCACCCCAGCCCTCTTCCCTGAAGCCCGAAGCCTCCCTTGCGAACAACCTGCTCTGTCCTCCGGGTAGCTGATGGCTGCGCCCCTTCCTTGCGCAGCTCATTTTCCATTTTAAGATTTCCTGTTTGAACTAAAGGGCAAAGATCTCGGCAGTATCAGCCTGGAGCCGGGCTTCTGTGTGTATAAAGGGGAGCCCTGGCCCCTGCCCTCTGTTTGTCCACTGGCCTTATCGACGGAGCCCAAGTCCCAAGTTCAGAGGCTCTAGTTCCTTCCCGATTTGCTGGGTAAAGTCCAGCCCTTCCGTGCAGGCGGCCAGGGCGGGTGGCCAGCCTGGAGCCAGTGGTCATTTATGGCCGGGCAGTGCTTCCGTCCTGCTTGGCAAGCTGCTGGCTGCAGCTGACAGCCATGGACAGACCTGGGGACTCAGGGGTGCCTTTTCGCCTTTGCTCTTTTCCATCCCTTTTTCCTTTGCTGCAGGCTGACTCAACCAGGGAGGAGGACCGTGCCCCCCAAACCCCCTTGAAATGTCAGAGCTCTTTTTGGAATCAGGCTGGTCTTCTAGGCTGGCACACAGTTTGCACTTACACAAATCTTCATGCACAATCACATGCACACTCCAGATAAAACCAGCCACCTCCAAGCCAAGTCCTTTCCCAGAGACACTTAACTGATGCCTTTTTTTATGGGGGATAATAAGAACTGTATCATTGCTAGAATGTTGGTTCCAAGGTTCTTTCATCTCTGGTGTCTGATCTGATCTGCAGGACAGTCAGGAGTCATCCAGATGCTTATCACCGCGCATTGCAGGTGAGCAACTGGAGCCCGGAACCAATGGCTTCATCGAAGGAATCCGGGGAGCTCCAACCTGCTGGGGCCTAAGGGTTCAGAGGTGACTTAGGCGTGGTCCCCAGAAAGTCAGTGACTGTACGGCAGAGTGCAGAATGCCAGAAGAGCACCCTGGGGTGCTGTGGGAGCAGGGAGTCAGGGTGCAGGGTGGGGCTCAGTGAAAGCTTTCGCAAGATTTGTCCAGTATGCCCGTGAAGCAGGAGAAAGGCTGTGTCCAGTGGCTCTGTCCCACCTCCCAGAGTCCAGGCACCTGCTATGCCCCCGGGTGACATCGGGTCCCTCTCTAGTGGAAAGTTGGCCCTATTGACACAGAGGAAGCGCTTCGTCTGTTTTGTGAACTGTTTTATCTCCTGGTCCTAAAATAGAATCTGGCCCAAGGCACTTGATAAATATTTGCTGTGGAATGAATAGACACATATACATGTGTATACACACGCGCACGCGCGCGCGCACACACACACGCACATGCACCAGCCTGCCACTCTGTATCTTGGAAGTACGGAATTCACAAACCAAAGGAAGATTCAAGAATAGTGCCCATTGCTAGCTGGGGACAGAGACAGAGCCAGAGCTGTGGAGACCTGATTCTAGGTGATGCATGCCCTAAAACCATGGGACCAGCCATTGGGACACCCAAGTTCTGGTCTCATTGACATTTTCCAGTTTCGTGTGACCTTGTTTTTCTCTACTGCAAACTCCAGAGGCCCCTTGTTTGACCTCAGGCAGCCCCTTTCCCACCCCACATTTAGTCAGTCTGGGAACAGTCAAAAAGGTGTGAGACTGGACTATCTCCCAGTGGAGGAGACTCGTCTCTCAGTCTGAGAAGCAGCCTCTGTCTGGTCTCCCTGGCCAGCCCTGTGGTCACAGCAGCTCTGGGCTCCTGCCGGCTCCCCGCCCTACTGGATGCTGGGATGGGTAGACCAGTGGCTGCCCAGCTGCCCCCTGACTCTGCCTTCTCTGGGCCCCACCTCTCCATTTGCTGCACCAGGATGAGACACCTGGGACCTAGAGCCTGGGACCACAGGGTGTGATGACCCTGGGCTGCGGTCGTGCCGGGACCATGCCGAGTCCTGGCCTCGGGTTGCCCTCTGTCCTCCTCCTCCTCCCTCTCAGGCGGCTGCTCACCTGTGGCATGGTCTGCAGCAGCGTTTCTCTTGAGGTTCAGAGACTCTGGATTTGCTGTGAAAGCCTCGAAAGCCCTTGGTGGGCCTTAGCCTGCAGCTGGCCTCCTTCCAGGGAGGGGGCCCTCAGACCTCTCTCGGGGGAAACAGTCTCCATCAGCGCGCCCCGCTAGCCAGCTGCCCCCTCTCAGCTCTCCTCCATGGTGTCCATTTCCTTTTGACATCACTCACCTCCCCTTCCCCACCAGGTGGTCCTCTTCTGTTCCATCCCCCAAGGAGGGAACCTGGTTGGGGAGTGTGAAGTTAGAACAGGGATCCTTCAAACGCCAGCCCCGGGACAAAGCAGCAGTGTGACTTGAGTCTCAGGTTTTTCATCTACAAAATAATTATTTCTTCCCAGGCTTGTTAGGGAGATACTATGAGATAATAACATATGTAAAGCTCCGGGCAGGAGTGAACAATACTATAGAATTAGCTGTGTGCTAGGTACTCTTCCAGGCACCCCCCGACACTAGCGGGCGGGCGCTGTGTATGTAGTGCTCCCATGCTGCAGGCAGGTTAAGTCGTGGCCCAAAGTCAGACATCGTGGGGCGCAGAGCTGGGATCATGCGCCCAGGCCCCCGCTGCCCGTGGCGCCGCGGTCCGCTGAGATCTCCTCGGGACCCGTGATTCCCAGCTTCGTTGGAGTGCTGCTAGCTGCATGCTTCAGCAGGACTCTTTCCGAAGCTGTGGGGGTTTTGTCTGCTCCTCATGTTCCCTTCTGGGCCTGTCACTCACCCTCCACACATCTCAGGCTGGCGATCTGGCTCCATTTCCTAGTTGTGCATCCAGAGATGGGGGCATGGAACTTCAGGCCAGAGTGTTTTTGTGGGGAGAAGGGTACTGGGAATTGAACTCAGGACCTTGCACTTGCCAGGCAGGTGCTGTGCCAGTGAGCTATACCCCCAGTCCCTCACACCAGTGTTTTGTTAGAGGCGTAAGCTAACATCATACCCTTCTATTTTGGGAGTCTACCATGTGCTATTTAAAAGGTTAGAGAGTATGGCTCTGGAGACCCTAGCAAGCTGGGTCAGCTTCCCAGCAGACTTTCACCCCCAGACCCTGAAGGCTGTCTGCCTGGGGTGGTGGGCAAGGGTCCTCTGCCTCCACACCTGCAGGTCCCCATCTCCGTGGCCGGGCTTGAAGGGGTGAGGAGGGCTGGAGCAGTTTAGAGCTGCACCCAGCACTCTGGACCCTCCACTGCCTGCCTCCTCGGCCTCCTTCCTTCCTTTCACATTTCATTCCTGTATTTAGGACCCCAGGAGTGAGGAGGCCGTGCGGGCCCACGGCGCTGTTCTTCCACATCTGGACCAGCGGCCCTCAAAGGAGGCCATCACAAGAAGTTTGGGGCCACGGTGGGTCAGGGGTTCGAGCACAGGAGACAAGTGATGTGCCAAGGACACACATGCCAGACGGCAGTGTCCCCTGTGATCTCACAGACCAAGGGCTCCTCCTGGGTAGAGCTGGGAGAAGAAATGGAAGACAGCGCCGTGAAAGGCACTCATCCCGGGAGCCCAGCACCTCGGGTGTCGCTGCTGGTTCTGCCTTGGAGTTGCTGCGTGGTCTGCAGTGAGGCTTTCCTGTCAGACTCACCTGTCCCAGCCGCACAGACACGCTCTCCATGGACCTCACCTCCAGCCCTAGAGAGGTCGATCCAGGCTCAGCCAACTGTTCCCAGTCCTGTGCTAGGGGTCAGGATATGGGGGCAGACCTGGGCCAGGGAGAGATCTCTCTCTCTCTCTTGTTTCTCTAATCACCTAATTTTTTCTCTAGGACCCACTGCCAAAATAAATAAATAAATAAATAAATAAATAAATAAAAGAGGGCGGTTACCCCTGGGCTGCGAAGGAGGGAGCTGAGGCTTTCTGCTCTGACTTGGCGGGAAAGGTGATCAGGCCGAGGAGGAGGGCTCCTTACCTAGGACAGAGGAGAGACAGAAAGAGAGGAGCTCAATTCCAAGGCGACATCTATTGTTAGCCACATTCTCACTCCAGGGGGAAAGAAAGAAGTGAGTCAGAGTGCATGTCCATGGTGATTTGTACCCAAACTTCAGAAATGTGAAAAGAATAGGTGTGTTAGGGCTGAGGAAATATGGTATTTACTTAGAAATGAAAATCGATTACCTTTAACTTATGATAAGATAATTATGTTCCTCTGAGTCATTGTCATGCATTTATGTTCATAAACCTCCCTCATTAAGCAGTAAGGGTATGTGTTTTATCTTAATTCATTTTTTATAGGGCTGTGAATTCCTGCATTTATCTACCTTTGTTTTCCTGTGTAGACACAGGCTGCCTGGCCTCCCAGAGGTGAGATAACTTAATATCTAGCAACTATGTTTCTGGAAACCAGCCTGAGGCTGAAGTGGACTTGTGTTTTACTTCCTATGGCCTGATGGTGGAACTTGGGATGCTTCACTGTTCTCTGCTTGCCTCTGATTTTTCATCTGCGTAGGAAGTTCGTATATTACATCTCTCACAGGGTTGTTGAAAGGGTTAAATGAGCTATTGCTACACTTTCTGTGACTGAAGGTGGCATTTCCAAAGCCATGCATGGCCTTAGCCACTCCCCTATACTGCTTAGGAATGGTCACATCAGCATGAGTTGGTTCAAGGGTGACACTGTGATTTCCTGAGAAAAGGCAGAGGAAGTCTCTGGAGAATGGAGCTAATTCAGACCTCATTGCCTGGGTTCAAATCCTGCTTGGCAACTCACTGGCTTTGGGACTCAGAACATGTAGTCTTATAGTTCTTTAAGTCTCCATTTCTTCATCTGAAAAATGAGTCTCTTAATAGTATTTTCCCGGCCCATGTGTAATTATGCTCACCTGTCGTCCCTATGTTCAGAAGGCTAAGGCTGAGGCAGGAGAATTGCTGAGTTCAAGGCCAGCTGGGCTCCATCGTGAGTTCAAGTCCAGTCTGAACTACACAGCAAGACTCAGTATTTTTTTTTTTAAAAAGCATCTGATAAAAGTGAATGTGAGAGTTCAGTGAGAATGTCAAATGCACATCCGAAGCCAGGTACCTCAATAGGCCCTGCAGCTCTGGAGGCTGAGGTGGGAGGATCGCTTGAGCTCAGGAGTTAAGACCAGTTTGGGTAACATAGTAAGACCCAGTTTGTAAAAAAAAAAAAAAAAAAAAAAGACTTTTAGTATGGTAAATAACAGCTCCCACGGTTGTATTTTTTAAAATAAAAACACCACCATTCCATGTCCTACAGACTGTACATACATTAGTTTGGTTGAGCTTGCAATAATGAAGAGGACAGGTATGTAGGGGGTGCACAGCTGTAATACCAGCGCTGTGGGAGGCTGAGGCAGGAGGATAGCGGATTTAAGGCCACCCTGGGCTACTTAGTGAGACTTTGCCTCTAAAAAACAAACAAACAAACAAACAAACAAACAAACAAAAAAACATTAAAAGGGCCAGGCTTGTAGCTCAGAGCCAAAGGCCTGGATGCAAATCCCCAGCCCTGGGGTGAGTGCTGACGAGGACAGGAGAGGTGACAGTCTCTAGGCCAGTGCTCCTTCCCTGCCCCTCTGCAGCACTCCGGAATTCTAGCAGGAATCCAGCTTTCCCGTGACCTGCAAGTCCTGCCACTCACTATCCAGCGAGGATCCAGCGTGCTTCTGGAGATCTCACCGTGAGTTCCTTCTCCAGAAGCCCCGGAGGCTCTCGGGTTGCTTTGTGGTCATTACCATGGGAAGGACCAAGAGCACTGGGCTCCACACCCAGCATCTCTGCTGGCTCCCTGGCTGGCCATAGATCCCTCCGCCTCTGGGCTGCTGCTGGGCTGGATGCTCGTAAGCATCCGACACCAGAAGATCCTTTGAAAGCTGCAGTGGCCTCTCCAGGGTCGTTCTCTGGGCGTCCTGGGACAGAACTAGGACTGCTGGGGCCATCCCGAGGGTGGTGGTCATTCGCTATTGGCAGTCTCTCCTTGGGCAGGCTGCACCTGGCAGTTTTGAATTAGTCCCTTCCAAGGGCTAGAGGAGCCCTCTCTCAACTCCAAGGGTCAGGAGTAGACAGGACGGCACCATTTGTCTATTCTCACTTATTTTCCCAGCATCCCAAGAGACTTATTTACATTGGCTCTGTTAGTCCCCTCGAGAACTCTGCAGTGCCTGGATGCAAATCCGGTCCGTAGGGACAGTCACTGAGGAACTTCACCGTGTGTGATTGCGAAGACCGTGGGCTTGGGAGAGGGACTCCTTGGATTCAAACAGACTCTTCCATTAACTACTGAATGATCTGGGTACTTGACATCAAGTAACCAGAGCCTCAGAACACTTTCTTGTAAAATGGGAAGAAGAGTATTGCCAGCATCCCTGGGTGATGGTGAGGACTCCGTTCCTATTGAATGATCCGCCACAGCTGGTGGCAGAAGGCTCATGCTACTGGAGAAAAATGACTAGAGAGGCAGGATCCAGATATGCCTGAACTGAAAGTTGTTTTTTCTTTTCTTTTCTTTTTTTTTTTTTTCTTGTTTGAGACAGGGTCTCACTATATAGTTCAGGCTGTCCTCAAACTCATGCCAGTCCTGTTTCAGCCTCCCAGGTGCTAGGATTACAGCGTGTGTCACCGCACATGGCCTTCTTTTGTTTTGTTTTGTTTTGTTTTTGTTTTTATCATCACAGGTTGATTCTTTCATCCTCGGGAGTGCAGGGGTTCAGGGAAATAAATGCATTTTGCCCATGCCGTTGACAATAAAATTACGTGGATTTGTTTGCTAAATTGTCAATCTTTGAGGAATGCCTGGCCTTCTAGAGGGAAAGGAAGAATAAGCGTTCCATGGAGGAGTAGACCATAACCAGCACGTCTGTCAGGACGGAAAGGAGGCCGCATTTGGGGTCCTGCTCTTTAGCTAGGTCACTGCCAGGTGTTCCCGTGGTTGAATCTGTACTCCGATTCTCCCCATTCTGCCTGAGGACTCAGTGAGCTGGTGGCACTTGTCTAAGGTCACACACAAAGAAGTGGCAGCATGATGATCTGGTCTTGTTGGTCTTATTTCAGTTCTATGAACACACCAAGACCTTTTTGGTGTTATGCTTTTTTTTTTGAGTCAAGTTCTGGCTCAAACTCAAGGCGATCCTCCTGTGTCAGCCTCCTGAGTGTGGTCCCATGCTTTTTTTTTTCACGCTTTTTGCACACCCTGGTCTCTCTACCTAGACTTTCTCCCACTTTGGGCATGCGTCTACCTTCTAAAATATGTTCTTCCTGAGCTTTGTATTTTGGTTCACAGTCTTATCATACTTGGGATTATTGATTTACCTAACTTAAAAAATTGTTTTGACAGATTTTCCTAGTCAATCATAAGTATAAAGAGAGCAAGGTGCTGTCTGTCCCATTTAGCATCAAGGCCCCGCACCTAGGACGATGCTTAGCACTTAGTAGGTACTTAATACTTTTCCAGTGTAAAAGTAAGAGCTCCATTCGAACCCAGGTTCCCGTAGGAATTGCTGTAACAACTTCATTAAAGCTACAAGTTCATACCACACTGTTCATCAGCTTGAAGTGCAGAATTAAAACAGTTTTTGGTGTATTCACAGTTGCACATTCTCATCATCCCAGAAGGAAGCCCTGTGCCCATAGCAGTCACCTCTTCTTTCCCGTCACCCTGAGCCCCTGGCAGTCCAAATCTATTGTCCGTTTCTATTGGTTTGCCTAGTCCAGCCATTCGACACAGATAGAATCGCATCGCACGCCCATGGATGGGTGCGTTTGGCAGGTGTGTGTTGGCTGTGGTGAATGGTGCTGCTATGAACATGCACATTTGGAGTTTCTGTGTGGACATACGGTTTCATCTGTCTTGGCTATGTGACTTCACCTTGCTTTCTAACTCTTTTCCCAGCCAACTACCTAAGACTCTCCGGTGGCAGAGGCTGACCTCTGGGAGGAGCTAATCTGCCTTGACTGAGGATTTACGCCCTGAGGATTTCGCTAAGCATGCTGGGCCACGGGACCGGATGCTTCCCGGCAGGTGGCTGGGCGGACGTGCCATCCTCTCTACTGGGGCTCACCACTCTGAGTAGAACCTCACCTTTCATCTTTACAGAGAGCACGGAGATCAAAATGCCTTGCTCGCAGACAAAGGCAGACACGGCACGTTAATGATTAACACCATAATGTTATTATTGGCCTGCGCAGTCTCCTGCTGTCTGTGGGGCAGTGACCGCCCAGCCACCTCATGCTCTAGACCTCGGGGTGAAGACAGTTGAATGTGGATCATTCCTGCCTGCGAGAGTCCTTGGAGATGAGGTGTGATCAGAAACTACGGTGAATGATGGCATTAAGATTTATTGTGGTAAAAGACATATTGCAGGTACTCCCCTTTGTTTTGAACACACGTACCAGCAGCATTCCTGCCCCTTTCTGGAGCATTTCTGGAAGTCCTCTTTTGGATGTCTTTCGTTGTACTATCTTGGCAGACTTGGTGCCTGAATTAACCCAAAATGTTTATCTTTCACAGTCATTTTGACTCTGGGGAAGGACGGGGAGTTGCACTGTGCCGGCTCCGATGGATGAATCAGATCGATGAGGACACACCGGCATGTTTTTACGGGAGCCGTCCTTTCCAGGGGCTGGTGTTCAGTAGCAGCGTCACCGTATTTTTGATCACACTTGGCAAAGACATGTATGAAGGAGGACTTCCAGAACTGCTTCAGAGAGTGGCAAGAACCGTGGGAAAGTGTGTTGGGAGCATTTTGAGGGGCATGAGTGACAATGCATCTTTTACTGTAACAACTTAAAAAATGTCAATAGTCGTTACTTTTTCGTTTGTCCCTTTCATTCCCTCTGCCATGGGGGTTCTGCCTGGCAGTTCTGAAACTGCTCACCATAATTCAGATGGCACAAGCCTTTTTTTAACCTGCCCCAGGTGCTCTATGAGACACTTGTCATTTGTTATCTCAGTTTTATTCTTCCAGCCACCCACCAAAGCAGCCATTACTATCTCTGTTTTACACCTAGGGGAGCTGAATTCAAGCTATGCTTTCTGGTCCCCACCTATTAATGGACTCCTCAAGATGCCCAAAAAACACACAGGTGAAAGATACTACCACTGAACCAGCAGTCACTTTCTCCATCTCTTTCTTTCAGGGCTTGTTTTCCTTCTTCCTACTTTTTTTTTTTGTTTATTTGTTTGTTTGTTTTGAGACAAAGTTTCTCTATGTACTTCAAGCTGGCCTCAGACATGCTACGTAGCCCAGGTTGATTTTGAACTCAGCAATCCTCCTTCCTCAGCTTCCCGAGAGCTGGGATTACAGGCATGTGCCACCACACCGGGCTTCTTTTGACTTTTCCTATAGAATCCTCTTACCTCTTAATTCTGGTTCCCTCCCTCACGCTTACCTTGAAATTCTCCTTATTGTATCTGGAGCAGACCATTATGATTCCCTAGTCGGCCTTTCCTTCTAGAGCTGATTCACTCCAGGCTTACTTAGGGAGCTCCTCTGCGCCGAGCACCCAGCTCCACGGTGCACGCTGTGGTCCAGGTCCTCAGCATGCTCATAACCCTAATGAAGAGGGTAGAGCAGCCAGCAGGTGCTTTCCAGCTCCTTCAGGGACAGCCACAAGAGACCGTGACTAAGTGGAAAGTCACCCTGGAGGAATCATGAAGGGCCTCCCAGGGAAGGCGTCCTTGGAAGGTGGGAGCAGAAGCCAATTGGGGGTTTATTGATTTCTTATTAATTCCTGGTGAATGGTGTTGACCCACCTGCTCCTGGTTCCCTTCCTTAGGCAGATGGTCTCCATATCACATGCTTGGCCTTCCCTGACAGTAGCTCTTGGGACCAGGGTCTGAGCATGGGCCCCAGAGCTGATTCTCGGCTAGGCTGGTGATCACTGCTTGCTAGCCTGCCCTGTAAAGATGGGCTCAGCCAGACAGATTCTTTTCTCAGGAAGGTGGACTTGGAAACTGAGAGAGGTATGTAACTGGTGTGGGAGCTACATTTGCACAGCTGCAAGGTAGAATTGAAGACGGGAGGGCACAATGATTGTGTGAGTGGAGATCTAGAAACACCGGCAGTATGTGGAGGAAACATGTAGGAAGAGAGATTTGACAAAGAAAAGAGGAAACTGAGATGTCACGCAGGTATGTGTCCACACAGAGAGAGAGAGGGAGAGAAAGAGAGAGAACGCAGCCCTTCCTGGATCAGTAATGGCTTTCCAGCCTTGAGATTGGCCTCTACTTTCCTTCCTCTCTTGGCATGTCTGTGGAAGACCGTGAATAGCTCCACTGTATATCCTCCTCTTTTAAAATGGGCTTGAATGATTTGGGACTTTAACAATACTTTGTTCCAAAAAAGTTTTCAGGCAGAGCAGGAGTTTTTTGGCTAAATAAGGAAGAGGTCATGGAATGTTCTAGAAAGGTACAGTGTAGTTGGGCCTACGGTCAGTGATGGATCTGGTGAAGCCAGACAGGAGGGCTTTGAAATGAGTCCTTTTATTCCTGGCTGCTTTTTATAGATCTCACCAGAGGCATCTGATCTCAGCCCCACTTTTGGCAAACACAAACACAAAGGGGAGATGATTTTTTATAAGCTCCCCCTTTGTACAGCACCCTGTTGCCAGCTTGCTTTCTGCTATCAGCAGCTGAGAGGTTTCATAGTTCTCCTCGTATCATTGAACTAGAGTGGGTTCCTGCCTGGCCTCTGCCCATCGAGGCTGACCTTGGGCAAGTGTTTCATTCTGCGTTTCATTCTCTACACCTGTAAAATGGGATAATTACCCCTACCCGGCTGCCCTCCAGGATAGAGATTTTCCATTGTTCTGTGGGGAAATCACTAGGGTTTTTTTTTTTAACTTTAATATACTTTGATGTATTCATTTGTCTGTATTTAATGTCCTTCACAGACCAGTGCTAGCATGCAGCACATGTCCTGTGCGATCTGGACACATCTGGTCTTGACCCAGTTCCATGAGACAAGTCTGCTAATCCGTACTTGAATGTCACCGCACCAAAAGGTCATTAGAGAGGTTTCTGGCCACTCACTTTCATGGTTACCCCTCTGGGAACTGGAAATAATGGTGTGGCCCGGCACAGCCCCTCCAACAGACTTGGAGCGACACTGCCTTAGCACTCTTACAAAATCAAATCTGGGCTCAGGGTGCTTCATTTGGGATTGTACATGTGCCCGTGTTTATGGGGTCGTAACGAGATGCTGATCTCATGTTTCCTGAATGTTTTAAAACTCTCTAGCTCTTCTGGTTATAGTCCTACACTGACAGTGTTTTCTGGTCACTGGTGTGTTCCTTTCCTTTCCCATTACCTGTGACTTGGCTCTCTCCTCTGTGCTGGAGGAAAATATGCCTGCATATAAAGACTGGGATTTTTGAGTCGGGCAGTCTTTTTTTCTTTTTGTATTGGGAATCGAACTCAGGACCTTACACTTTCCAGGCAGATGCTTATGCTGCTGAGTTATATCCTCAGCCCTGAGCTGGGCAGTCTTGCACTCAAATCTTGGTTGTGGTACTTTCTAGCCATGGGATGTTGAGCAAATTGTTCAATCATGCCTTGGTTTCCCCATTTATAACAAGGTACCCATAACACCTAGTTGGCAGTTACCGTGAGAATTAGTGACCTGGGTATAAGGGAATACCCACTGTCTAATAGGTACTCCACCAGGTAGGTACCCTCACACTCGGACTGCGTCTCTCCCCCATCCTGTATCTGCTGAGATCTGGAAGATGCGGACAGGAAGTGGCAAGGACAGGGAAATAAGCTGTGGTGACAGAAGCGTCATAAATCAAGCAAGCCCATTCCCCACTCTTTTCTGAGGCCTGGAAGAGAGGATGTTTGCAGACACCATGGATAACCCAAGTGCTGAAGCCTTTTCTTTCATAGCCTTTCCACCTGAAGGGCCTTTGGAGCCCAAACAGCCGGAGTACCCTGGCAGTCACCTACTGGATTCTTTCCTGCTGACGGTCCCCTAGTTTGGCGGTTAAGGTGTCTCTCCTACAGCTCAGGAGTGAATCCTGATTAATCAGTCTTGAGAATCTCACTTTCTCTTATCTGTAATGGATTTTGGGGTGGGTGTGTGACCGAATATGTAAAGGAGCAGCTGATGAGAGGCAGTTGGAAAAGATTTCTTTAACTCTTTTAAGAAGGAACAAGGATATTCAGTCTCTATGTTTTTCTGTCTGGATATGATGCCAGAAACTGTGGCTGTGTCCTTCTGACCGTGAGGGAACCAGTCTGGGAACAAAGTTGACACACTGTGATGTAAAGAGAGACTGTTGGCGAAGTTGTTAAAGTCACTCTACCTCTGGCCTTCATGTTTCATAAACTAGGGGAGATGAATCAGTAATCATTGTGCTGTCCTCCTATGTCAAAATCCTCAAATAAAATTTGAGGAAATGGGTTTTCTGGTACCGCAGGGTGGAAGGCAGAGTGATATTTGGGGGTTCCTGGATGTAAATTCCATTTTCTGTCTGCGTTGAGGAAATGGACTCACGTTGTGTTTAAATACTCGCTTCAAACAGAAGCCCTAGGTGTTAGGGTCAGTTCTACTTAGTGACTTGAGCCGTGACTGAGAATAGGAAGTGACTAAGCCCTTTGGGTCTCATCAGATGCCTGGGAGAAACCAAGGACATGATCTGCACCTGCTCTGTGCGGTCACTTTGAATTCAATGTGATTCTTTACATTTGGATAATTAAATTGAGAATTTAAAAGTTAATACAATAGGGATTCATTATAGCAAGCGCATACATATAGTGTGTGTATGTGTAGCCTCTTCTGTATCTTATCGAAAGCCTCGTAGTTGCTATGTTTGAGGCAATAACAGAATAACAAGGGTTACTGGTCCCTAACTGGGCATCCATTCAGCTTTATGACCCACTCTAATGATGGTGATGACAACTCCCAGTACTTCTGTGCATGTTCCAATGTACTTGTGTCCTTATTTTAGTCAAGCATCATAGAAGAGAATAAATAAATCCATCTTCAGGCCCGTGCCTGTGCAGCTGGACCAGGGTACTATGTCCAGCACTGAAGGACTGGCACTCAGGAGGCTTTGGGCTTGTGATCTCTGCGGGAAGCAAAGATGTGACTGGGGGAAATAAATCTGCTCTTATATCACAAGCTAGCAGCTAGCATCACTGTGATATCAGTTGTCTTAGCCCCTGTATCTTCATTTCTATTTTTCTGGAACTTGGTTTTTGCTTCTCAGAGAACCTTGATTAAAATATGCTTCTATTTTCTCATTCTTGCATGTTGAGTTCTCATCCTGGTGGTTGAATCAGGAGGAAGCAAGAAGGGCTTTTGAAGGTGGGGAATGGAAATTTTGGTAAAGTGTAGACATACGGTTCATTTTTTCTTCCTTCCGGCTCAGCTGAAGGAAACCAGGTGGGTGGGGAGACGGCGAGAGGTGTGTTGGGTCCTGTTGCAGGGGTGTAGATGGGACAGGAGGCAGGACTGCACCTCGTAGTGCAGAGCCAGGGTGAGGCAAGGAGTGCGGGCTCTTGGTAAGTGGGTCACAAGCTACATCCCGACAGTTGCTCATTCTTTTCTGTGTATTTTACCATTGCTGTTTCTACCATGTAATTGAGGGTTTGTCATAGTTCTTTTGTTTTCTTTCATTTTTTTATGTTTTTAAGATAGGGTCTCACGGGCCAGGGATTTAGCTTAACAGCATAAGCACCTGCCTGGCAAGCATGAAGTCATGAGGTTGATCCCCGATTACCCCCCTCCCCCAAATAGGGTCTCACTATGGCCTTGAACTCTCTATGCGGCCTCTAATTTACAGTCTCTCCGCCTCAGCCTCCAAGTGCTGGGATTACTGGTGTGCGCCACCATGCCCAGCTACAGTTTGTTATGTTTTCATTCAATCCAATGTTTATTTATTGATCTGGACTCAGGGAGAAATGTAAGGACAATGGAAAGGAATCAGGATTCGTGAGCTGGCGGGGGAGGACTGACAGATTGGCAGACTCCGAAAACTTAGTGTCTAAGTGTTCGAATAGAGAGATACCAAGGGGCTGAGGGAGCAGAGATGGGGCCAGAAGAGGACATGATGTTTTAGGGGACATTTGGGCATTCAGTGTGGCTACAGAAGAGTGTCCGCCTTGGTGTAGGCTGCTATGTTATATCACTGTTGTCTGGTGGCTTAAAAATGCCAGACACTCATTTCTGTTGTGCTGGGGACCAGGAGTCCCGGGGCAGAGAGAGCGTGGCAGGGCTCTGGCGGGGCGCTTGTCTAGGTTGCAGACTTTTCACTGTATCTTCCCACAATGGAGGGAAGCTAAGTAAGAGTTCTGCTGGTTCCTTTTATGAAGGACACCGTGTTAATGTCTTTAGGCTGCTATAACCAAGCACCATGAGGCGGGTAGGTTATAAACAGCAGAAACTTATTTCTCACAGTCCTGGAGCCTAGAAGGTCCGATAGCAAACCCCTGGCGCACTGGGTGTCTGAGGGGGGCTGTTTGCTGATTCCTTGATGGTGCATCTTGCACCCTGTGTTACAGTGTGAGACACGAACTCTCCAGGGTGTAATTTATAAGGGCACTGATTACCTATTGTGGGCACTACCATCACCCTGCAGCTAGGAAGCTGGTTTTTAGTTTCCAGTGCTGGTAACTGAACCGAGGGCTTCTCACATGCTAACCGTGCGCTCTCAGTGAGCTTACCCACCCTGACTGGAGAGTTCTATGCCAGCTCTGTATATGTTTAAAATTTTTCCTTTGCTTTCCAGTTTTAAAATTTTTTTCATTTTTTAAATGACTTCTTAACTGACCTCTGATACGTCTTCTGTAGTTCTTTTAATAATGCCAGCTGTTGCCATTTTTTTTTTCTAATACTGGGGATTGAAACCAAGGTGTTGTGCATGCAAGGAAAGTGGTCTACCATGGAACTACCCCCTCGTGCCCCTCCTTCGTGTTTATATTTTGAGATAGAGTCCTACTAGATTGCCCAGGCTGGCCTGGAGCTTGCAATCCTCTTGGTTTAGCCTCCTGAGTAGCTGGGGTTACAGGCTGGGTACCCCGCCTCCTCCACTTTCTAAACACACACTGCATTCTAGAGCTCATGCTAGGCACAAACCCAACACGCCTTTCACCCTCACAATGACCTCACCAGGAAACAGCTCAGAGTCGAAGTAACTTGTCCAAGGTCACACAGCTAGGACAGGGTGGAGCTGGAATTTAAATATAGACACAGTTTGACTGTAAATCTGCTCCCCTGTTCCCCTGGAGGGAGATGTCCAGGGTCTTGCTGAAGGTTTTGGGGTGAGTGGATGAAAAACAATACATCAATGCAAGTGGGCACAGATGACATCTGATATGTCATCTGTCCAGGTCCCCAGGCACGCAGCAGGTCTTCAGAAAAGGGGGAAGATGATTTCACTTCTCCAACACAGCACCCTGCAGATAGCCAATAAGTGACTGCAACCCACTCGCTAGTAAGTGATTTTTATTTAATTTTTTTTTGATACCCGGGATTGAACTCACGACCTCGCGCTTGCCAGGCAGGCGCTGTGCCACCAAGCTGTATCCCCGGCCTATTAAGTGATCTTTTCATGTTACGTAGGAATAAGTTTTAAAATTCCTTCTCACAGCAGTGAATTTCTTTCCACTCTTCTTTGCCTATTGAAGGCCATTTCCCTGCACTGTTAAGAACAATAAAGGAATAACTGACACCAACCAGATCAAGAGTTGTGATAATATGAGGCTTGATTGAGGGTTTTTTTTTTATTGGTACCAGGGATCGATCTCATGACCCCATACTTGCAAAGCAGGCGCTTACACCATTGAGCTAAATCCCCAGCCCCAAGGCTTGACTGAAGTTTTTGTTCCTCTCATTTCTTTCTGCTTAATGATAAGGACGCTTTGTACCAACTGCAAAATTGGTGTCATCGGTTCCTGTCACACGTGCGGAAACTGAGGCTTGGCCACCAAGTATTTTCCCCAAGGTCACATAGGTGGTGGTGGGGCCCTGTCTCTTATCTTTAGATTCTGAACTGGGTGCTGCTAAACCCTGGATCCCACTTCAGGTCCCAGCGTCTCTGGGAGGCTGAGAGGATTTCCACAGCCCCGGCGTCCAGTGCTGTACCCTGAGTCAGCGCATTGCACAACCGCACGTTGCTTACTTATTGTTAAATCAACTTGCAAGGAAATAAAAGCACTATAAAAAAAGCCACTTGGATTTATATGCTTTCCACATCACCTGTTTGTTTTTGCTCCCTCCCTTCCTGTAGTTATCTGTGCGTGTTTAGATTTTGATTACAGGTATATATTCATTTTGAGTAGAGGTCCAATCCATACACAGTTTTACTCTTCTTTTATCACTTGATACGATCTGTAACCATTTCCTCAAAACTTGGTAATTTAATTTTTCTGCCTGGATAGGCCTGAAGCTTTTCTTTCCCTTGTGGATATTCCATTATTCACTCACCTAAAGGCCTCTGTGGATCATTTTAGCTTATAGTGAGGATCCATGTCTGTATTATTATAACTTTGTTACTTTATTTTTAATTAATACATAAAAACATACATATGTGTAGCGCAATATGATGTTTTAGTATATGTATACATTGTATAATGCTCAAATTAGGGGAAACATTTATCTCATTGAACAATTTTAACTTCTTTGTGGTGGGAACATTCTTCCATCTTTTAAGCTGGGGCTGGAGGCACATAGCTGAGATCCCAGCACTCTGGGAGGCTGAGGCAGGAGAATTCTAAGTTCGAGCCCAGCCTAGGCAGTTTAGTGATGTAGTAAGACCCCCCACCACAAAATAGAATAGAATAGAAGAATAGAATAGAATAGAATAGAATAAAATAAAATAAAATAAAATAAAATAAAATAAAATAAAATAAAATAAAACAACACAGTTCATGGGTATAGCTCAGTGCAAAAGCTCTGGGTTCAATCCCTAGTACTTAAAAATAAAATCTATCTACCTATCTATCTATGTAAATTCCTTTTCTTACTGTGGTACCTTGTCTTGGAATCAGTTGTCAGGAGAGGGGCTGCTGGGGCGAAGGGTGGTCCACATGTATGTACGGAGCACTTGTTTGTTCCAAGCTGTGTTGGAGAGCTGGAGGCAGTTAGGAAGGGGACGCACAATCTGCAGCCTCCTCTGGGAGAGGGCAAAGGGTAAACAGATGCATAACTGTGGATAGTGATAGCGTCAGGAAAAGACCAAGTGATGGGGTGGAAAATAAATAGGGAATCTACTTGGGTAGATTTCTCCGAAGCCACTCTAAGAAGGCATCGTGTGAGCTGAGGGCCAGGGAATGAGAATGACCAGACATGGGAGTGATGCTGGCAGAGGAGTGTGAACAGCGTGTCCACAAACCACGTGAGCTGGAGATGAGCAGTGGGCAGGACACGAGGGTCATCGCTCGACCAGAGACCTGCAGTTGGTTCGGTGAACTCAGCTTCTGTCGCAGCATGCTGGGGGGTTTCCCGTTTCCTTTTGTTGCTGCTTTGATCAGCGGTGCCCTCAGCGGGCAGCATACTGTACAGGTGGAGGGTACATGAGCTCCAAGTCATGAAACCCCATCTCCATCTTGGCTGAGGCAAAAAACAAAGCATTTGACAGCTCACGTAGCTGAAAAGTCCAGGGACGGCTGGAGCCACGGGCTCCCAGAGCAGAGGCAGGACCCTTCCACTCTGGGATACAGGGGCGCGCCACCACGCCTGGCTTGACATTCTTCCGACAGAAGAAGGAGATGGGTTGCTGGAAGGTAAAAACAAGATGAGCTACATTGATACCTACTCTCCGCCATCTCCATGAAGGCTTTTCTCTCGCCCACCCCACTACCGCCAGGTTCGTTTTCTTTCTCATCTGGGGAACCTGTGTCCCCGACTGTCGGACACCGGCCGCCCTCTGCCTGGGATGCTCTCAGAGTGACTGGCTCCTTCCAGTCCTTTACCTCCTCACTCAGACGGTCCCTTCTCAGGAGCTGCCCAGGCTGGATGTCTAACTGGGCTTCACCCATTAGTTTTTTTGTTTTTTTGGTGCCAGGAATTGAACTCAGGACCTTGTGCGTGCCAGGCAAGTGCCGTGTCACCGAGCTATGTCCCCGGCCCTCACCCGTTAGTTTTTATTCCGTCGTCTGCCACCTCCCTAACATTCATCACACTCTGTAACCTTACTAGTTTATCTTTTTATGCTTTGGGTCTCTGCCACTGCCTCCAGCAGTCTGTACGCCCGGGGAGGATGGGGACTGTCCTGTGTGCCATAGTCTTGCTAGCTTTTCACAATCCGGTCCTACACTTGTTTCTTCTTCCATAGCATCAGCACAAAGATCCTAACCCAAGGAGGGACCAGTGAGAATCGAAACTGATGTGTGAGGGGTCAGCTTTGTACTCTGAGGGCCGTTATGCAAACGTCAGCCTTGCTATTTCTCTCCCAGGGCAGGATTCTGAGTCACATCTGCTTTGTACCCTTTCCTCTCTCTTCCTTGCATGTTTTGTGTGTGGTTCCCATTTATATCTGTATTTATTAGTGACATTTATTTGCCAGATACTCACTGAGTAGCTGTATTATCCCACTCCCAGGGTTATACTCTGGGTCCTGGTAGTGAATAAGCCTTGTCTGAGGGGTCGTAGGTAGGGGTGTGTGTGTGTGTGTGTGCGTGTGTGTGTGTGTGGAGGAGGAGGAGGAGGGAAAGGGTAGACAAGAATGAAGGAAAAATGTCCTTGCCAACTTCGGGTCTTCTCAGAGATTGTTCTGCTTGTTTACCAAGAGGTGGGGGTTCCCTGGCTTTCAGGGATGGTATATGAAGTACTGGCAGGTCATCAACTGTAAAGTTGTTTTCCAATTAAAAAATTAAAATGACCTTCAAAGGCCCAGAATTAAAAACACCAGGAGTGGAAATCACTAGGTTTCTCACTTGGTCTGGACACAATGGCTTGCTTCCGCTTTAGGCCTCCCCAGAGGCCTAGGGTATTGGGCAACTGCAGGCCAACCCATTGGACTCTTCCTCATTTGGCCAGGACTGAGCTTGCCCGTGCAAAGCTGCCATTTTCCAGCTCTCAGTGTGAACAAACTATATGAAGGCCTGATTGCGTCACTGCTCTCAAAGGCCTCTCATCGTGCATTTCAGCTGGGCTGTCTTTATTATTCTTCTGTCTGCTCTCAGAGGACATGGGCCTGACAACGTGGTTCAAAACATTACAGAGGTTTCGTCAAAGGTCACATTACCTTCCTGTGAAGGCTCAAAGGATGCGTGGCCGTGTAGGCCTGGCACATTGGTGCTCACGGATGCTTTGCTGACTGTCTGGGGGAAATGTGTTCCTCGCTGGGGCCTCTCTGAAATCTGTGTGCTAAGTCATCGATGGGACTCGTAATACCTTCTCAGAGCAAGCTGAAAGGTGGAGAAGAAAGTATTTTTCTTTCTCCTGGTCCTCTTCTTCTCAGCCCAGCTGTGCAGAATTGGGTGGTGGTCATTTAAGGCAGATGCTTGCTGGGCACCGTGGCACCCTAACCCCAGCAGTCTGTGAGGCTGAGGCAGGAGATTCTACCCCAGCATGGGCAGCTTAGTAGTATAGTGAGGCCTGTATCAAAACAAAGTAAAAACAATTTTTTTTAAAAAGGGCTGGGGTTCTAATGCAGTGAGAAGATCCTGGGTTCAATCCTGAGTCCTGTCAAAATAAAAATAAAAATAAAAATAAAAATAAAAAGGGCAGACATGCAGCTCTAGTTCACGAATACTCAGCTTGGCAGAATACTTTTCACTTTGCCACTGATCTAGATTTGACCTTTGGATCCCATCTTTGGTCTTTCATTCCTGCCCCTCATATTTATTAGCTTTCTCAGGTTATCCCAGCTCAGACCACAGAGTTTCCCCAGAACTTGCCTTGGAGTCCATCCTGTTGACCTTTGGGAGGAATCTCCAGGTCCAAAAATGCCCTCCAGGCCTCAGTCCTTGGTGCAGACTTAGTTGGCTTGGACTGGACTGGATGTCTGCTGTGGGCCAGTGTCTGACAGGGTGCTTGGTGGTTTATTTTGTCTGGCTGACTAACATCAGGGGCAGCTTGTTCTTCAGAGACTCCTCTTCCTGAACACCAGCAGGCTGGATCCCCCACTTCTCACTCTCAGCAGGTGTCCAGCAGACTTGCTGCCTGTGCTGAAGCAGTAAAACAATTCTTCAGTGCTATAAACACAAGGCTCCCTGCTGAAGGTCAGTGTGTTCAGAGATGTTTTTACAGCCAGCAAACACAGCAGCTATTTACAATGGTGCATAAGGGGTTGTAAATTATTTACCTGATAGCACTTGCCCCTTACATACAGAGAAATGAGGGAGGCACCAGCTTCGCATGGTGAGAAAATTCCGTTCTGGTTTTACCGGCGTGGACTTCCTATCATTCTGCTGATAAATGATTTCTTTTTCTCCCTCCAGCCCATCACTGAAGGTTGGGTTTTTGGCCTACAGGCCCAAGCCACATTTGTCGCTCTGTGCTGCAAGTGACCTTTGAAAGGCCATGCGGAGGGTGTTCCCTGGGCCTGAGGCTCTGTCGTTGACAGCTCATGAACTTTGGGACTTAGGGGTATTCGGGGCCTTAACGTGCCTGCCAGCGAGAGTGTTCTGCTGCTCAGTACCTTGTTCTTTGTTTTTTGCCTTTCCAGCTGGGTCCAGGACGCTAGAATCTTAGGTGATGAAGGACTGAAAGCTACAGATTGAGGAAATTGGTGTGCGGCAGCTCCTAGGTAGGGGATGGAAAAGCCACTGGCTGTGACAGGCAGGTGCAGCTGAAGCTCAGACCCGCTGTTGTCTGAGCTCACTCGTGCACTCTGGAATCCCCACGGCCTTACTTTCTCCATTTGCAAAGGGCCCTGTTTCCTCGCAGGGGAAGTGAAATGAGGCTGCCTTCTGAGGCAGAGCTGGTGCGTGGCACGCGCCGGCACACACCAGCCCTCGGCAAGCCCGTCAGCCGACTGCTGACGGCTGACTACATTCCCTTCCCCTGGCTCCAGAAGAATGGAAAGGGCTCGGCAAAATGCAGGCCTGCTGCAGAGCCGGTGCTGGTGAGCCTGGCTGTGGTGTGAATGGAAGGCTCATGTGACAGGAACGGGTGGTGGCCGGCTGACCATCAGCACTGTGCTTCTGTGGCTGAGCAGGGGCTTGACCCATCTTCCCTGCTTTTCTGCTCTGAGAGCTTGTGCCGGTTATGGCTTCCTCATGGTTTGCTTGAGTGAGCTGAGGGTTCTGGGAAAGGATGCTTTTTCCTGGGCAGTGGACTCCTAGTCCTTTGCTGACACACAGGTGGGCAGAGAGACCTGGATAAACTGGGCAGTCGTGAGGTCACTGCCAGCTCTTCCAGTCTAGTCAGTAGCCTAGCCCTGGTGGAAGGCGCCACAGGCTTATAAAACACCAGGCTGTTTCTATAGGCATTTGCGCTAAAGGGCTTTCTGCACTCCCTGAATTTAGTTCCAGACTGACTTGGGTCTGGGAGTTTCCTACTTCCTGTAATTCCGGAACAAATGAATTGGATCAATTTGAGCTTGTTCCAGCTGCCCCCCCACCTCACACACAGGGGAAGAAGGAAACCCTGAAATCCAAGTCCCTGCCATGTTACCTATAAGAGGCAGTGAATCCCAACAGCTCCTCCCAGCCCCTGGAGGGGCTAGAGTGAATGACCCAGGACACAGAGTAAACTGAGGCACCAGGGCGAATGGACTTACCCAGCACTTGCAGCCCAGGAGTGGAGGCCGTGATCGCAAACACTCCGGGCCTAAAACCTTGCACAACTTCGCTGCCTAAGACACTAGGAGAAAGACCCAAGCAAAGGCTATGATGGAGGAAAGTGCATTAGTGAGGAGGGCGGGGGAGGGGAGGAAAAGGGAAATATATAAAGCAATGCACACAGTTATTGCTTCATTGAGGCAAGTCAGTTTGCTCATGTGGTGGAAAATTGTGAAACTTGGCTTGGGAAGCTTTGTGTTGGATAGAGTGAGGGTTCTCCCATCACACCTCACTCTCCTTAGCCTCTAATTAGAGATCTGGTGGCTGGAGCTTGCCGTCCCAAGCAACCTGATCAGATTGATGGACATGGCCTGGTTTTGGTATCTGACCCCCTCTTATTAGCAGTTCTGACACTGACACAGGCCATTCTGTCCCAGGAGGCCCGTTATCTTGGTGCCTCTTGGGTGGGGAAGGGTTATTGCCATCTCCATCACTCAAATGAGGAAGCGAGCGCCGAGCTGATGAAACGTTCCCAAGGCCCAGCTGCTGGTAATGGTGCAGCCAGACATGGAGCCCCTCTCTGCCAGGTCCCTAACTGGCCTCCTGTCATAGTCCGACACTCAGGGCTGCTTCATACACAAGCGTGTTCACGTGCGGGCTCTGATTCAGTTGTCATAGCAACCTTAGGAAATCAGGTGTTATGTTCTTAGTGCCCTCTTTTTATGGAGGGGAATTTTATCTGGTGGCTAGATGTCTTAATTGAGAACTCAGCTGAGTTTCCTAGATTCTAATGGCCTGTTTTTCTGTTACATTAAAACACAAAATCCTCCGTTTGTCATTATCCATCCATCCATCCATCCATTCATCTTTCCATTAGCCATCTCATCATTTTTTCTGTGCCTATGTTATGGAGGCCCTCTGCTAGGTCTCAGTCGAGTGACTGTATAGAATAATCATTTTGCCACCGGAAGCCTGTGGTCTGTTGAAAGAACAAATAATCAATAGCACAATAAAACAGTGAAATAAATGGGGCAATAGAAATATGTGTGTGGAGGGACATACGTCTGCCCAGTTTGTTGGTGGAGGTGACAGGACTCTGCCCTTGCCTCTGGAATACTTTTGTGTGTTTGTGTGTGAAATATTTCCATTAATTTTTAAATTTTTATTAATACCTGTTTGCAGTACATGTTTCCATTCATTATGGGGAGTTGGTACATGCATGCAACAAATCCTAATTCTTTTTATTCCCCCTCTCCCTCTCCAGAATAACTTGTTTTGAGGAGTGTGTCCTGCACGTATTTTCAAAATCTGCTAATTAAATGGGGCATCTTCCTCTGTGGCATCCTTGTGAGCGGTGGTTGAGCAGGAAGTCATCCTCGATGTGAATTAGGTTAATTTGGTGGAAATGAAATGAATAGCCTTGTAATCTGGGGTGATAGCAAAGCCCAGGACACACAAAGCTGCACTTGCAGCTAATTGAGTTGTGACCTTGGACTCTAGCTGGTTACATAAATCATCTTCAGGTGAGAACTGACAGGGCTCACCCACTTGACAGGAGCTGGGCTGTCTCTCTTCGTCAGGATCCTGAGTGCATTCCTGTAGCTGTCCAGACATGTAGACAGGATTTTTTTTCTGGAATTCACAGGTCCAAGAAGTCTAGGAGGATTTTGAAATTGGATACAGAATGTTGTGCATATGTGTATCTGTGCAGTATTCTGGGAGGACCGTAGCTTTAATTGGTTTTTCAAAAACAGCCTCTGGAAACAGAAATGTAAAAGTTATGTAAGGTAGTGATGTAGCTTCTGAATCCTCCAAAAGTGTTCTCCCTGTCTCCATCTCTCTGTCTCTGTCTCTCTTTCTTTCCCCAGAGTGTCCTTCTGAAGCCAAGGTTGGCCTTGAACTCATGATTCTCCTCACTCAGCCTCCTGAGTGGCTGGGATTACAAACTTGTGCCTCCATGCCTTGGGCAAGTCTGAACAGAAACCCAGAACTCTGTTTTTTGGTTTGTTTTCAGATTTCTAGGTCATTCTAATGCTCAGTTTTGGGAACCATTGAATTAGAACATTGCTTCTCATACTTTAATGAGCATGTGAAGGCTGAGGATCTTCAGAGATTGTTGAAGTGTGTATGGATTTCAGTTCACTAGGACTGGAACTGGCCTGAGATCTCCCCTCCCTCCCTTCCTTTTACTGGGAGTCAAACCCAGGGCCTTCACACTAAGCTATGTCCCTAGCTCTGGTAAAATTTATTTTTCTAAGGCTGGGCTCAGACTTTCAATGCCCCTGTCAGCCTCCCAGGTGCCGGTGTTCCAGCACAGTCACCAAGCCTGCTAGACACCTGCATTTCTAACCAGCTGCTGGCTGCCGCTGGCGCTGCACCTGAGTGTACCTTGGTCTGAGCAGTAAGCTTTTGTCTATAGGCTTCTGCCTGGGTCAGTCACAGGGCACTGGGTAGATTTAAATCACTTCCAATTCCTTTGTTCAAGACTGAGGCAGATTATTCAAGTCACTTCCCTTTGGAGTCCGAGATTAGAGGGAAGTTAAGAGATTTCTTGGGGAATGTCAAGTACTTGATGGTATTACATTTCACTTCCAGGGTCAGTGCAGAGCATAAAGAGGTCAGAGGTTAGAGAGCCTTAGGTATAGATCTGGGCCTCAGTATTGGTCTTTCTGTATTTCACTAGAGAAGATGTCTGCTAGGATTGATTGGTAACAGTGGCATAAACTAACAGGGGCTTAGTTTTCTTTCTCTCTCTCTCTTCGTCTTTTTGAGACAGGGTCTTGCTGTGTGATTCAGATTGGCCTTGAACTCACTTTGTAGTCCAGGCTGGTCTTGAACTCACAGTGATCCTCCTGCCTCAGCCTCCCGACTGCTGAGATTACAGGCGTGCACCACCACACCTGGCTAGGGGCTTATTTTTCATGCATAACAAGAAGTCCTTTGTTGGTGTGGGACCCTCGGGTCAGCTACCAGTCATCAAGAACTAGGAGCATTTTGTTGGGTCCAACATGCCTACCATGGGAAAAGACAGCACATCTGCTGGGGTGTCGTCTGCCTTTTCATCAGGGAGAAGGGGCTGCTTATGGGACTTGTGCTGCCTGTCCGTTCCCACCTGCAACAAGTATTGGAAAGGACAGCAGGAGCTTCCAGCCTGCTTCTGGAGAGCAGTAGGAGAGAAGAGATTGGAGAAGTGCTGTTAGGTCGGCTCAAGGTAGTGTGCATAACGCCATGTGACTCCTGGCAATTCACTGAATCTTTCTAAGTGTCAGTTTCCCTATTTGTAAAATAGAAGAATACTTCCTCATAGCAGCGGTTTGCAAAGCATGGTGTGTGGTTCTCAGACCAGCATGGCAAAGCGTCGCCCGGAAATATCCCACTGACTAGGAAACTCTGGGCGGAGTCCGGCCACCTGGCTTAACAAGCGTTCAGGTGATTCTGATGAATGCTCAAGTTTGAGAACCACTACCTTGATTGCTTAAGGCACTCACCAGAGAGTGCTCATAATTTCTAGCCTGGGAGTTCACATCTCAGACTAAAACAAACTATGATGAGTTCATTTTTAGAATATTGAATAATAAACTTGTTGGAACTGGATGTGGTGTTGCATATCTGCGGTCCCAGCACTTGGGAGGCTGAGGCAGGAGGATCACCATGAGTTTGAGGACAATATGGGAGTACAAAGTGAACTCAAGTCCAGCCTAAATTACATAGTGAAATTTGTCTCAAAAAGACAAAACAAAAAAGCCTTCTTGGAATAAGAAGTTTAAAAACATCCAAAAAAGAATTCTCATGGTTTTTTTTTTCTAACTAGTGATATCAGTCGTTTAATTCCTAGGATCTGTTTGAGAATTTTCTGATCAAAGGCACTAAAGAAAGCAGCTGAACTGAAGAAAATGTGAGACTCGATTCTGTTCCTTCATTTTTTAGAAATTACAGTTTTATTTTTTTGAGACAGGGTCTCACCATGCAGTCTAAGCATGAACTCCACAGCGATCCTCCTGCTTCAGCCTGTTGAGTGCTGGGATTACAGCTGTGCACCAGCACGCCTGGCTAAACATCACAGCCCTGTGAGATACGGTTCACATCCTATCAGGTTCGCCCTTGCTAAGTGCACGATGCAGTGGTACTTCTCATAGCCTCGCTGAATTGTGCAACCCTTCCTATGGTCACATTTCCAAATGTTTGCATCCTTCTCCTCCCCCAAGGAGCCTCACGTCCAGGTAGTGTTAATTCTTCATTCTCCTTCCCTCCCAGTCTCAGGCACACGCTGATATGCAAAGTGTCTCGAAGGATTTCTTTTATTTATTCATTTGTAGTTATTTAATCTTCTTTACTGACTTGTTTACTAGGAGGAATTCCAAGATTAATAGTGACATCACTGATGAAGATACCGAAATCCGAACACGAAAGTCTAGCATGAGTTTATCCTGCCCCACGGCTGCCAGTGAAACAACAACGATGATGATGCTGTTTATTGTTGTGAACAAACGTGGTTCTGTTCTATTGGGGATCAGAACATTGGGCTAAATGACTGCGGATCTATGGCCTTAAGACTCATCTGCAAGGTGGAGGGAGCCGGACTTTTCTAAATAGTCTCAAAGGACCTCGGGTTCTGAGTCTCACTTGCTATTTTATGCCGGTGGGAGCCAAGCAGGAGAATTCTAGAGGATTCTACCCCTTGCACTGTGAGTAGGAGCAGTTGGTGGGAATGCACTGAACTACAGCTTGAAGGCCTGGCCGGGCTGGGGAGGCCGGAACCGTGGCTGCGGAACAAATGGAGGTTCATTTTGGAGGAGGGAGTGGGCTTGGGGGGAGGGCCTTGCGTTGGGAGTGTCCACCCGGAGGAGGAAGCCGATGGACCCTGTGGGGCTGCAGGGTAACCAGCATGACTACCAGAAGGAGCTCTGGGTCCACACGAGGGAAACTCACAGTAGTCAGAGATCTTTTTGTGTTTTAATTTTTGGTAGCAGGAATCAAACTCGGGACCTTGCGCTTGCCAGGCAGGAGGAGATTGTGCCACTGAGCTAGATCCCCGGCCCTACTAGGCAGAGATCAAATCAGGCTTATTTGGGAAGGTAGTGAGTGCTCTGTTTCTGCAAAGCGCTCCCCATGTGGGTGATTCAAGAATCCAGTGGGGGTTGGACTAGAGGACCTTTCGTATTTCTGGCCAAATATGATGTGGATTTGTGAGTGAGTCCAGAGTGAATAAGTATGCATTAAAAATCCTTACCTCTTCTCTACTTCCGGTGCCAGTAGCCTGTGACTCCACCCATCTCCTTTCTTTTGTTTGTTTCTTAGACAACATCTCACTATGCAGTTCAGGCTGACCTTTTTTTTGTAGGTTGGTATTATAACATTTATTAAAATAGTGCTATGGGTTAGTTCAGGCTGACTTTAACAGTAGTTCAAGCTGGCCTCAGACTCACAGCGACCCTTCTGCCTCAGCTTCCTGGCTGCTGGGATTACAGCGCTACCACGCCTGGTCTCTATCTTCTTTTTAACTGGAGTTTTGCTTTTCCAACAGGCGGTTCTCTAGGGCTATACGACTGTCATAGTTTTCCCATTGGCATTATTTTGTTACAGGTGGAAACAGCATTCGGGTTAAGAAGGAGCCCCTCTCTCAGTGTAATGAGAGAGCACGTACATTAGCATTAACTTATTTCATTGCACACTGGGTTCTAGTTTAAACAGTACAAACTGAGCTACCACGTGGCTAGTTCGTCTAGGGACACAGGTACTTGGAATTCAGGGACCGGGATGCCGAAAGGCTCACGGAGGAGGTGCGGGGGGTGGGGGGAGGGCCGGGTGTGGGAGATTTGTGGCTGCTCATCCCAGGTCAGCATTGGAGGAGGGCACGGAGCAGTTGGCGTTGGGACAGCTGGACCCCTGGGAGAGCTCGGCCTTCACCTCCCAGGGCTGAGCACCCACTGGGGCGGGGGGGGGGTGAGGGGTGGGAAGGAGCTGCCTGCCCTGGGGGCTCAGCCCAGTTCTTGGAAGATCTGCGAGTCCTGCTCTAGGCAGCCTGACTTTTGCTTTCTGTGTCAGGTGCCAAAGCTGTGAGTGGCGGGGCACACCTACATTCCCAGCACTGGGAGCCTGAGCCAGCAGCATCTCACGTTCGAGTCCAACCTGAGCAACTTAAAAAGACTCTGGCTTAAAATACCGAATATAAAATGCTGGATGTAGTGTGAAGGTTCTGGGTTCAGTCCTCAGTACCACCAAAAAAAGAAAAAAAAAAGAAAAGAAAGAAAGCCAGCCATCGCCTTGCTCAGGTAAGCCTGAGGAATCTCTGCAGGTGGCGGACTTTCCTTACCTGCCTGGTCTCCTTTTATGCCTCTGATTAGGCAGTCCTGTCCCCTCCTTGATAAGTGGGTGGTTGTGACTGGCAGGCTTCCGGAATCACTGATTAGGCCCATCTCACCTGATCAAACTCAAAGAAACTTCACAGGGAAGGTTTGGAAGCCTATTGTACAACGGCTGCAAGATGGAGTCTCTGTCCAGCAGCCTTTAGCTGCTTTGTCCTTTCGGAAAGAGAATTCAGCTCCTCAGCCACATGCAACTCCAACACAAGAGCAAGAGGTTGAGGCCCAAGGAAAAGCGTGGTAATTTATGTTCTCAGAGAAGCTTCTCAAAGAACTAGCCAGGCCCGGGGGTGCATGTCTGCAATTCCAGCACTCGGGCGGCTGAGGCAGGAGCATTGCTGTGGGTGTGAAGACAACCTGGGCCACATAGCAAGTTCAAGGCCAGCCTAAACTACATAGCAGGACTCTGCCTCAAAAAAATGAAACACACAAACACACAAAACCTGGGCCAGAGCCAGGCATGGTGGGATATGCATATAATCCCAGCACCAGAGAGGCTGAGATAAGAGGATGACAAGTTCAAGGCCAGCCTGGGCTATGTAGAGATTTGAGGCCAATTTGAACTACATAGTAAATCTTTGTCTCAACAAAACCAACCAACCAACCGACAGTCAGTCAACCAACCAACCAACAAACAAAGCAAAAAAAAACCTGGGTCTGGACTGGGGGTGTAGCTTGGAAGGGGAGCACAAGTCTTGTATGCACCAGGCTCTGGGTTCAATCCCCAGCACTGGGAAGAGACAAGAAAGGCAGACTGTTAAGGAGTCATTCCCAGTGCTCACTGTCTTTGGCAGGAATGAGTTAAGGCCTTTGCACCAGATGGGCTAGAATTTGAACCCTGGTTTAGCACTGTCTAGCTGGGTGGCCTTGGGAAAGAATATAGTTTTTCTTTCCGAAAGCTAAGACCCTAACCCTGGATTTGGGGGTAGAGCCATGGACAGTGTGAGCTCTGGGGGGCTGGCAGAGTGGGCTCTTTGCTCTTTGTGTGGCACTGGCGTTCTTAGCAGCATGGTGACAGGGTACTGGGTAGAAGCAGCCCCTGACAGGGGCCCTGGGCTGGGAGCAGGGTTTCCGGAGGTCCCTTGGCCCCTGGGCCTGCCTGTTTCTCCTGTGGACAAATGTTTGGACTGAACTTCACCCTCATACAATGAGGAAATAAGTTTTAAAGGCCTCACTTGTCAAAAAAGAGTTATAAAACAGATTTAACGAGGCTTCTGGATACAGCCTGGGTCGTGGGATTGGCTGCTCCTGGGCAAGTGAGGCTGGGCTTAGGCTGAGGCACCCTGGCCGGCCGCTCCGGGCTGCTGGCTGCAGCCTGCTGGGCCCCTGTGCTCCATCTGCCTCAGCTCTCACCTCCTGGACAAAGTGCTTACCTGCCGATGGTTCTGGGGTGACTGACTAGCAAATACCCACAAATATGAAGCCAGGCTCCTACTGATCCCAGAGAGAAGCAGGTAGCCCTCTGATTTGGTGCTTCAGAGCTTGCAAATGGAACCAAAGCAGCAGGATTCACGTGGGCCACTAAGATGACCACTGCCACCACCACAGCTGCTGTTTCTTCCTTTTCCTTTCCTTCTCCTTCCTTCTTCATCTTCCAATTGACCTCAGGGCCTTTGCACTGAACTCAGGGCCTTCGCACTGAGCTATGACCCCAGCTCTCTTTTAATTTTTTTTTTTTTCTTTTGAGACAGGGTCTTGTTAAATTGCTAAATTGCCAAGGCTGGACTTGAACTTGTGATCCTCCTGCAACCACATCTGGATTACCCTTGACTTTTAAATGGGGAAACTGAGGCCCAGAGAAGGGAAAGCACTGTGTATTAAACATGTTTCACTAAAACAGAGGAATGCAAGGATGACGCTTTTAGCAACCAGGGAGGATGCAGGGCCATAGGGTGTAAGCCAGGTCGGAGCCCCTGACCTAGGCTTTCCACCTCCCTCTATCTCCCGTTCCCCACTCTTTTTCTGTAGACAGAACAGTTTATCTTCCCAGCCCCAGACGTTCCCCATTACAGAGACATGACCGGAGCCCCAGTGGGTTTGTCCAGCTCCCTCAGCTTTGAGTCCTGATGCCTGATGACACTCACCTCCTTTTTTCTGGGAGCTGGGGATGCTGGTACCCATTTGCTGCCCGTTCTCCGCACTTGGCCCCTTTCCTAGTACACAGCCCTCTGGGCCGAAGACCTGGGCACGGTGCGCCGGCTGCAGAAGGGGTTTGAGGGAGTCCCCTGGGCACATGAATTCCTTTTTAAGCTGCTGTGTCGAACTCCCAGCTGGACTTTGTTTGTGTACACATTCGGGCCCTGCTTTTTGAAACCTTATCTTCGTGCATTTGTAAGCATGCTCTCGTATTTCCGGTTTCTGTATTTCCAGGATGCCAGGACCTCCTGGACATGGAGAGCAGTGCCCACTGCACGGTGCTCACCAACTCTGAGGGCACAGTGCCTGTCTCCTGAACAGGGTGTGCTGATAGTAATGGAAATTGGTTAAGGAGAATTGTCTTCAGTTCACGAGTACTTGGAACATTATTCCTCCTCCAAACACTTAGTGTCACTTTAGAAAGACAGAGGCTTTCTCCCCCTTGTAATGTACGAAGTCAAAGGTGGTCCAGTCCTTTGGGTTCCGTGTGGAATAATGTCACAAGGGGCCCATGCTCCTTGTGTGTTATTGGTAGTCTCAAGGTTACCTCATGGTCCAAGGTGCTTGCTGGTGCTCCAGCCATTATGTTACCATTCAGAAAGCAGAAAAGCAAAAAGGCAGAGATAAGAGAGTATACTTTAAGCACAATTCCTGGAAGTTGTATATACCTTTTCTAGTTATATTCCATTGGCCAGAACCTAGGGGCGGGGTCAAATATAGCAGCAAGGAAGGCTACTGTATTCTGGGTGACCATATATATATATGTACTCAGGTAATATCAAGATGTCCCATTATTGTCACGGAGAGAGAAGAGCCAAGTAAATATTTGAGGAAACTATAGTTAGGTCCACACCCTTCCCAGTCACTGGGCTGGAGTGGTAGATATTATCCCCAATTCAGTTTCCAGAAACCACAGAGAAGTGAATGGTTCGCTCCAGGTCACAAGTGGATGCCAGAGGAACAGGAGTTGGATCCAGACCTTTCTGGAACGTAAGACCCACACTGTGGGCTTGGATGCAGCTTGGTAACTGAGCACTTCCCAGCCCGTGGGTTCAAAGCCTGTCACAAAAAAAGCAAAATGAAACAAACTCCCAAACCTGAGTTGTTCACATGCCCCCCCCTTCTTCTTTCCTTGAGACAGGGTGAACATACAGAGCTGGCCTTGAACACAGTATGCAGCCCAGGCTGGCCTCAAATTTGTAGCAATCCTCCTGCCTCAGCCTCCCAAGTGCTGGGATTATACACATGAGTCACCACTCCTGGCCCTGACTTGCTTTTCGACTGAGGTGCTCTTCTGTGTGTGTGAGTGACATAAGCAGCATTTGTGCCTAGAGCTTGTGAGAAAATGGCCATTCAGGCGAGCGCTCCTTTGGCCGGGGTGTATCTGTGTGCTGCGCGCCATCCATCCCCCCCCACCATGGCGGTCTGGTGTCTCCCCAGCATCTCCTCATGTCTCTGCGTTTCCTGTTTCTGTAAGTCTAGCACAGAGCAACTACCCCGTAGATTTTTGTTGAGCAAATGAGCAAATGAATGAATGAGTGCGTGATGCCAAATCATAGGCACGTTGGTTGACCTGGGTTTTCTTAGGAGTCTCCCGTCCTGAAGAGCCAGACTCTCTGTGCGCTGGACAGCCTGGACCGCAGAAGTCACCCCGCTGTGTTCTCTGGAGTCTTAGCCGATCCTGCTGTGCTGGGTGCCGGGCTCAACACTGGAAATCAAAGATGGGCAAGGACCTGAGATTTTGGAGAGCTATTGTGTACCCTGTACTTTGCTAAGTGCTTTGTGTGATTATTACAGCTTCTTTTTCTGTTTTCGTTTTCGTCTTTTTGAGACAGGGTCTCACTACACAGTTCAGGCTGCCCTTGAGCTCACTTTGTAGCCCAGGTTGATCTCGAACTCACAGTGATCCTCCTGCCTCAGCCTCCTGAGTGCTCGGATTACAGGAAGCATGTGTCACCATGCCCAGCTATTTCAGCTTCTTGTAACTCTCAAAATGAGCTTTGTTGTTCCCGGTGTATGTGTGTATGTGTGTGTGTGTGTGTGTGTGTGTGTGTGTGTGCATGCATGAGAGAGACATAGAGTGGGATGAGACCTTTCCAAGGTGACATGGTGAGCGGTGGAGCTGGCCTTAGGTGTTGGGCTCCAGATCTCTCATCTGCCTGTCATTCATTTATCAGTTTTCCAAATCCTCCCAGATTGGACAAGACAGTCCTGGGCACGGCTGCTTAACATTATCTTTTAACAGAAGGGGCCAGGGGCTGAGCAAATGACAGTTAGCTTTGTTTGGCTCATGTTAGACCCAGTACCCTCTTTGGCACCTGCCCCCAAGGGCGCACACACACACACACACAGACACACACGCACAGTTTTCTCCTGTTTCTGCTTCCCCAGTTTATACCCTGCTCAGATTCCTCGGGCTTTTGCCCCGGCCCTCCGTGCCCCTGCACCGCTACCTTCCCTTGGCCTTCCCTCTCCTGGCCGAGAGCGTGTGAGTCAGCCTGGCGGGGAGAGAGCGCGGGCCTCGCAGGCGTGAGCCAGGACCTAGCTGGCTCGCGGACTCCGCAGCTCTCGAGGGTCGGATCCTCCCTGCTCACTCCAGCACACACGTCAGGGCCAATCGTCAGGTTTGGACTGCCTTGTGTGTGGCCACGGGCTTTTTCGTCATGTCTTTTACTGCCTCGGGCCCATGCCAGCGCAGAAGGGTGGCTCTTCGTGGGAGCTCGCTCCCACTCCAGGGCGGGAGGCCTGCCAGGTTCAGGGAGGGGCTTCGGGTCTCTGCCAGGCCTGGTTAGCTCATCCGTCACAGATTTTCAGGACGTTCTTCGCTGACCTGTCCTGCCTGGCTCTAACAGTGTGGCCCACCCTGGGCCTTTCTTCCAGGGCCTTTGCCTCAGCTGGTCCTCGGTCTGGGAGGAGGCTCTTCCCTATCCCTCTGTGACTGGCTCTTTGTCACTCTGGTCTCAGCTTAATGACCTTTTTTCAAAGTCTCTGGGGATGCGGTATAGGAGTTATAGAGATCATCTTCATCACAATATCCCTCTTTTAATATACTAAAAATTGTGGGTCCCTCACCTCCAGTATAAATTTTTTGAAAGTAATGAATTTGTGAAAGTAAGATGCCTGCGTTGTGGTTAAGAGTAAGTGTGGACAACCAGGCATGGTGGCACACATCTGTAATCCCAGCACTCTGGAAGCTGAGGCAGGAGAATCACTGAGTTCAAGGTTCAGCTACATAGTAAGACCCTGCCTCAACTTTGCTGGGCATGGCGATGCATGTCTGCAATCCTAGCACTCAGGAGGCTGAGGCAGGAAGATTGCTATGAGTTTAAGGTCAGCAGGGGCTATATATCGAGTTCAAGGTCAGGCAAGCTGAGGCTCATGGGCTACACTTCACACACCCCTGGTTTAGAGCGCTTCCTGGTTCTGGAGCCAGAGTGGTGTATTTGAATCCTACTTTTGTTTTTCCTTATCTTGAGATGTTGTGCAAGTTCCGCGCCTTTCTGCTTCATGTGTGCTACGGATGCTGAGAGAAGTGGTCTGGATGGTCGTGAGCATCGTGAACACAGCTGGCTTCTTCAGTGCGCGGTCTGCGTCATCTCACGGGGGCCTGCACAGAGTAGGGATGCAGTCCATGTCTTTGTTAGAGAGATGGTGACCGAGAACCAGCTCGGTGCCAGGCCTTGTGTGGGCTCTGGGTAGGGCAGACGGTCAGCGCTCTCACAGTACTCGGAGATTCGCTCCAAATGGTTCTGACAGCAGGGGCCGAAAATGTCACATCCTGTGGGCACGTGACATCAGCGAGGCAGGGAGGCAGTGGGGGACAGTGGGACACAAGCATGTGTGGCCTCTCTAAACTGTCACCACGGGCAGTGCAGGCCTGCAGAGCAGACCTGATTGTTCAGAGAAGCTGGGAAGCTGACTTCTGAGTGCCTTTTCTCCTGTGTGTTCAAGCCGCAACTAACCTGGCAGCGAAAAGAGACCAAACCAACATGACTCCCAATAAAGCCAAGAGACGCAACTACAGGTCAGACTCCGTGTCTCATCAGCCCTCCTTGCTGCTAAGGAAGCCAGGGCTCCGGAAACCAAGTGACACGCCCACAGGCACAGAGCTGGCATTTGAGGCTCCGGGGCCAGAGCCTGGCTCACCTGACGCCCCAGTCGTGAGTCCACTGGCGTGAATGGAGAGACCAGAGGGAAGCGCGGAGGTGAGTTTCAGTGACTCAGAGCTCAGCGCTTCCTGCTCCTGCAGCCCCTGCGGGGGTCGTCCTGCAGGCAGAGGAACGCGCATGCGCGAGGCCAGCTCCTTGGCTCTCCAAGGGCCCAGCCTCGGTCCAGCAGCTTCTCTGCTCCCTTGGGGATGCTCCCCGCAGCCTTGACCTCTTAGCAAGAAGCCTGGGCCTCTGGGGTCCTTCTGCCATCTCTCTAGATGACCCATGAGAAGGAGGCCTGAAGACGTGACATGCACCTGCTGTGGGGTCTGGTGAGAAGGACACTGCGAGACCTGGGTTGGCATCCTGGCTCTGCAACCTGTCACCAGCTGGTGACCTTGGAGCGGTTCCTTCGCCTGTCTGAGTCCCATTGTCTTAGTCTTCCAAGCAGGTGGAAGAGTCTGTTCCTTTCAGAGCGTGCTGACAGCGTGCACCCAGCTGACATGCGGCCGGAATGCCACGGGCACTCCCAGGAGGCAGCCGCGCCCTGCCTGCCCCTGGTCCCCTTCGCCTGTCCTCTCTTGCTCCCAGGCCGGCCCTGCCAGCCCCTGCTGTGGCTCCCTTGTGCAGATGCCGGAAGAAGCTTGTGGAAGCAGGGTGGGTCTCTGCCCCTGCATCCCCTCTCCCCTGTGCCAGGGCTGCGAGGGCAGGGTGTGGGCATAAATTACGCCCATCTGTTCCCTCCCTGCTGGGGGAGAGGAGGAGGGGACACATGGGCCTCAGTGGAGGCTCTGCTTTCCACAGCCATCAGAACAACAGGAGGGAAGAACGAGGTCTCTCTGGTGAGGTGTCCACCCCACCCTCCTCCTACCCCTGCCCCCTTCCGGGGGAGCAGAGATCATCCCTCCTGCCAACCCAGGCCATCCTCATGGCCGCCCACATATCTTCTAGCTCCTCTTCACTCGCTAGTAACAGCGTTTATTCATTTGTTCATCCTTACACATTTCCTGAGCAGGTACTGCAGGCCAGCCGGTGTTCTGGGGACCTGGGATTTAAAGTGAGCTTTCCCCTCTCCTCTGCTTCCCTTCATCCCTCCCTGCCTTCCATATTCCTCCCTTCGTTTCTCCCTCTCTCCTTCTTTCTCTAGCTCTCTCCCTTCCTTTCTCTTCCTGTCTTCCTTTTTCTCTCCTTTCTTTCTCTCTCCTCATTGTACTGGGAATCGAACCCGTGGCCTTTGTACTGTACTACCTCCCCAGCCCTTTTTATTTTGAGACAGGTCTCCCCAAGTTGCTTTTAATGCATTTACTGAGTTGCTTTGGATGCGTTTACCGTTTAGTGGGAGAGGTAACATGGAAACCAGACAGATTTGAGCTCTGTGCTAGAGGTTGGTGTTGGAATGTATGAAGGCAGGGGAGGGAAGGCTTCTTGGGTTCCCTTGGGTCCTGCAGAAAGTTACCATGGTCAAGGGGAAGCACCTAGTAGGTAAAGAATGCCTGGTGTGTTTGGCAGGGCTGTGGGCAGAGACTGCAGTGGATGGTGCATTGTGGGAATGGTGAGCCATCCTTCTTATTCCTCTGTTGATCGGTTCTTCCTCTTCACTGGATCTCCCTCATCACAATTAACCATGCTCAGATCTTTCATCTTAGAACAAACCTTCCTTCTATTTCATGTCTCCCAGCTCATGCCCCCAGTTTCCTTCACAGCCAAATTTCTCAAATATCTTTTCTGTGCAAAGCATTGACTGCGTTTCCTTACTTCCCACATACTCCTCCATGTGCCTCTACCCTGCTTCACAAGGTCATCACGACCTCCACATTCCTAAGTCAGCAGGAATTTCCCAGTCATTTGATTAGATTTTCCAGTTGCATTGGACTTGATGGGCCATTTTCAGCTCTGCTAAACATTTGTTTTTCATGCCTTTTTTCCCCCTTTTTTTGAGACAGAGTTTCACTGTGCAGTTCAGGCTGGCCTTGAATGCACATTGATCCTCTTGCCTCAGCCTGCCGAGTGCTGGGATTATAAGTGTGCACCGCAATACCCGCCCATTTCATGCTCTAAGATCCCATGGACTGATGGCTTTCCTCCTGCAGACTTCGATATTTTTTCCCCTCAGCTTCCTTTATTGATTTTTGCCCTTATCTACTAGATGTTTATACTCTGGAATTCCTCAAGGCTGGAGTATAGGTCCTCCTGTCAGCTTTCTTTTCCACATCTTCTCTAAGTTGCCCTCTCTACTCCCATTATCCAGTCACCATCTCTCTGCTGATAGCTTCTGAATCTGTCTTTCTGTGAAGACCTCTAGCCTCAGTCCAGGAGAAGCCCAGTCAGCCTCCCTACTGGATGATCTCCCTAACTTCCCAGCCTCAACCGCTGAGTCTGTCACTGTCCTTCCAATCCTGGTCCCCTTCAGGGAGGACCACAGTCTCACAACCAGCAGTTTAGCTCAAAACCCCAGGCCCAGCCTTGGTCACGTGACTCTCCCATCATGCCTCCACACAGCTGCATCTAAGCCCTATATCCCGGGAAATGCCTGTGCACACTTGGCTGGCCACTCTACTAAAACCCAAAAGGGAATCTAAAAGCTTGTCCATGATTAGAAGGCCCTGCATGATCTAACCCATGTCTTACCTTTGTTCCCTCTCTGACTCTCCAGGTCCTGGACTGCACATGTATTCCTTTATTTATTTTTCTTTGCAAATCCATTTTATTTCAAGGATAAAAAGAAAAAAACAAAGAAAGAAGAAACTACAACAAAATTTCAAAACACGTCAATCAGGGGCAACAATGGTACATACATTGCACATTGTCATCCCCAAATCATTCATCAGAACACAAGACATCTGCATTCAATTGCCCAAAGCATTCACTTCCATTTGCGTATTTGTGCACCATTTGTGCTCCCTGTCTAGAGCACTCTTCCTCTGCTTTCTTCTAAGTCTCTTTCGCTTCTTCAGGTAGCAGATTGACCGTCCCATCCTTGGCTCCGAAGAAGCCGTTCTGGACATCTGTCCCCGTTACAGGTTCTCTCAGCCCCTCCCTTCAGCTGCCTCCTAGGGGCAGTCACATGATTGGTCAGCAAGGGTCACATCATGAATGTCACTTGCCCTCCACCAGGGGCCATGCTTGTTTTACTTGCACCTGCGGTCCCCACCTAGCACAGTGTGGGGGTGCAGTCAGTGTGCACCGAGGAGCTCCAGTACTCACAGGAAGGGGGCTGTTTGGGGGGGCTTTCCTGCAGAGAATATCAGGTGGCTCTGTGGAGGATGGGTTGGGGGGCGCCTGCCATGTGGGAGACTGGTGAAGGAGACGCCCTCAAGGGATTTTAAGTGACAGAGGGACAGAGAGTAGCAGGGTAACTGGAGGACCACTCAGCTTTTCCGAGGCACAGCGATGTCCTCTCCGCCCATTGGAGATGGTCTGTACGGGACAGTGATGAAGCCTGAAGGCTTGAAGATGTCACCCAGGTTTTGTGTTGGGAGCTTGGGAACCTGAGGGAGGAGTCCCACGGTTAGCACGGCCACTCCTTCTGCCATGGCGACATTAGAAATCTGTCAGTGCAGTTGTTATGATTTCTTGTGTGTTTTGTCCTCATATTTTTGTTGAAACTTCGTTCTCTTAGTCAGATGTGGTGGCACATACATGTATGGTCCCAGAACTCTGGGAGGCTGAGACAAGAAGATGAAAGGTTTGAACCGAGTAAATTACCAAGAACTGATCTCAAAAAAAAAAAAAAAAAAAAAAAAAAGAAAGAAGAAAAAGAAATGGACTGGAGACGTAGCGCAGTAAGAAGGCCCTGGGTTCAGTGTCCAGAGACACCAAAACAAAACTTTCTGCATTCTCTCTCTCTTTTTTTTTTTTGAGACAGGATCTTGCTGTGTAATACAGGCTGGCCTTAAGCTCATTGTGTAGTAGCCCAGGTTAGCCTCAAGCTCACAGTGATCCTCCTGCTTCAGCCTCCCGAGTGCTAGAATTATAGGTGTGTGCCACCAGGCCCATCTGTTTTGGGTTCCCTTTGCTCTCTTGCAGCCTCCTTGGATCAATTCTTTTCTCTTCCTCCCCCACTTCTGGGAAAGAACAAGGCTTATGGTGAGACACAGAGAGAGATGTTCTAAGACTCACCTTCTTGGCTTGGTGATATACAACTGTAATCCCAGGACTTAGATGGCTGAGGCAGGAGGATCTGAGTTTGAAGCTAGCCTGGGCTGCATTGCTCAAGACCAATCTGGATGCATGAAGAGATTTTGGGAAAAAAAAAAAAAAAAAGAAAAAAGAAAATCAAACAGAAAGACTCACCTGGAGTATGGATCCTGGGAAAGGGGACAGACCTTTGGTTTGAGGTTGGGATGCCTGGTTCCATTCTGCTCATGCTGCCTCAAATCCCTGTCCCTCCTGAGTTCCCCCATCCGCAGAAGCTTGGCATTATTCAGGGGTCCCAGTCTTGGCTGCACATTAGAATAGTCTAGGAAGCTTTGAAAATTACAAGCGATCAGGCCCATTCCCCAGAAGCTCAGGTTTAATCAGACTGGAGCGCATCTCTAAGTTCAGGTAGTTCTTAAATGACGCCAGACTGAGAGCTGTTCAACCAGTGATCTTGGAGGCCTTGCCACCGGGACAGTTTAACCTAAGCAAGGTTCCACCGAGGCCCTAATGAGCCTGTTTGACTCACCTTTCGTCTCTGTGCCCCAGGTCACCTGTATGTGCCTCGCAGTGGCCCTGGCCTCACTCTTGGGCTCTGGGGCAGCAGCAGAGGCAGCTTCCAGCCAAGGCTGGGAAGCAGAACTGCAGTCTGCGGAGAGGGGGATGGGGTGGGAGTTCTGGGAGGAGGAACAGATTGAAGCTATTAACATTTGATCAGTTTGGTATTGTTCTTCTGGAGACCACAGCTCATGAGGCTGCTTAATAAATGTCTGGTCGGGGTCCAATCCAGAGCCGCCAAATGGGTGTTGCTATGGTTTCTGAGGAGGTTGTTTCCCACACAAGTTACTGCTTCCCACCCTGAACTGTGAAAGACCAGAGGCTCCCCTCTGCTCCTTAACTCTGTCCCTTCCCCATGAGCCGTGGTTGGAGAACGTCCACCTGGTCTGGAGCTGCACACCGGCCACTGGCGGCCCCTGGTCGTGGCTGCTCCTGAGGCTGGGTGCCAACCTCTACCTCTGCCTCCTTTCAGGTGACCCCGTCGCTCAGCTGCTCAAACCCTGACCCAGGTTTCAGGGTCCCCTGACCCTGTTGCCTCGACTGAAGGAGAAGCATGGCAGTCAGAGGCTGGGGCTGCCAGGGACAGTGGTGGTGTATGTGTGCGTGTGCGTGTGTGTGTGTGTGTGTGTGTGTGTTTAAGGATGTGTGTTTGTGAATGGCAAGCACTGAATAAGCACCAGATGACATTAAAAAATGTATTCTGATATATTTATAACAAATGAACACTTACAAAGTCCAACCTAAAAACATCGTATAAATATTATCCAGCTGAAGAGATAAAACTTGACGAAATGCATCTGACAGGTTCTGCGCGCTCTTTTCCTGATCATCTGAATACCCTCCGTTCCCAGAGCATCAGCCCCGAGGCTGGGGGTCCAGTGTTTATTCTTCCCAAATGACACCATTGCCCTGTTTGTTTCAGCAGATAGACTTCTGGGCCTGAACTCTCCGTAAAGCATAACTGGTTCATTGTATAAGTGTCTGGGAGTGCTGGGTGGTGGTGAGGGTGCGGGGGAAGATTCGAGAAAAACGTGTGAATTGAAAGTGCTGTTAAAATGAGGTGGCATCTTTCAGATGTGTCACCGAAGACGCTTCCTAACCTTTCCGGGCCTGTTTCTCATCTGTAAAACGAGATGGGGATGAAATGATATAATATGCGCCAAAAGGAATGGCACATAGTTGGAACTCAGTCATCCTGAATTTTTTTTAAAAAATGTAGCTATTACAGAAGAGACAAGAAGCCCGGCCAAACTTGCAGAAGGAGAGCAGACCAACCAGAATCCCTTTACTCCGAGGAGGTGGAGGTGTGCTGGTTTAAGCCGGATCCTTTCCCCTCTCACTTTAACGAAAAAAATTCCTGTAGTGTTTTCCTTTGGAGCAGTTGTTTGGCTCTGCAGTGGGAAATTTGAATAGTGGCAGTTTTTGGCTCAACAAAAGTCTTGAAGATCTGCCTGCTTACTGCTAAATAAAACTGCATGAAAGCAGATCATTTCAGAGGTGATGGATTTTGAATACACAGCCGTCCATGTAAATGTGCATTTTAAAGAAACCCTGACTCTTGCTTGAAAATGGAGCCAAGATTCAGGCCTCTGATCCCGGATCCCGTAAGGAAGCAGAAGGCTTTTATACTTTTACAGTTTTATTCATCCATTCATTTACCCAGCTAGGTCCTGGAGTTACAAAGATAGAAAAGATTCTTCCAGCAGGGGGAAAAGACAAGCAAAGAGACTTTGCATTGCAGGCATCGCTGAAATGAGCCAACACAGGTGGAACTATATACAGCCACACTCTTCTGATTTCATTCTGCCATGGGCCTAAACTGGATTAGCTACCAGGAGAGTCGGAGAAGCTGGAGACATGAGGTCCCTGCTATGGGCAGATATTGTAAAGACAGAACACATAGGAATGAGCCCAAGCAGAGAAGGGGGAAAGGCTTTGCCATTAATTGAAAAGTGAGTTTTGTTCAAGCAGTGTTGGGGAGAGGACTTGGCCTGCAACAACCACTAAGTGGGAATCAATATCTCCATTTCACAGGCAAGCAAACAGCTGTAGAGAGGTCGAGGTGTTTGCCTGGTAAACACGAGAACAGAGAGTCAAACCCAGCTTTTACTGACTTTTCAGTCTAGCACTGCTTTTTGAAAACAATTTTGTGGCAAGAAGGAGAACTTGACTATTCTAAGGAAGTTACCAGTGAGTAAGAAAGTGAGAATCTGATACTGACGTGAGTACTGAGAAAATCCAATAGAAGATAAAATATTTTGGTTAGCATTTGTCTAAGAAAACTTTGGAAAGCAAGTTGTATGTTTGGCTTTGAAGGAGTGGTCCTTTCATTCCTGGAACCTCAGCTTTGTTATTTTCTGAGACTGTTGTTCAAATCATATATTCCTGGTACAGTGTTGAAGAAAGATTCTCGAGACAAAAGAAATAGGGAAATAATATCATATGTCATGGCATGGGAGCTGAAATCCAAGTTTTATAATCCTTTCTAAACAGCTCTGAACCTTTGTGATTTGCTAGAATCACAGAAAGACTTACAGAGCCCAAGAGGAGGAAAAAACTGTCATGACGGCTAAGACTGCAAAGAGATTTTCCAATTACATTTAAATTTTTCTTTTTTAATTAAAATTTTTTCTTCGAGCCCAAAATAAACCCATAGTTCCTTTAGATGGAATTAGATCTGAGTTTCAGTCTTTTAAAAGTTCAGTTGAATTGGCATTTCCTGTGTCCTAAAATTGTCTTTAATTAACAGCAAGGAAAAAAATGTATTTTTTTCATCCTCATCAAACTAAAAAATGGCCGAAGGGATTTTATTTAAACTTTTCCCCAAAATTCACCTTTTGCCAAGACCCGGCATGGAAAATTTCAGCCCAAAAGGATCACTCTTTGGCAAGTTACCCAAGCTAATGAAAACAGAGGGGCATAAAGGGAGTCTGTGTGCTGCTCTAACGATAGTGGTCACTGGAGCCCACATTGTATGAGAAGAAGGGCCTCATTCAGTGGCCCCCCTTTCAAGTCTTTTTTATCATCAATATGGATGAGTCTTGGATTTGAAGTGGTCACCAAACCAAAAGCACTTAACTTTGTGAATACAGTCTGGGGGGTGCCATGAATTCCAGCGGCTTTGCAGTTATAACTGATTTTGGAATAAACTTACGGTAATAGAAAGGTAGGACCTGCTTCAAGGAACAGATTCACAGATTCATTCATTCATGCATGCATGCATTTCACAAGTGTTTATTGAGTGTCTGCATTGGTTGTAGCACTTTAATAGATATGAGGAATGCATCGTAGAGGAGTAGAGGCAGTTCTTGCATTTGTGGGATTATAGGGTAGGGGGAGAAAAAGAACACAAATTAAGTTACAAACTGTGATAAATTCTATGAGGCAACAGAATAGGGTGCTGAGAGAGAAAGTGGGTGTGGTGGTGATAAGGGGCACATACTGATTGATAAGGAGGCTTGTGAAGGTCTCATGCCCTGACTCCATTCATCATTCACAAGGTTGGCTCCTTCGTGTGTCGTGAAGGGCTGCCCCTCCCCGGAGCTTATACTGACTGGAGGCACTGACTGTCCTTGGGGTACGCTCAGACCGGCGGGACAGCTGGCAGGTAAGCAAGGGGTGCTGCTACTGTGTGGCAGGTGCTTTATGGCAGTCATGAGCCGTGTCCAGTGGGGACACAGGGAAGAAAGCAAAATGGGCCAGAGGTGGCGGTGGTTAGCGAAGGAAGACTTCTCTTGGGGAGCAACGCAAGAGACATTCATGTGACTCGGTGTAAGGGGTTGAGGGAGGGCCAGGGCTGCCTTCAGGGAGCCTGCAGCTTTTTCGTGTTTCCTGAATGACCTCTTTGGAGTCCTGGGGCCTGTGATGGATGCTCGCCTTTCCAGGAAGACACATGGAACTTGAATTAAGGAGGTACATAGTAAACGGGGGTCTCATATCTTGCGGGTCACCTTTTAAGATTTAGCTTAATAGTTAAGGACTTGACTATAAGAAGAAAGAGTACTTGGGTTCAAGTCTCCTACTTACACTTCTTAGCTGTGTTACCTCGGGCAGAATACTTTCAGTTCTGTGATTTTCCTTTATGGCAGGGGTAGTAATGTTGTCTACCTCCCAGAACTGACATAAGGACCAAAGGAGATTCTGCGTTAACGGTCACTAGTGACATGGCCAACACACATAATCCTAAGTGCTGTTGGTCATGACAACAGCCTACCTGTTCATGCACTCCAAAATTTATGGGTATGAGTACTTTGTTAGACGTTGTGTTCAGTGCTAAAGATTCAGCAAAATTATCTTAGAGCTCAAAGCCTCCATCCTCAGTGCTGGTTAAATCCCCAGATCCCTTTAAGTGAAAATTCTTTGCTTCGTCCACTCAGATAAATAGCTATTTGTCATGTTTGTAATACCAAAAGAATTAGGGGTGAGTGTCCATTCATTTTCCACCAGCACATCTGGCTTTTAGGTGAAAAACTCTGCCAGAAATTTTGAAGTGTCTTGGTGCTTTAGAAATCGGGAGGTAGGGAGATTTCCCATTGTTAATTGTAAGTACAAACTTCTTTGTGGCCCAGAGGAAGGGCAAAATTGAAACGCCACAGGTCAGTGGAAAGCTCACTTGGTTTTGCTTGGTATTAACTTTATTTATGAAGGAGGAAGAACGAAAAGGAGGTGGTTTCCAGAATGAGAAATCAACGTGGCGCTGAAGGGAGGGAGGCCACTGAGTGGTAGAGAAAGCCTTATTTGTGCTTTGCTTCATCTCCCCGAGCCTCAGTTTCCCTTTGTGTAAAATAAGGGTTTGTGGGAGGAGTCGAAACAGGGAAACACACCAGTGCCAGTCCAGGTAATCTGTGGTTCACAAGTGGGTTTTGCTCCCAGATTCTGGGATATGAGCTCACTGAGCGTACAAGGAGCACTTCTTTTTTCTCTTTTCTGGATCCTTGGATAGGTCCGGTGGCAGCAACAGTGAGCCGCTGGAGGGGACCTGTAGGGCTGCTGCCTGGACAACATATTACTGAGAAATTAACAAGGGTCTCTGAAAGTCCCAGATTGTTGCCCAGATTTTCTCTCTTTTCTCTGGTGAGCCTGGCCTTGCTAAATGCTTCTTGTTTCCAGCCCTGCCACATGTTTGCAAATCTTTGCAGTGTGCAGCTCGAATTGGGAAAAGGGGATAAAGAGGGGATCTTGATTTGAGAATTTGTACACAGTGCGGTCTGTCTGACCCGGGATTTGGCTGGAGGCGGGGCGGGCTGAGTTTTTGGTGGCAGTCTGTTGTCACCTTCCTGAGACTGAGGCTATCTAACAATGCCCTGAGCATCAGGCGTCCCTCCGCCCCACTCTGTCCTGCATCCTCCCTTCTCCTGTGGTGGTGGTGGTGGGGGGGCAGGACACAGAACCCAGGCCCGGCCCAGCCAGCTGGGCCAAACTGCGGTGGAGTGGGCCCAGGGGGACTCTCTGAGGCTCTGGCAGGCCTGCTTTGAGGCCCGAGGTCAAGGTCAAAGTCGAGGTCGAGGTCGCCATCGGCGGCGCTGCAGACTCTGGCCGCAGCGCGCGGCGGCGGCAGCGCGGATCCGCTAGGCAGGCTGCGCAGCCGGGCGGTCTCGGGAACTGACCAGGCCGCCTGTGAACGCCGGGATTCCTGCTCCTGCCTTAAATATGCCGGTTATTTTTATCTCCCTACGTCAGGCAGCGAAGGCCATCCCACCAGTGGCCCCGGCGGCTGCTACACAATGTTTCCCTTTAGTCGGGAGGGGAAATGGAGGGAGGCCAGACTTCCTGATCACATGGTGCTGAAGTCAATGAAAAAAAATTAAGGGGGACCCCTCCCTTTTTCTTCGGTGCCCGATCCAGGCCCCCCACCCGCCCGCGCCCCCTCCCGGCCCGGGCTGTGCGCTTGGGGGCGGGGCAGCAGCGCCTCCCCGGCGGCGCAGGGCCAGCCCGGCAGGAGAGAGAAAACATAAACACGAGATTGGTGCAGTAATTGGTGGCTCTGAAAACACTGAGGAAATGAGAGGCTTGTACGAAACATCAGCCGACAAGAAACGGGGTGATGTCAGACAGCCTTCCAGGATTAGAAACCCTTAAAAGCTCGAGCCCCGCCGCCGCGGCGGAAAGTTGCTGGGCTCCCCGGGAGGGAGCCGGGATTCCGCGGACTCCCCGCGCGCGCTCTTCTTTTCTCCTTTCCGCCTTCTTTTCTTTCTCGTGCTTTCCCCTTTCTGTTTTTCCCCTTCTTATTAAAAGGAAAGGGAGAGACCACATCGGATGATTTCTACTTCTGAAGCCGCTCACTGTTTTAAATCGTTTTAAATTCTTGTACTTGTTCTTATTTTGAAACACCAAAAGGAGTCGATGTCCTAACAGACCTACAGGGAACGAGTGAAACTTCCGAGCCTTTCCTTTGAGTTTGTTGTACCTTTGTTTTGCAAATCGTCCCTCTGTCCCCCTTTTCTGGGCTTAGAACGGCACAGTGCAGTACTTTGCACGCGCGTGCCCGCGCGCGCGCACACACACCCACGTTCCCGGCTCTGGCTCCGGCTCCGGCTCCAGCACCGCTGTCCCCAGCAGCCCGCAGGGCAGCAGAGCTTGCAGCCGCGGTTGTTCCTGGGTTTCTCTCTGGCAAGCCAGGGTGAGCGAGGCGGTGTTTGGAAAGGGTTTGAGCCCCTAGGAGGAAAGGTGCCCGTGATACCTTTTCAAAGAATGATTTATGCACGGCTTTGCCCAAATACAAACCAAAAAAGTGTGTTCTTGAGAGCAAGTGGACCAGCACCTGGGTCTCTACTTTGAGACATTTCAGAAGCTTTAGATTCTGCCTTATTCATGCGTCTGTCACCTCTACCTGGAGAGCAGGTTTTTTCCTCTTTTCTTTCAGAGACCCAGAGAAAGGTCACATAGAGGCCAAATTTGTATAACCTCAAAGGAGTGAGTCTCCCTCCAAAGACAGGGGCTCCCTGTATTGTCACTCAGTGCCCCCATGCTGGAGTCCTCCCTGCATACTTCTAAAGCCTGGGACAAAGCCCCTGATGGTTGACACTCTTAGGCTGTAGTCATTTGAGTCAAATATTTTTTGATCTTACCCAGTTATACCTGTGGCTATGCTACCTGCAGTGGTAGATAACGGCCTTTCCCCCCAGTTTTCCTGGAAATATTTTCTGTCTCTGACATTTCCTGAATGCACTGCAAATCCCAGTGGGAAGCCACCTGTCATTCTCGTGATATCTTTTTCTGCGTCGTTAGGTAGTCACCAGTGTCTCCATTCCTTCTGCCTCAGAATCTTGGGGTTTCCCTGTCTCTTCTTGCTCCCGTTGTAGAAGTATTAAGGTCAACTGATCTTGCTGCTTGTATCCAGAAAAATCTGTTTCTTTTCTGTCCCTTGGCAGGACAGGGTGACTCTCCTTCACGCATACGGTCTCTGTCTGACAGTGTGGGCCTGAGGGTCTCCCCTCTGGAGTTTAAAATCCCAGATTTGCTACTTACAGTAGGAGCTTTATGTCCTCAGGTCAGTTACTTTTCCTCTGTGGGCCTCGGTTTCCTCATCTACAAATGAAAGATGCAGCCAGCTTATAGGGTAGCTATGGAGATGGCTGTGAGGGTTAAATAAGATAAGGTGTGTAAAGAATGTGGCCTGGTGTCTGCCACAAAGTAGGGGCCCCTTCAGTGACCACAGCAGCACTCTGTGACCTCCACCTTGCTGCAGGGTACCCTGGAGAGCTCAGCAAAACACAGGCCCCCGGGCACCTGTGCTCAGAACTCCCCGTGAGCAGGACCAGTGCACGGTGCCACAAGGCCTGGGATCTGCGTTTCTGACAAGCTCCTGAGGAAGTGGATGTGGCTGACCTGTGGCCAGCTGATGCCGAGGTCAGAGGCAGATCTGACTGTGTCCCTGGCTCTCTGTCTACATTGCTTGGCTTGGCCATGTGACCCTTTTTCTCCTGACCAGACTCACCTCTCTGGTCTCACCGCCTGCTCTGAACTTCTCTTTTCTTCAGTGGATGCTTTGAAGTTCTCCAGCCCCCCCCACCCCACTCCTAAGTCCTGCGTCTTTCTCTGCCGAGAATGCCCTGGTGCCAAGTAAACTTCTCCTCCCTCAAGCCCAGATAGTGTTTCCTCTCTGACGCCACAGTGGCTTTTCCTCTTTCCTCCTGCGCTGAGCCCACAGCGGTACTGGCTGGACCCCTGAGATCTAACGTGCTGTCTCCTGGCTAGTCAGTGCGTTCCTTTATGCCGAGGCCAGGTCTTGTCTGACTCGTGTCCCAAGGGTATGGATAGCGCTGACTCATGAAGGGGATCCATGAATGTTTGTTGGGTGAATAAAAGACTGAATGAACCAACTTACTCATTCTCTAGGAAAATCACAGCCCATAGGCAAGCACTAGGAGGTCCTCTGAGGTCTTGGGCTTACAGTCTGGCCTTGTTATCCAGGGCTCCACCTGCGCCCTCACTGGCGGAGAGAATACAGTTATCTGTGTAGCTCTAAGCTCCTCCTTCTCTATCACTGAAGCCACCTAACATCTACTCACAATGGGGCTGAGGGATAGGAAGTGACTGACAAAAGTTTACATAGCCCAGAAGTGGGAGAATCAGGCTCAAATCAACGTGGACACAGAGACCTTTTCCGTCCCCCACCTCACCAAAGCCACATGTGTGTGCATACACAGAGACACACAGGTCTGGCCACTGCCTCAGAATTCATGCAGCACCCCAGGGTGAGCTGGGCTTGACCAGGTCACGCTCTATGGCACCTGGACATGGTTGGTTCTCTGGTGTACCCTGCCTTCCCCTTCTCTCTGGCCTCCTGGTCTGAGGCAGATGGTCTGTGTATGGAAAAAGTGTATGGGAGTCACGATCACATACAGATTGCTAACGTGACCATTGTTGGTCTTGGGTGAACCGTAAGCAGCCAGCTCCTAAGGAAGGGGAGCATGGAGTAGGGCGGGGCAGGGGGTAGAGTGAGTAGAGGGGAAAGACAGGGGGCTGCCTGTGTATCTTGTAGGGTCCACTCTGTGTTCCTGGCCTCGTTTCAGCCATGCCACAACCCTACATGGGAGGTATTTGTAGCGTACTGAGTTCACATATGGACCTAAAAAGATAGATCTGTACCATGATCCCTCAGAATCTGTGAATATGTCGTTATTTGGGAAAGGGTCTTTGTAAAAGTCATTAAAGTAAAGCTCCTGGGGTGAGACCATCTCGGATTATCCAGCAGGCCCTAAATCCAATGCCAAGTGGCGGTAGAAGAGACACACAGAAAGCTGGGTGTATAGCCATAATCCTAGCCCTCAGGAGGCTGAGGCAGGAGGATCATGATTTCAGCCTGGGCTATATAGTAAGTTCAAAGCCAGTTTGGACTACATAGCAAGATCCTGTCTCAGACAGACAGACAGAAGCTCAGAGGAAGAAGAAAAAGACCATATGAGGATGGAGATAGAGGCAGAGACTATGATAGAGATAGAGACAGAGAGAATAATGTGACCCAGCTCCAAGGAGCCAGGTGGTAGAGGCCAGGAAGGACTCCTTCCCATATGGGTATCCTCCAGTTTAAGATGGTTCAACTTTAGATTTTTTTAGCTTGCTGTACTGCCAAGCCATGCCTTTATTACTAGCCTCCTTTTCACTGTCAGTGCAGTATTATGTGAATTACATGAGTTATTCGGTGCTTTATTACAGAATAGGCATTGTGTTAGATGATTTTGCCTCACTGTAGGCCGATGTAATGTTCTAGGTATGTATAAGGCAGGCCAGGCTAGGCTGCGATGTTCCAAAGTTTAGGTATTTTCAATGCATTTTCAACCTGGGGTGTTACTGGTTTACAATGACTTTATCAGGACATGACCCATCATAAGCTAAGGACAGCCTGTCTACATCAGGGGCAGCAAAGGTCTGCTAATACCTAGATTTAGGACCTCGGGCCTCCAGCACTGTGTTTTAAACCATGAGGTTTATGGCCATTTGTTATGGTAACCCCAGGCAACTCACATAATTTACCCTTATTCTGAATGAGAACATTGCCCCAGAGAGGTGAAGTGCCTTGTTCAGAGGCCCCCAATACATAGGGAAGATAGTTCAAGTTCTAGGTCACCAGATGCCCCAACTCTTACTCAAACCCCGGTCAGTGCAAAGTGGGGGTGCTGGAGGGCTACAGCAGGAGGAGGAAAACGCTCAAGACTTTGAAGAGAAAATGGGAAGTGGTTCTCTCAGTCCTGAGGCAGATCTGTTCCAACCGGACAATTTCCTGAAGAGAAACGCCTCTTCTACCAATCCCGAGAGGTGGTGAGGTAGAGTCAGAAGAGCGATTTAGCCAGTTGGATTTCCAGGGATGGTTCTCAGGCCCATGACTTTGGGAAACTGGGGGGGGGGGGGGAGCTCAGTCCTAGGGGTCCCAGGCTGCAGATCTGCCAGTCAAGGCGGCAGGAAGTTTCCTACCAGTCTGAGTTTGCAAAAAGCCAAGTTTGTTTGTTTATTTATTTATCTTTCTCTCTCTCTTTCTTTCTTTCAAATACTCTCTCTTTTTGACACAAAGCAGTCCGGGAGGGGCTCCGACAAGGAAGGAAATCAATAGGAAATGCCTTTAGAAAATGAGATTTCTAAGAAAGCATGACATGTCATCATTCCAGATGCAAAGGCCTGGCCCTGCAATCTGAAGCAGGAAACAGGAGAAAGGCAGTGAAAGGACGTGGGGAGGCCACCTCCTTCCCAAGCCGGCTGTGGCACTGGGGGGCTGGCATTGTGGCTATGCACGGTGGCCGCCTAAGGGAACAGTGGGAGTCCGCCTGGAGACCACAGTCATGGGCAGGGCTTGAGCATTTTCTCCAAGGCTGAAAGGCCATCATGGGCAGTGGGAGTGGGTGTGTCTGAGGACCCAAAACCGAGGAGCTAAGAAGACCTCTGGGCTGGGTGTCACATCGAGCAATAAGGACAAACCAGTCAAGAGCCAGGACCTCAAACCCAGCTTGGCCACTTGGTAACATGGAGATTACTTAAGTTCTCTGTGCCTGTTTTTTCATTGTGAATGAGGGATATAGATGACAAAATGGAGACTCAGAGACCTTAGATACTTGTTCCAGGTCACACAGCTAACTAGGAAAAGCTAAGTAGGGAAAAGACATTCTTGTTGCTACGAAACTCAGCTGAAAGAGGCAAAAAAGGATTCACACACACACACACACACACACACACACACACGGTCCACCAACAATGTATACATCAGGTGGGGGATATAGCTCAGTGGCACAGGGTCTGCCTGGCAAGTGTGAGGTCATGAATTCAATTCCTGGTACCAAACAAACAAACCCCAAATACCAAAATTATAGTCAGGGTTTACAAGACAGTAGATTTAATACAGGACATGTATTTTTTTTTAAATAATTTTCACCCAAAGAGTAAAATGCAGAAGAGTACAAGAAATCTGTCCACACACTAGAGACCCAAAGAGTCCAGCTGAGAGCCTGGACTCCACAGCAGTGTCTCCGCAGTCCAGCTGGAGGCCTAGCGCCCACAGCAGTGTCTCATGCAAGTCTGTATCAAGGATGTGCATTGGGAAGGCCCAAAGGCCAGTGGTGGAAGCTAGAAATTCCTCACCAGAGGGGTGAAGGGTCTGTGGCAGCAGGCTGAGGGGTCTGCACTGGAGCCAGGAAGTGATGTTCAAGGTAAGGACCAGCGCCCCCCTGAAAAGAACCGCAGCCATCCTCAGGCAAGCGAGGACCCGGGGTCCTTTGACGGTGAGAACCGCTGGGTTCTATCAGGAAAACCAGTGTGCCGAGCTTCTCCAGGAGAATCAGCAGCAGGTCTTCGCCTCCCATCTCCCTGTCATGCTGCTGGCCACAGCCCTCAGGGGGGCCTTCCACACCCCGAACTGCGCTGCTTCAGTTCAGCTCGGCGTGACAAGGTGACCTTTAGTTAATCCACCACACATGTCAGAAAAGAGAAGCGTGTATGAATATTTTAATATTAAATTTATTCAGATACCATGAGATTAATACAAGTTACTTTTGGCCTCTACAATCACAGGAGATGCTCAGAGCAGTGCCCATTAGCTTCCAGACTTTTATTAATATAGTGAATTGATGAAGTGCATGTACATTTTTTGGCAGATTCTGTATATATATATATGTGTGTGTGTGTGTGTGTGTGTGTATTATGTATGTATGTGTATTTGTATGCACATACATGCTTCCTTATAGATTTGTTGAAAAGTACAAGCATAAATACAAATGTAAGCCAAATATGGTGGTGTATACTGTCATTCTAACAGTAGGGAGGCTGAGGCAGGAGGATCATGAGTTTGAGACCATCCTTGGCTATATAATAAGAATTTCAAAAAAAACCCCAGAAACAAAACAAAATCCAAAACAATACATGAATATATATGTATATATAATTTAATCCCTATGACTCTCTGTACAGTTCTGTCGGATTCTATATTTCTCTTTCAATAACTATTTCTTCCTTTCTCCCTGCTTCTTGGAATAGTTTCCTGTAGATATTAGCTATTTTATTTCCTCTTCAAGAGGACAAAGAAGACTTTTTAGAAGACACTAGAGGAAGGACTTCAATGGATGTGTCACATACAGTGAGGACATGTCAGGGGCAGCAGAAGGGGCAGCAAGGATGAGACAGGGCCAGCTATCTGGGTGTGGTGGCCGCTCCAGATGGTGCAGGTCTGTGGGGAAGCAGTGGAGATGGGGCCGGGAGGCTGGTGGGCCGGCATGGAGACTGATGGGCCCCAGGCATGAGCTCGGAGCCTGTCCTGAATCTCAGTGCTGCTTTGACTTAGCACGAGTCAGAGTCACCTGGAGGACTCCTTAGAGCACGCTGCTGGGTCCCGCCCAGAAATTCTGAACTAGCGGGTGTGGGCGGGGTTTGAGAATTTGGGACCGTGAGGATGCCAGTGTGGGGAACAGGCTTTGAAAGTGACTGCTCTGGGTGGTGCGGGGGACTGGATGAGCGCAGCCAGGTTCGGATGAGGTCCCAGGGCAGGCTTCAGGGCAAAGCACACTGTCTGGTCACTCCTGAGCCACCCGAGCAGCCCCTGAGACCAGGGAGCAAGACCGAGGTGGAGCATCAGGTGCTGCTCCCGCCTTTCTCCCAAAGCCACTGCAGGACAGTGGTGGCACAGGGGACGAAGAGCTCAGCGGGCCAGCACCCAGGGGCCGGGGTACCGAGCTGGGCACCCTCAAGCTTTGTTTCCTCTTCTGTTAGGAGTAGCCGAGGGAATAATGACCTACTTCCCAGGGATTCCAGGGCTGGACGGCTAAAATCTAGACAGCACAGGACTAACGCCCAGCTACCAACCCCTCGTCCCACAGCCGGGCCTGCAGCCCACCTGGGGCTCTGTTAGCAAGTTGTGGCAGCAGCACGTGATTTCCTGGCGTCTCAGAGGAGAGGACAATTGTCAGGGCGACATCCCACCCTCTCTGTCAGTGCTGGGGAAAAAACAATATTTAGTTAGTTAAACACCCAGCTACAGTTTCGTTTGAAAAGCTGGCTTTGATTAGGAGGCTGCAGGGACTGATTTATGAAGACAGATGAAAAAAAGAGCAAGCATAAATATGTAGGACTCACCCAAACGATGACTAAGGGGGCGCGAAATATACAAACCCCTTACAAGTGGAGACGGAAATGACTTATTAAGCTTTTGGGTCCCATTTCAGGTTCCTGCAGTCACAGCTCCTGGCCATGCTCCTTTAAGACCTTAGCTCAGATGGCTTCTAGAGGAAGGGATGTGTCGGAGGTGGTGGGCCTATTTTTCCCAGGAGCTTTCACCTCTGAAGAGTAGTTGCCCATCCATGTCTATGTATGGATAATAAATACATGTAGGGAAATAGAACATATGTGTGAAAAATATGCATGCAATAAAAGCATTTGAAATACAGTTTTCTTTTGGTTCCTGGTTATCAGGCTTATCTGCCGGTGCATTATTTGGAAATGAGACAGAGAAACAACCTGAATAAAGTGTCTTTCACTGTGAGGATGGCTAGACAGTTACTTCCCCAGGGTAGAGAACTGGACGGGAACTTACACAGCACGGGGTAACTATCTATATTGTTCTGTGATGTAAACAGTAAGATTTGCATGAGCTCTGGGCATTATGACACACACCTGTAACCCCAGTGCCCAGGGAAGCTGAGGCAGGAGGATTCCAAGTTTGAGCCCAGACTGGCCAAATTAGTGACTTAGCAGACTTGTCTCAAAAAATATAAAGTGCCCAGGTACCTAGCTCAGTGTGAGGGCCCTGGGCTCAATCTCCATCGGTCGCCCCACAAAAAGATTTGGATTAGCACCTATGTTGATCATTTGAATATGAATCAGACCATACCTGCCCATGAAGCCACGCATCTCCTCGTGAGCATCTATGCACCCAAGAATGAGAGAGTGGGGGTTGGGTAGATCTCAAGGGACGTTTCTGCTTTGTGTGTAACGTTGGCGTTGCTTGTACTGAGAATGTACTGACGCGGTACTTGCATGATTAAGAAATGGCTAAATTCCCAGCTCCTCTGAGAAGGATGCTGAGAGCCGCAGCCCTCCACATCGTTCTCCAGGTCCTGGCAGGGTCCCCTCAGTGCTCAGCCCGGTGGCATCTACCTCTGGTTTGGCTCTTGTTGATGCCCGCCCCACCAGGGGCTCCTCTCCGAGGCCGGTTTCAGACTCCTGGTCTGGACTCTGCCTCCCTTCAGGGCTGCCCACGCTGCCCCATCTCACCTGAACCCAGGCAGAGCTGCCTTCCGACCCCTGTCCCCAGTCACTGTACTCCAGCTGTTGTCCCCGACGGCTCTTTCTGTTCCTCATCCTCCCTCCTTCCTCTCCACCAGGGGCAGGGAGCAGCCAGGGTGACACAGAGCAAGCCGCACCACCACACACGGTAACACACCAAAAGGCCTATCTCGCCAGTTGTGGTGGTGCATGCCTGTATTCCTAGCACCCTGGAAGGCTGAGGCAGGAGGATTGCAAGCTTGGGCCCAGTCTGGGCAACTGAGCCACTTAGACCTTATCTCAAAATTTAAAAATGGAGCAAGGGTTGGAACTTAGTGTGGAGGCCCCGGGTTCAATTCCCAGCACAGGAAGAGAAAAAGAGGCCTATCTTCCCGGGTTCTCTGTGGGCCAGTGGCCGCCTCCCTCTTGTTCCCCTGAAGATCCCACCCGTCTCTCATTGGCCACCCCTGGGAAAGTGTTGCTTCTGCACTGGTTGCAGCCTCTCACTCCTGGGAGGTCCAGCCTGGTGGTGCCCACATGTCCGCGGTGGGCGAACAAGAGAGGTCTTCTGGGACACTCTGGGGATCATGTTTTTGCACCGCCCTGGGTGAGCCGGCCAAGGAGACGCCCACTGCGAGCTCCTCGACCTTCTCCTCTGTAAGCTGAGAAGTTTGGTTTCGATGGTTTCCGAGCTCGCCTCCAGCCTCCGTCCAGCCTTCCCTGCGGGCCTTTGTCGCTGCTGACCTCCCCTGTGTGGACCGGCTTGGTTCATTCCCGAGAGTCTGCGGGGGAGGCAGGGTGCCGCGGATTTCCCAGTTACAGCCCGGGAAACAGTTTAGAATCGGCAGGGACAGCCCAAGGTCGTTCAGCGGGCATCCGGGCCTGGTGGGAGCTGGCACAGAAAGATCCTCCTGGAGACTCACTGGAAATGAGGGCTTTGCAGGTGGAGGAGAGCAAGATCACGGGAGAGAGAGGAGCCACGGAAGGAGCTGGGAGTCAGGGAGGATGGGGCCACCGCCACCGGCTGGCGACCGGCCGGCAGGGCTGACAGCCTTTGGGAAGTCTTCCAGGCAACTGTGTGCTGGTAAATGTTAGATGACTTGTCCTCCTATCCTCCACCCCACCCTACCCCACCCCGCCCCGCCCCCCAGCCAAAAAAAAAAAAAAAAGTGATCAGAAGCCATGCTGAGCCCAGGAGGAGTAAAAAGCCAATTTGCCCTTCCTGTGAGCCAACGGGCAGCCAGGCTGGGAGACAAGAGCCTCTCCGCTATGCGGCCAGCTGATCTGGGGCCAGGCTGAGTTAACAGCAACTGAGGTAGCAGAACAACTTAATGCTGGTGCTGTTTAACTGCCCTTGCAGCCTGTGGTCTGAGCATCTATTTAGAGGATAACGTTATGCAATAGGGCAACTATGGGGGATTTCCTTCTGTCTTGTTCTTCAAGTCCTATATTATTCTCACTGTTCTGTTTTGCTCCATTTTATTGTTTTGTTTTACTCAGTGTTCTGTTTTTATTGATTTTATTCTGTTTTGTTTGGTTTTATTATATCTGCTGGTATGGGTAGCAATTCTGATGATAATAAGAGACATTATGGTAGCCCTTGTTGATTTCCTGTTAACCCGTTTTGAAGTGCTGTACCTGTATCACTTTCACTGTTTTGTTTTGATTTGCTTTATTCTGTTTTATTTTGTTTGGTTTTATTCTCTTTAAAATTATATATTACATATATATATATATATATATATATATATATGGCTTTATTTATAGTGCTCATTCATTACTTTTACCAGGGCTGGCTTTCAGGGTAGAAATAATACAGAATTCCCAAAAAAATAAGAGTAAGAAATCACCAGTTGATAAATTACATATTGTTGTCTTAGAAGTAGTTGTTCACGTTACAAAATCAAAGCATAAAAGGTGGACAATCAAACAATGACAGTACAAACTATTCTGTTTGATAAATTAACAAAAACTTAGTAGTATGGTTATCTATCTTACACACTTAAACATACATACAGTTATATCTTTTAGAGCACTTTTCCTTTCATTATTACAACATCTATTATACATTTTGGATCTTATTACTCTTTCAGTTTATTATTATTATTTTTTATACGAGGGAGATGATACAATATTTACAAATGTGAGTCTGATTTATTTCACAACTTAGTCTCAAGTTGCCTCCATTTACCTAAAAAGGCCTCATGATCATACTTTTGTAGCTGAGTAATATTCCATAGTATAAAAATACCACATCTTTTTCATCCACTCTGCGGTTGATGAGCATTTTGGTTGTTTCCAAGATTTAGCTATTACAAATTGCGCTACTATAAACATGGGTGCACATATATTACTGTGACGTGACCTTTTTGGTTTTTCTGGGAAAATACCCAGGAGGGGAATGGCTGGTTTGAATGGAACTTCCAGTCCTAGTTTTTTGAGGCATCTCCATACTAATTTCCACCGTTTTCTTCTATTCTTAAGCACTTGGTTACTTTTGTACCTTAGTAATCACCACCTTGCTGGAATCAGCAGTATTTAGGTCTCTGACGTGGCAAGATAGCAGGCAGTTTTTAAAGGCAGCACCCATGCTTGTTTAAAGGACTTAGTGATGGTTAAGTGAAATAATGTCTTATCAAAATCTGGAAGTACATGACCAGAGCTAGACAGTGCTGTGCAAATGAAAGCCAGGCCTGCTGGCTGCACTGTTTTCTGGTTCTCTCTAGCAAATTCTCCTTGAATTTGTTCAGGGAGGGGTCTGTGGGTGGTTGAACCATCCCTTACTCAAATGGACACATGGGCTCCACTTTACTGTTTGTTGTTTTGTTTATTTGTTTTTGGCAGTATTGAGGATTAAACCCAGGGCCTTCACACGGAGGTATATGTCAACCCTCTACCCCCTTAAAAAAAATTAAGACTGGGTCTCACACTAAGTCACTAAGTTGCCCAGGCTGGACCTGAACTTGTGATTCTCCTGCCTCAGCCTACCAGATTTCTGAGATTAAAGGTATGTGCCACCCCCCAACCCCTTGGCTGTTTTTGCTTCTGTTTAGCAATATTCCTTAGCTCAAAATAGTTTATAATTATATGTAACCTTTTGGTTTCATGTAGAAGACCTTTGCATAAAGTTCCTGTGGACAGCAAGGGGCCTCTAAATCTATTCTCTCAGCAACTGGTGTAGCCATTGTGTCCACTGAGACTGCAGGGTGCATTAGATTTGGGTGCTGGTGAAGGCTTTGCCCTAGTTTTCAGCTGGGTGTCTAACAGAGTGCCGGTCCTCTCTGATCCAAGCTCCCTCATCCGGCGGGGGGGAGAACTGAGATGTGTTAAGTACTTGTGCCAGTGACCCACAGTGAATGTAGTCACCACAAATGTGTACTCATAAAAAAATAAAATAATAACACATTCCCTCACCTGAAATACAAAGATACTGACATAATCGTTGCAGGGTTGATGAGACTAATAAATCAATGCGGAGCCTGAGCTGGTTCTCTTCGTTCCTGGAACCTGTGACCTGCCGGTCTCTGCTCCACTGGTGCCCGGGAGGCTGCCCGTAGTGCACGGCTGCCCTCCGCCTCTCCTGGAACTCAGTCCGGGGAAGGCTGCGGCAGAAGACGGGGGAGGAAGAGGCTCCTGCACTGCCGCTCGCTTTTGCGTGGCTCTGGTCAGCGTCTGCATCCGCCAGTCCATGTCCAGCTCCAGCTCTGCTGGTGGTGGCGTCTTCCTGTGCTCTGTCCTGGGCCTGGTGCTCGGCAGGGAGGAACTAAACCCTTAGTGTCAGTGTTGGGGTCTCAAACATCCATTGCTTGAGGCAAGAGGCTCACCATGAGTTCAAGGCCAGCCTGGTTTACATAAGCAAGTTCAAGGCCAGCCTGTACCACAGGGCGAGACCCTGTCTCACAAAACAAACAAAAAAATCTGTTGCAGTGTCGGGATGGTGTTGTTTCCACACAAACCCCATGGATGGGGCTCCTTTTATTAAATCTTGCCCTTGTTTTTACCGGCTCGGAGTGGCCAGGGCAGCCTTATTGCCTCTGCTCCACCCTCCTGGTCACTCACACCCACTGGTATTTACAACACGTCCACAGCATCTGCAGACTCCATCAGAGCTGGAGCTGCAGTCTCCTCCTGCTCATCAGTGCAGACTGTCACGAGCAGGGGCCCAGGTGCCTCCAGCAGCCAGGCCTCTGGCCTCAGAGCCCCAGCCAGCTCCAGCCTGGGCATCCCTGCAGGAAGACCAATCCTGGCAGGGCACAGGGCCTCTTCTGGTTTGGTCCACGCTGTGGTTAGCCTGTGCCGTTTGAGCAGTGACTCAGGGACTATTAGTTTGGAGTCAGGAGGACCTGCTGCTTGGCTTTGTGATCTTAGCTTACCCACTTAGCTTCTCCGAGCCCCTCATTCTTCACGCATAAAACGGAAGGTGAACAGAACTGAGGATTAGAGTTAGGGTGTAGACAAAGCCTGGCAAACCTGAGACACAAAATTCTCTGTCTTCTGAAGAACGTTGCAATGCAAAAACCAAGTCGTGCAGAGTGTGCCACTTTCTAATTGTTGGAGCGCTCACCACCGGGCATTGATGTGGTATCAAAATGGTGCTTATTGTACAGATGAATATTCCGCGCCTCAGAGAGTTTAATTTTCTCATGATCACCCAAATAACAGTCTGTGTCTGCAATCAACTTGAATTTAAACCGATTTTAGTTTTCTATTTATTTATTTAGGAACGGGTACTGGGAACCCTGTCCTTGGCCTCCTTTGCTCTCTGCTCCCGTTTTTCCCCTCCAGAGGTTCTCTTGCCCCGGTGGTGGGCACCTATGACTCTGTAACTTTGTTACCAGTTTCTTTCTGTTCCTTAGCAAGCAGAGCTTCACAAACTCTTTCTGAACTATTGCCCATGAAGGAGGGGCTGCAGGAAGTCGCTTTGCCGGTGGGTCCGCAGTGCACTGTGGACTCCACGGGGTCCAGCTGGGGCTTGGTTGGTGCTGCAGATGGGATGACCTGGATGACAAGGTGAACCTGTGTGTCACTTTCTTACTGCACATCTTCTGCTTTAATAAGTGCAGAAATGGGAACACATTTACGAGGTTTTTCTTCCCACATCATCCTTTTGTTGAAAATTATAAATGAGGGGCTGGGGATTTAGCTCAACAGCATAGGTGCCTGCCTGGCAAGTGCAAGGTCATGAGTTCAATCCCTGGTACCCACACAAAAATAAATAAATAAATAAATAAATAAATAAAAAGAAAATTATAAATGAAAAGATTTGAGCTGAGTGCCATGGAATATGATTGTAACGCTGGTATTCTGGGAGGCTGAGGCATGAAGATTACAAGTTCGAGCCCGGCCTGGGCTCTCCATGTCTCCACCAGTGATGGCTGTTGGGCCAGATCAGTCTTTCTTTTAAAAGTTGCCAGCAGTGTCACATACATCGGGGGAGGGAGGGTGAGTGTGATCTCTCTTCGCAGAAAGGATTACAATGAGCTTCAGCTGTCTGGGCGGTTCGTTCAGTCACCCACCTTGCGAGAGTAAAGGGCATCAAAGGGACCCATGTGTCACTATGGGAACTGTCCCACTTTTACAATCTGCATTTTTCAGAGGCCTGAAAATAAACACATGGAAAGCAGGGCAAATTCCCTGACTGGGAAGTGATGCCGGCTAATAATTTAAACACAGGTTTTCAAGAGGGAACTCAGAGCGTGGAGAAGTATTTTGAGCAGACTTATAAATAGCTGTTCGCCTCACTGTTCCAGGATGAGTAACAACTAACTGAGTGCAGGTGAGAAAAAGAATTATGGTTCTCTGTCTGGAGAAGAGGCACCGAGATTGATATTTGTTGGCTAAAAAGATCTAGGAGTGGACTTGCAGTAGAGGAGGCGCAAACATCTTTTGTGTAAAACGGTCACTTTCTTGAGTGGGAAAGTTCCTGGAAGAAGACAGGACTCGAGGCAAGATTATTGGAGTTTGTTTTATTGCAAAAATGGCCACGAATCACTCCCCACCCTGGAAGCACCCCTGAGCAATGGAATAGCAATTCTATCCATCAGGCAGCAGTCCCTGTTCCTCTAGCCTTGGAATCTTGGCTTAACCTCATGACTTGTTTGGTCCCTAAGCAAATGGGGTGCAGTCGGATTCTTGAGAGGTATTTCAGGTGAAGGACTGCCCACTCCTGCTGCTCTTGGGGGTACTTTAGCCACCATGCGAATAAACCTAGGAAACCTACAGGATGACAAGAGACACAGGGCAACTGGTTCCATCACCTACCTGACAGGCAGACCCGTGTGAGACCGTGTTTGCCTTCAGATGCGTGAGTGGGCTTAGGTAGATAGATGAGGTATCCAAGCTCAAATTGTTGACCCTGAGAATCATAAGGAAACAAATAATTGTTGGATGTTGAGATGGATTTTCTTTTCTTCTCCTTCTTCTTTTTTTTTTTTTTTAACTTGCCTGAGCCGCCCAGTGCTGGGTTTACAGGTATGAACCACTGTGCCCAGTTTAGGGAATACTTGTTACACAGCAAAACTAACCAGTGCAAGGTAGATGGAAGACTTGCAGACACCAAGTAGGAAAAGGAAAATGTACTCTTGAGGTGGGCAGACCAATGCCCATAGAACAAACCCAGCACCATCTGCTTTTGTGAAAAATCCCCAGGGGAACACAGCGACACTCCTTTATTTACACGATCGATGCCCACGGCTACGTTTACTCTGTGGCTGCGGAGTTAGGTAGCTGCAGTAGAGGTCATCGGTCCACAAACCTTAAGTGTGTGCCCTGATGTAGGACATAGTAGTAAGAGAGGCTTCAAGGGGCTGGGGATTTAGCTCAGTGGTATAAGTGCCTGCTTGGCAAACATGAGGTCATGAGTGCAATGCCTGGCACAAAAAAAAAAAAAAAAAAAAAGAGGGGCTTCAAGCATAAACCTTCATTCAAGCAGAAGCAGAGAGCACATATTTTTAAGAACCTCTAAAAAAGGGGCAGGGACTTTAGCTCAGTAATAGAGCACTTGCCAAGCATGCTCAAAGCCCAGCATGGGGAGGGGGTCTTCTAATTTGTATTCTTGGCTTTTTAGTTGTCAAAAATGGTACTTGTTCACTATAAAGTTTAGGCATAGCCAGGCGTGGCTGAGGCAGGAGGATCGCTGTGAGTTCAAGGCCAACCTGGGCTACATAGTGACATCCTGTCTCAAAACAAATATACAAACAAACAGAGAAACAACCGTCCCCCTAAAAAAATCCACCAGAAAAATTTAGGCACTGTGCAAAAGCATAAAACAGTGAAAATCCCACCTTTCGCCACTCCCAGGTAACCTCTTACAACTTCTAAACATCTTCCCAAACAGTCCTCTTCTCTTCTATTTTTTCTTAAAAAAGTTGAACTAATCATACTTCTTTCTTTTAATACTTTGTGGATACTTTGATGAGGTGGTGGCTTCCTCATTTTTAATGGCTGTATTGTATAAAAACTGTCCTATATGGATTACCTGTCCCTTCCATGGTTTAATATTTAATCTGTTTCCAATTTTTTTCACCATTCTAAATACTTGGGAGATGAATGATAAGTATGTAATGCATATGTAAAGCACTTCTAGGAAACCATCCATAAAATCAAATTATATTAGACAATGCAAGCCGGGCATGGTGGTGCACCCCTGAATCTTAGCACTGTGGAGGCTGAGGCAGGAAGGTCACTGCAAGTTCAAGGTCAACCTGGCTACAAAGTGAGCGCTAGACTGTGAACTGCACGGTGAAACTCTGTCTCAAAAAGACCAAAAAAAAAAAAAAAAAAAAAGGAAAAAAAGATAAATATATATGGAAGAGTAATTTTGGTGTCAGAGATTAGTCATAGAGTTTCATGGGCATTCTTCAGTTGCATCTCAGAGGTTCTGTATCGTCTTAGGATCTTCCCTACGGTCAGCTGGAGAACGCACACTTTTAACTGTGCAGCAGACCGTTTCATCCCTTTGAAACCGGAAGAAGCAGCTAGAGGAAGGCAAGGCGTGCACAGGAAGAATGAATAACTTTTAGGGGAAAGTGATCCTGTCATTAGAGTCTTCCTGCCGGTCTGAGGGGAAAGTGAAGGTTACCTTTGGATAACTCAGGCTTTGTAAAGTTTTTCACAGGCTGAAAACACAAGCCCAGGGTAGGGTGATGAATTATTAGTACAAATAGATGTTGATTCATACCCCTAGGCCCAAGTCAGTAACAGCTTTAAAGCCAGATGTGGTGGTGCATGCCTGTGATCCCAGCACTTAGAAGGCTGAGGCAGGAGGATCTCCATGGGTTCAAGGGCAGCCTGGACTAAATACTGAGACCCTGTCTGAAAAACAAAACAAAATGAAAATTTTAACACATGGTGGGAACTTCACAGGCAGACACGTGTGAAAAAGATAAGGGAGCTCAACACGGATCTGCACGTGGCTGTGTTGCCACCAAAGTTAGTCACACCACAGGCTTTAACAGTTATATAGGAGTTTGTTACATGCTGTTGCCATAGTTTATGTAACTGGTTGCTTATTGATAGAAATTTAGCTGTTGAACATTTTTTCCACTATTATAAACAAACGTCTTAATATCTTTACCTTATTATTCATAAGATTAGTTCTTTTTAGGATACATTCTTGGGAGTAAAACTTTTGGACCAGAATATTTGCATAATTAAAAATTTGATAATATTATACTGTCCCCCAGGAAGATTGAATCAACTCATACACTTTGAAGATCTTGTTTTTTTATTATATGTTTAAGGTTGTATTGGATGATTGAGTATTTTTTCATATATTTTAGTATGATTTCATTTCTCAATTTATAAATTGCCAGTTAACACTGGCCTTAGTCTGTTTTGTACCACAATAACACTGGGTAATTTATAAAGAACAGAAATTTAGATTCTGGGCATGGTGGCGCATACCTGTAATTCCAGCACTTAGGAGGCTGAGGCAGGAGGATCACTGTGAGTTTGAGACAGGCCTGCACTGTATAGTGAGCTCTGTCTCAAAAACAAAACAAAACAAAACAAAACACCCCCAGGAAACAAACAACAACAATATGAAAAACAAAGAACAGAGATTGACTCCTCACAGTTCCAAAGTCTGCGAAGGTCAACTTGGAGATCAAGGTCCTGGTAGGTTCCATGCCCGGTGAGGGCCTGATCTCTGTTTCCTGATGGTGCCTTGAATGCCACGTCCTCCAGAGGGGTGACCCTGCTCCCACAGTCCCTTTCACAGTGGCGCACTAACCCGTCCAAGCGGGCAGCACATTCTTGATTTCAGGTCAGTGCTCTGTCCCCAGCTCTGCTGCACTGCGCATGGAGGGAACAAAAAGCATCCAGAACCATAACAATGCCCTTTACCTGTTTTCCCACTGGCTACATTTGTATGAGCTCCTTATAACACTACTTTGTCTCTGATAAATATATTCTGCATCTCCTCTCCCTGCATCAATTAGATTTTTATGGTAGTTTGCTTTGGTGGATGACTTTTGTTTATTAAAAGTTTTAACTTTACATACCAATTCTATTCCCTCCGTCCACCCTTCAGTGGGTGTCATTTGGGAACAGAACCAGCCATTCACACAGTGTAGGGGCAGACAGAACCGGCCCAGTGCAGGGGGACAAGTTGCAGCGTGGCATACGTCAGCTAAACACAATAACCAGCTTTCTTCCGATTAGGACTGTCAAATACGGAGCGTGCGGCCCTGCAAGTTCTGAGATCCCGTAATTAGGGGTTTTCAAGCGTGAGTTGCTTGACTACCTGACGGTGATGTGGAACAGGTGAGGTTGGATGGCCTCTAGCGTCCTTATTTCCTAGGCAGAGTTTGAATGCCATGTCTGCTTCCGTTCATTTTTCTCGGAGAACTTTTTATTTGCAACTGCCAGGCTGTCCAAAACTTGGCGTTTCCAGCAGTGCCTGGATAAACTGGTGTGGATGTGGCCCTGCTCAAAACAGTTTGCACCACTGATTGTTATAAGAAAGTACACCAGGAAGATATCAGGTGCTTGTCACTTGTGAGCTCACTGCGCATTACCTGGCAGCCACAGAAGTCCCCGCTGAGCTGCATAGATAGCACCCAGGAGCTGCATAGTAACACACATGGATGTAGGCAATGCTCACATCCGGCCACAGCTCAGGAACTGTCCTGGTTAACTCCTAGGATGGGGCAGAGCAAATCAGCGCTGGGCAGGGTCGTAGAAATAATGCGTTAGTGTGCTGCTGCTGCTGCTGGGTACTTGCAGAGATCCAGGTACAGCGAAGCGAGGGGATATTCCAGCAAACGGATGTCAGCACAGGATTGTTACTTCTAGCGCCATCTGACCATTGGCCCCACCCTTTTTAATTTTAGTTTGCTGCTGTGTGGTAGTCAGGAATGGGGGAAGAGTTAGAGTCAAATTTAGACCTGGAAGACCATTGTTTAGCTTTGAGTCATCTGTTCATTCATTCTGTGCTATATACTAACCTCTGTTACGCACAAGGCATTGGGAATTCAGCCATGAACAAGAAAGGCAGCAGCACCCAGTCCAGCAGGGAAGAAGACAACCTGAAACGGCTAGTAACAGCAGAGGTTGTGAAAGTCTGCAGGACAGAGTGCTGGCATCCCTCCTAACCATGACATCAAAACTTGTCTAGAATAACCGGAAAGGTTCTCTGAAAATGCTAAAATTAAAGCAGAAATTTAAAAAGGTGGAGACTGTGTAAGTGCTTCAGGGGAAAAAGAATAATGCAAATGATCAAACCCAGAGAAAAATCTGGATTCATGCCTTTCCAGAGCAGCAGCGGGTTGCCCCTGACACATGCAGTGTGCTGGTAAGACCCAGAATTTAAAGGAAGTGATCAGGCCGGGGATGTAGCTCAGCGGCACAGCGCCTGTCTGGCAAGTGCAAGGTCATGAGTTAGAATCTTGGTACAAATAAATAAAATAAGTGATCAGGATTTGGCTGGGCATGGTGGTACCTCTGGAGACCAAGGATGACTTGGTGACTGATCAAGACCTTGTCTCAAAAGAAATAAAATAAAGGGCTATGCTCAAAGCTTAGTGTGCAGTGCTGGGTTTAACCCCCGGTATATCAGGAAAAAAGAAAAATGATCAGATGTTTGTCTCCCAGCCTGCCAGTTTCTGACACCATGACTTTGGTCAACAGCAAAGTGTCCCTTAACCTGTTATTCCACCTGTAGCAGGGTGATAGTAACAGCTACTTCCTGGATTCCCATGAAAATGGGATGAGTTAATGGCTATAAAACTCGCCAGCATGGGGGCCGGGTTTTGAATATCTGAAAGTTTCCTGTTTATGCTGGAAGTGACCAGAATTGATTCTTAGCAGGGCATGGTGGTGCACGCTTGTAATTCCACCATTTGGGAGGCTGAGGCAGGAGGATCGCCACAAATTCAAGGCCAGCCTGGGCTGCATAGTGAGTTCAAAGCTAGCATGAGCTACATAGCAAGACCCTGGCTCAAAACAAACAAACAAATCCCCCAAAACTCTCCATATTGCTCCTTTTATGTATCTCTACCTTTTCTTGCTGCCTGTGGACGCGTGTCAGCCGGACCATACAGCAGATCTTTACTTTCTTTTTCTCATCAATTTTGGGAATTTTTTGTATCCTATGTTTGCAAGTCCTGTGTTGGATGTATCTATTGCAAATTTTTCCTTCTAGTCTGTAGTCGAGTCTAGTCACAAATTCATGTTCTTTATGTCACTTTCAGTGCAATTTTCTTTTGTTTGAAATGCTGGAGATCAAACTCAGAGCCTCATGAAGGCTAGGTGAGCATTTACCAGTGAATTAGATCCCTAGTCCGTGGTAGTGGGCCGAGGGTGCGTGTGCTGCAATAGGTCATTGGTATCATTGAAGGCTCTAGAATGTTTGCCATCACTGCTTGAGTTCTCAGTTTTATTAAAACATGGTATCCTGAGTATGGTGGTGCATGCCTGTAATCCCAGCACTCGGGAGGCTGAGGCAGGAGATCCTTACAAGTTCAAGACCAGCCTGGGCTGCAAAGTGAGTTCAGGGCAAACCTGAACTGCATAGTGAGACCTTGTCTCCAAAGGACAGGAAAGACAAGACAAAACAAAACAAAACACCCCACCAAAAAGCAACAAATAAAATATAGTATGTCCATTTTTTCCTTTGGAGTTAGTTCTTTTTGAGTACTGTTTAAGAAATCCAAGGTGATGGATTACTATTTGTTTTTTCTAGATGCTTTTTTGGGGGGACTTACTAGATATTCTGTCTATCATGTATCTATCATCTATCTATTTGTCTACTGTTGAGACAGGGTCTAGCCAAGTTGCTAAGTTTCCCAGGGCTGTGCTTCAACTTGCAACCCTCCTGCCTCAGCCTCCCAGCGCATTAGTGTAACAGGTACATGCCACTATGCCTGGCTTCTCGTTGCTTTTGATAAATCTTTTATTTTAGAAAAAAAGTCAAGCCAAAAGAAAAGTTGCGCCAAGGTGGTGCATGCCTATAATCCTAGCACTACGGGAGGCTGAGGACAGAAGGTCTTTGGTAATTTCCAAAAGATTTTAAATAGGGTTAGGGAAGCAGCTCAGTGCGAAAAGGTCCTGGCTACAATCTCTAGTACTGAAAACAAAAACTGCAAGAGCAGTGCAATGAGTGAGCATAGTTCTTTCACCTGGAATCACAATTTAAGAAAATTTTAATGAGCTCTTGTTTCCTAGGAAATGCCTGAATCTGATTTTAAAAATTCACTCTGAAGGATAATACATGACAACTAAATGTAATTAAATTACCTGGAGTCCTTTGCAAAAGCAACCACTACTCACTTCTTAACATGTTTACTGATATTTTTATAAGCGTGCATGAATATATTTAAAAATATTTCCTTTGCTTGTCAAAGAATCGTATTAATAAGACTGTCCTGAAAGTTTGTTTTTATTTAATAATGTATCTCACTGGGACCTTCCCTTATCAGCCTCCTTGAAATGCCTCATTTCTTTTAAGGGCTACAGATAATGGCTTTGTAGAGATGCTTTCTAATTCAAAGCATTCAGGAGGAATCAGTTGGTTGTATTCAGTCTTTTCGTATCACCAGTGGGTGACAATCCACAGCCACAAGCTTAGGACTCAGATGAGCAATGAGATGGCTTGTTCCAAGGGGCTGAGTGTTCCACAGTTCGGTTAACTCTGCCCAAACTATCAAACTGGCTACACTGGCTGCAAACCTCCAGCAACATGTGAGATGCCTCCTCTTTCCCTGGAGGAATAAGACTGAAGTCAGAAGAGAGGAGCAGGGCTAGGGATTTAGCTCAGTGGCATAAGTGCCTGCCTTGCAAGCAAATGGTCGTGAGTTCGATCCCCAGTACCAAAAAAAAAAAAAAAGAAGAAGAAGAGAGGAGCAAAGAAAGCCAGGGAGCGGCCTAAGCAAAGGTTTGCTGTGAGTTTCTCCAGCTCAGCGCTGCTGAGCCTCGGCTGGATGAGCCTGTGCGGTGGGGACAGCCCTGGACCCTGGAGGACGTCCAGCGGCAGCCTGTGAGGCCTCCACCTACTCTTGTTGGTAGTAACCAGCCCTCTGCAGCTCAGGTGAGATAATCTGAGGTGTCTGTGGATGCTGCCAGGTGATTCCACGAGGGTCAGATTGTTCTGGGTTGAGAACCACGGCTCGAGGGTAGGAACACGCAGGAATCAGGAACGTGCATGTCTGTGTGTGTGTGTGCGCGCGCACGCGTGTGTGCATGTATACATGCATATGTGCTTGTGCGAGTGTGTGCGTGTTTGTCCTGACACAGAACCGTGAAGGTGAGCATGGTGTTACCTGCTTGAGGGCTTTAGAGTCACTAGGACAGAGCGCTTTCTCTCCCTGTTGATGTACTTACGCTGTGGAGTTCACCTTTTCTGCTGAGAAACACACCTCCCGCCTCTTGGTGACTAGGAGCCCGCCTTGGGTCTCCCTGTTCGTGCCCTCAGGCTGCTCATGACCTTTAATCCTTTGTTGCAGTCTCACTGCACATGGGGGTCCTGGCCCCGCACCCTCCCTTTGGATGGGCGGATGGGTACCACTGGGGCTCCCCTGGACCTCAGGCCACTGCACTTGTCTCTGCTGCGCCCAGCTGGCTCTGTGGCTGCTGTTTTAAAGGTTGAGGCATGGAGTACTGGCATGCATTTTAATCATTATTTCCATCCCCCGCTGGGCCTCGGCTTAGGCCCCAAGTCCTTGTTCTCCTGCTGGTTCACGTCTTGGTCTATTTTTGGAAGTGAGATCAATGCTCGCCCTTCGCTTTCTCTCAGGAACCTCCGTGTGGAGTTTCTCACCACACCCAGCAGGACAGCACGTGGCTGGGCCCTCACGGAATATGTGACGGCTGCTCTCTGGCTCAGTTTCCTGATCAGCGGGTGATAACCAGGCAGCCACAATCAGCAGTGTGTTATTATTAGGTTTGCTGTTTGGCAGAGATAATGTGCTAAATCACAGTAATAAATAACTGTGGGTACATAGTTTTAGCTTTTAACAAAATATTTAGTGCCTAGTAGGTACTTAGTGTCTTCTATTGGGTGACAACTGGGTAATCTTGTGGTTACTTAGGAGCAGTCCATCTGGGCACGGTGAGGGGTCCTCCCTCAGTTCTGGCCACAGGGGACTCTGTAGCTTCCTGAGGCAGGAGGTTAGGGCATGGCCACCTGGCGGAGTGAGTGGGCCTGACCTGTCAATACGGAGCGCCAAGGAATGCATGGCAAAACCGCCCCCCAAGCCCCACACTGGGCTTGAATCAGAAAATGCTATCTTGGATTTTTCTCACAAGAATTCAGCAGGCTTTCCATAGGACGGCCTAGACCTGACGTCAGCCTGAGGGGTTGGAGACACAAAAGCCAGCTGCCTGTAAGCCCTCGGCCACCGTGCTCTCCTGTCCACAGTGTTCCACTCCCACCTTGTGCTGTGTACTTTTCCTGCTTTTAATTGGCCTACACTCGCTCTGCAGAGCATGTTTCTCTTTTTCTTTCTTTTCTTGTCTTGTCTTGTCTTGTCTTGTCTTGTCTTTTTTCAGACAGGTTCTTGCAATGTAGCCCAGGTTGGCCTTGAACCTCCTAGTTCAGTCTCCCAAAGGGGGTACTGGCAAGCCTGGCTCACTTTTCTTACTTTTAGAAAATGTAAAACCTCACTATTTTTTGTGCTTTATTTGTCCAATTCTTTGTTCAGGACAAGAAGACTCTAGAAAGAATTTCTAGGAGTCCCCAGCACTCCAGAACTTGATAGCACCCAGCCTCTTGTGAGCACCTCCCGTGATCAACACTGGCTGAGGATAGGAAACCTCCACCTGCCAGGTTCTCTGGCCCGGACTGCGACTGTGTCGGCCCTCATACCTATTCTCCGTCCTCTGGGGTACTCTCCAGTCCTCTGAGCGCACAGACGCCCGGGGAGAGCTCTAGGACTTTTGTCCAGGGACCAACCACCAGGTCTCAGTTCTAAAAGGGAGTAACTCATCAGAGGATCTTTTCTACCAATCTGGAAACATGCTTTTGAAGTATCATGTGAAATTAGCTGTTGGTATGGTACTGAAACACTGACTTTCGGTGACAGAAACTGCTTATAGATACTGGAGTCCTGCAAAAAATACTAGCATGTGTTTCTATGAGGTAACTGCCTAGTTGGTCACAATCATTCATTGTTCATATATTTGCTGGAGTTTATGTCTTCATATAAGACCCCCCCACTAAATAGTGTATACCCCATGAGAAATGCGAACTCTGATTGTCATTATGAGCCATATGTCATATGCATGAGACCCCAGGCAAAGAGGCCGTTAACCTGGCCAGTCCGTGGGTTGGTTATCTACATAAGGAGCATACCTTCAAAGAGAAGGTCATGTTGGAGCATAGGTCTTAAAGAATGGCTAGATTTTTCCAGAAGGAACATTCGGAGAACAGAAAATCATTCTGTGGTGCTAAAGAAAATGGCGAGGGCTACAAAGAGATGGGCTATGAGCTCGTAGGGACCCTGTATCCAGGCTAGAGTTTATGACATATTTCTGAAGCTAGTGTGTTGGGGGGCGTGGAATGCTTTTGAGCCAAGAAGGAGATGAACGGTGTGTGGACTGGGAGGTTTGTACTGGCAGCTGTGTGAATGCTGGCCGGGCCGAAGGGGCTCTGCTGGAAGTCCCAGGTGTGAGGTAACCAACACCTGACTGAAAGGGCAGTCGTGTGGAGGGAGGGGCTGAGAATCACAGTCAGTATCACTACTTTTTTGGGTTTGGCTTCTTCTTAACCCAGCCGCCTGGTTGGGCACTTGTTCCTTTCTTTCCTTCCTCCTCTTCTCACTTCCTTCTTTCCTACTCGGATGAAATGAGCCTGGCCTTTAAGACCTGACTCTCCTGGCTGTGGAGAAAGCTGGGATCAACCGGCCTAGGTAGCCCAGCTTTGGGAAGTCCTTCCAGAAAAGCCTGCTGAGCACAGGAGGAGGCAGAGGTCACACGAGCAGGTCTGAGGGCCTCGGTGAGCTCTTCAGAGGCCTGCAGAGTGGCCTCCTCTGCACGGTCCCAGGTCCCTGCAAGCCAGGGCAGGAGAGTCGGTCTGGTCTCTGCTTTGTGATGTGTGCCGACCATCCTGCCTTCTCTCCCCAGTGTGTGCACGGAGCTCCATCAGGAGCCTCCGCAGCTTTGGAAATGACCTCAGTCTTTAGAATATTTGTTCTTTTTGGTTTTTCAAACAATGTCCTCGCTTTGCCAGAGGAAAAGGGAAAGAGACTCTCTAAACGAGCGGGCTACCCTTTGTTCTGGGCCCATAAATCTGGCAGGAGCACATGTCCGGCTTTCCCGTCCCTCCCGCATCATTGTCCCTGCTGCTGATTAATAGGTCAGAGCTAACTTTAAACTGGCATTTCCTGACCAGCCCATCTCGCAGCACCCCCCCCCCCCAGCCTGGCTGTTCCTTAAAAACCTGCTGTATTTTAGAACATGATTTCACTGTGTCACTCGGTGGGCTCCAGGGTGACTGCTCTAACTTTGGTCAGGGCTGGCGGCTATTCCTGACTTAGCAGGAGGCAGGGCAGAGGCTGAGGGGCAGCTGTTATGGCAGGGGTTTGTGCCACCTGTGACTTATCTGGATTTGGGAGATGGCACCTGAACGTGACCGGCAGAGCTGTATGGAGAGAGGGTGGGACAATAAGCGTGACAGACCGTTACATTTTGTCTTTGCTTTTCTTTCAAGTCTTGTGGGTAACTCGGTTATATCTCATCCATGCAAAATGATCCAGAAGAAGAGGTCCCAGCATGAGAAGGTGCCCCTGATGTTGATGGCTGGCTAAGCATCTAGCATCGGTGGGTCTAACGGAGGACACAAAGGTCAGAAGAGGTGAGAAACCGGCCCATGAGTAGGAAGGCGCAGTAGTCCATGCTCCTGCAGGCAGTGAGCGAGGGTGAAATGTGAGTGGAGCCAGGTATTCCTGGTTCCAGTGCCGTGTTCCTTCTAATATTCTGCCTCCCCAATGGCCAGTTTGGGGTTCATAAAACAGTCACCCTGTAAAGCTCTCACCAACTTAGCAACAGCCTCTGTAAGTTTGTGTCTATTGGCGGCGGAGCACCTGGCTCAGGTTCAAAGAGGTTGGTAAGGGCCGTGAAGTTAACACCCCTGAATTTGCCCATTTCTCTTTAGCTCAGGGACTGAGACAACTGTGTACCTGTGGACCCGAAGCCCTTATCGGGAGTGACAAGCTGATGATAAAATTGCACAGAGGTTTAGTGGATGATTTCTCTGCTTTCCCCCACTTGGTTAGCTGATCAGGAAAACATATTTCCAGAAGTAAACAGGCCCCAGGAGCATCCAACAGAAGCCAACTGTGAGTGACATTGAGCAAATCCAATTTGGATCTCCAAAAGTCCTGGCTTTGGGAGGCTTTAATTCCTTCCACATTTCAATCATTGCACTCTTTTGGAATCAATTGTGTTCCAGATTGGTGGCAATGAAAGACTGAGATGTACTTAAGTTGCTCACAGAACAAAAGGAAGGGTAAAATAAAATAATGTGGCCATACACGGTGGTGCATGCCTGTAATCTCAGCATTTGGAAGGCTGAGGCAGGCTAATTGCTGCGAGTTCGAGGCCAGCCTGGGCTACCTAGTGGGTTCAGGGCCAGCCTGCACCCTGTTTTAAAAACCAAAAAACCGCCAAAGGAGGAAAAACCTCCCAAAACAAACAAAAAAAACCCAACCAAGCAACCCCCCCCCCCAGTCATCAATCTCTCTCTGCAGGGTTCCTCCAAGTCCTGTTCAGGACTTCCCAAAGCCACGCAGGCCATAATTACAAATAAATCCCCACCCTCAATCTGATCACAGAGATTTATCTGTTGCTGATATTTTTGGTGTTTTTAAAAAGTGCTTGTGCATGTGCCTGTATCTATTCATGTGTTGTGGTTGTGTCTAGACGTCCCCCCAAAGCCTCATGCAGTCAGGGAGGTGGGCATCTAGCGTTTGTGATGGATTCATGATCCAATGCTGGGATTATGGGTGTGAGTGCTACACCCAAGTGGGTGTGGTCTGCCTACAATATAAAGGACAGAAGGAGTCTTCTCTGTGTGCTCCTCCCTTTTGCTCTTGTTTTTGCTGTCTTCCACTGCCATGAATTATTGTCCTCAGCTATGCCACCCTGCCTTGGAACCAGCAGATTATGGGACTGAAACCTCCACAAACTGTGAGCTAAATAGACCTTCCCTTCATTTTGGACGTCAGTTATTTTGTCTCAGCAACAAGTGAAAAGTAACCAAGAATCCATGTGATTACATAATAAGATTGTACTATAGTATTGGTTTGTATCCTGGCCTTAGTCAACACCAGAACATCTTTCTGTGCCAGGACCTACTCTTTTGCAACATCGTTTCAAGTATTCCCTTATGGGACTATCTCAGAAACATTTAAAACCCACTCCCAATTTTCCCTCTACTTCTGATTTTGGTTGGCCGCAGGAATTTATCCACTGGGTATTTTCCACATGCTAAATGCTTTAGGTACTTGTCACGATGTGAGTGGCACCCTTGCTGGAGAGCTTTCTGTTCAAATCCTACTTCTGCTTTTTACTTTTTGTGTTGGTTTCTGAACTTCTCTGATTTACAGTTGGCTTCATGGGAGCGTGGGGAATGCAGTGATGATACTGTCCTTCAAGCACAATAAAGTGAGATAAGACAGAGTGTGGCCCATGGCGAAGGCAGCTGTTCTTTCATGGAGAGTGCCCTGTCCAGCCTGAAAGGAAATGTGCAGAGATGGGACAGCAACTGGGCATAGCTGGGGAGAGCAAGCAGAGGCAGAAATTGGAGGCACCCATTGCCCTCGCTTTCTGCCTCAGTTTACAGTAGTAAGCCAGGCGTCTTTGCGAGGGCAAGATTCTGCTAGGATTCCTGGCAAGGCAGAGGGAAATGCCATTAGCAGATTTGTGGACTTGTGGGCATGCGCACAGGAACAGGCCCTGTGGGCCTTGCTCAGAGCATGCTCGTGGCTCCATGCCCACTGCGTTACAGGGTGCAGGGCTCAAGGCTGCCTGTGGAAGTGCTTTTTAAGACTTTTGGGGTTTTTTAGCTAGGAACTCCATGTAAGGGTTTGAACTTAGGTTGAGATGTCTCAGGCAGATGTGCACTGTGAGTCTCTTCTCTGCCATTTCTCTGGTCTTCTTTGTCCTCATCTATGAAATTGGCACAATGATACATGGTTCAGAGGGTTTATGAAGATGACAAGAGATGATGCATGCAGAACTGACACTAAAACCATTCAGTATTTGGTTGGTGACTGCGAGTTTTTTTTCCCCATCTGTCCTTCCTCCCACACCTGCGCACAGATTCTGTATTTTCTGCTCTGCTTGGCTCACGGGCAGTTTGACGGCAGCCTGATGTTTGTAGAGCAGGGGATAAGAGGAAACTGACTAGGGATGAAGAGGTGAGGGGTGAGATCAGGATCCACTGGGGAATCCAAAGTTTTGGTCTGGTCAGCCCCCGGGAGGTGGGTGGAGGTGCTGGAAAGATTCTGAAGAAGAAGCAGCCCATCAGCCTTGGTGGGCTTTTGCAGAGTCCTTGCCTGAAGCAGAAGGGAAGCTGAGGTGACTTTGAGAGAACTTTCTCCAGGATATGTATGGCTTTCTTTCTCCGGCAGTGTTCTTGGGCCGGGGATTTAGCTCAGTGGCTTAAGTGCCTGTCTGGCAAGCGTGAGGTCGTGAGTTCAATCCCTGGTACCAAAAAAAAAGCGTGTTCTACAAACCTGGTCCATGACGAGATCAGCACAAACCCGGAGAATGAAGGCTTGGAATGCTGCATAAAGTTTTGACAGAATAACGCTATGAGTGTTGAATATAACTGTAAAAATTAGAGTCACTTGTATTTCACATGCCCCTTACATTTTTACATACCTAGTAATTTTTTTTTTTTGATACAACAAATCAAACCCAGGGCCTCAGGCTTGCAAGGCAGCTGCTGCATAGCAATTTATTTCTATTATATTTTACAAATTTCTCAGTGTATGATGAATTAGTGAACTGAAGCAAACCAAGACTGGTTCTCCACCCAAGATACTTTGCGAAGCACTTCTTGGGCCATTTTGTGTCAGACTTTGTTTTTTTCCAGGTAGAGAGTTTTTAGCACTTTCCCTTTGGGGGAAGCAGTGAATGGTGTCAGAAAGAGATCAGATGACCCTTGTTTCTTGAAAACCTCCCCCGTGATCATTGTCATTATCTGTAAAATGAGGGCAATAAAATCCACCCCAGGGAATGTAGGGGTGAAGGGCCTGATGTGATCTGTGGCCTCTAAGAGGTACAAAAGAAATATTTGCTCCTTTTCTGTCTTCCCTTTGCACTTAATTTATATAAAGAAAACCTTAAGTGTTTTTCTTTCTTAGTCCCTTAAAAAATATTTACATCCATTCTAGTTTTTGATTATCTTAGGCTGGCGGTGGTTCTTGTAATCTCCCTAATAATGGTTCCAGCATTTTGCGTACATTTGAACCTGTAAGCTGGGAATCGGTTCCCATTTTAAAAGAGGAAACACAGTCGGAGAGGTTGAGTGGATTGCTCAGCTATATAACTGGCAGCTTGACATTCACGCTGGCCAGGCACCCAGAACTTTCCCCCTTGGAGCCCTGCTGAAATGGGTGAGTGTTCTTTCCAGACCCTCAAATCCCAAACTTGTCACCCCACCCCTGCATAGGTGACATGCTGAGGACGACGTTCACAGATTTAACCAGCATGGACCCTGTGAACAGAGCCAAGGCTGTGTGGAGCCAGCAGCCTTTGTCCTGACATCGGTTTCTAGGGTTGGCGTGAGGAACCCCACCCCTCCTGCCCTCCTGCCATCCCATCTGCCTGCTAAGATTGCAAGAGGGTGTTCGGGGATAGGTGCCCTCTCTCCGCTCTGGAAATGAAACTTGTGTCCTGTTTAGCTGTGGACACATCTGCCCCCGCAGCTGCTCGCGTTGCGTAACGCGTGCTTCTCACCAGCCAGCACTGGCCTGGCCACGGTCGGGGACGTTTTCTGTCTTTGCTCAAGATCGGGTTACGGTGGTGAAAATAGATTCCCTGCTCCCCACCCCGCCCCAAGAAGATAAGGGAAGTGATTCCTCAGTTCCTGGGAGGACGCTGCCGATGGGATGGGGAGATGAGGTGAGCCTGCTCCCTGGCAGGGAGCTGGTTGAAGCTCACTCCACTGTCTGTCCTTGGCCTTGCTGGACTCTGTTTCTCCCTGGATCACCGGGCTGTGAGTCTTAGATGGATCAGGTTTGTGTCAGGGTCTGCTAGTGATACAGGAGAGTGAAACTCCCGACCTACTATGTCTGCAAGTTCGTGTTCTCTAAAATCGAAGAATGAATTTTAGGAACAACGGAGGTGAAGAGTAGAATATATTTATTGAAAGAAAGCTTCCATCTGGAGAGAGCCAGAAGGGGGTCCCGAGCGGGTTGCCCAGGACTCTGTCTTTTCCAGGGACTTTTTTATAGAGTAAAACCATGGGTTCAAGGTAGGGGAAGATGGGCATAAGGTGGGACATAACTATAGTTAGCCAATAAGATCAATAGTTTATGTAAAATTGATTACATTAGGGAAAAATGGGAAAGCAAATCACATAGCAAATGTGCATTCTTGGAGTTGTGACCTTTCCCCTAGAGGGATGAGATAGTGGCTCCAGTGAGAGGGAACTAATTAGAATATCAGTCCCCAGGATGTAGATGCATTTGTTTGATCTTTTGTCTTGAGACTTGGCCCACAGCAGGAGGTGTCTGTCTCCCCCACAGTTTCCAGGTGTCAGCACTGGCTCTCAATAGACCCAATTCTATCTCACTTGCCTACAATATTTCTGACTAACTCAGCTGCCTGCTACAGTAGGAGCAGCAGTAAACCTGTCTAAGATGCTTCCTCCCTTTCAGCCATGATTCTAAGGGCCTTACTGATGATTCACTCCACGCTCACCAGGATGGCTGGGGTTCCTTTGCCAAAGAGGAAACTGAGGCAGGAAGAGATGAACTCACAGTGAATTAAGTAGTGAGCTGTGTCCTTAGCCGTGAGACCATATCGCCCCTTGTTCTGATGGACAGGAAACCAGTTTGTGAGAATCCTTTCCACAGCTGAGGTTTTCTTTCCAGAAGCGTCTCGGTCCCATGATGATTGAGATGTGAAACCAAGGTGTGATAAACCAGAGCAAAGATTCATCAGTTTAAAAAGAGTCAGAAGAGCAGGAGGGGGCATCTATGCATTAGAATAGTGATCCCCCATACTGTTGACCCTAGGTTTCATGGGCAGCAGTTTTTCCAAGGACGGGGTGGGGAGGAACGGTCTGGCCTTGAAGTAAAGGAGGGAACAGCTTAGATCCCTCCCCTGCCCAGCTCACAGCAGGGTTCAGGCTTTCCTGACACTCACTGAGGCGGAGTTCAGGCAGCCGTGAACGTGAAGAGAGAAGCTTTCATATTCGTCTGACACTTACTCCTCACTTCATGGGGGTGAAGCCCCTCTCTTTCCTCTAGCTCGGGGATCCCCAACCTCCAGGCCACAGGCCTGTGGGGAACTGGGCTGCACAGCAGGAGGAAGGGAAGCCGCGGTGGGCTTCACACAGAGCCCCGCCTGGCATTGTCTCAACCAGTCCTGACCAGCAGATTTGAAAATAGTTCCAAGGCCGTAACTGTCCCTGGCGAGTCCCTCTGCCACCGAGGTGTTAGATGCCTCGGACTTCAGAATCTGGTTTGCCCACAGCCGGCGCCTGTCAGTGCCTGCACCGGCGCTCTGGTTCCTGCATCCCTTTTGCTGACCTTGTTTGATACGAGTCTTCTGCGAGACACCGATGCAGCCCCGTTTTGGTTAACTCAGGTCATATCCTGGTGCAGGTGGATTTCACAAAAATAAAAAAATAATTGGAGATGACTATGCCTCCTTGGTGACAAGCAGTTGCATTTGCTCAGATGGTGCTTTTGACGCTGCCATGGCCTCACCCCCTCCCTCCCTTTGCTCCTCGGTCTGCTCATTACCCTCAGTACTTCTCTTTAGGTTGCTGATTTTGACTGTGACTGCAGGGATGTTTTAATGGTTTAAAAGTTCTCTCTTTTGCACCTATTCATTTTTTTTTTTCTGAGACAGTAGTTCAAGCTGGCCTTGAACTCACTCTGTAGCCCAGGATGGCTTTAAAATTTGCAGCAATCTTCCTGCCTCTGCCTCCTGAGTGCTGAGATTACAGGAGCGTGCCACTGGCCTTGGCTCAACTTTTCTACCTATTCTGCATTTCAGTCTGCACCTCTTTCATGGGACAGCACTCTGATGGGACAGCACTCCGACTTTTGATGACGGGTTCTCTTATAGGACATTTTCTTCTCCAGAACAAGCTCTCGTCCTTTTCTCACTCAGGGTCCAGAACTTTCCTGGGCCTATTATTCACTCTGTTTTTTCACCAGGTTGGAGTAGGTCCATGTGGTTACTGTTACGGTTTGTATATACTTGTTCCCCCCAAGCCTCATGCGGTCGTAGGTGGGGTTTTTCAGATCCGGGGTGTGTGATCCTGTGATCAAGGATGTAATGCTGGGATTGATTCACGATGCAGTGCTCGGACGAAGGGTGTGAGTGCTCCCCACCCTAGGAGAGGGGAGCCTGCTGTTTCTTGTCCCTTACTACTGGCTGCTTGCTGTCTTGTGCCTGCCCCGCTGTGTCATGAACCGTATCTCCTCTGTGATGTCCCTGTGCCATGCCACCCTGCCTTGGAGCCAACTATGGACTGAAACCTCTACAAACTGTGAGCCAAACAAACTGTTCTCCTTTAACCTTGGGTGTCTGGTATTTTGTCTCAGCAATGAGAGCAGTAACTGACACAGTTACCTAAGGACAGAAGAGAGTGGACAGGGAGTCTGGGGCCAAGCGCAAAGCTTCCGGTCACACACAAGACAGCTCACGGGTGATTTATATTTTGTTTCAGTGAAGTGGATGCAGACAGACTTGCTTTGCATCCCAGATTTGACCTATGTTTGTGCAATATAAATATAACATTGCTCTTCTCTCTCAACTACTCCACTGGACGGCTGCAGGGACAGTTATGCTCCTGAAGGAGAAGCCGTGATGTAGGTCAGTGGGTCCCCTTGTGGAGGTCTTTAGCTGCTCGGTGTGGTTTGTAAGTTGTGTCCACCACCTGGCTTGCACTATGTCAACCCTTGTCAGAGAGTAGGGCCACAGAAGGGACCGGCAGGGACAGGTGGTCTGTGGAATTTTGACTAGGTCTGTCAGTATTTTAAAGTCGCAGAGATAGTCCTACCTGTGGGATCTAAGGGACAGTAATGTCGTTATTGAGAGCAATTGCATAAGGATGATCACTGTAGATTTGCTCATAAAAAAGAAGCAATCTCCAGTTCTGGGCCAGTCACCCACATGTGTTGGGGACTTGCAGAAGTATGCTGCCTCCGAGGTTAGGGCAACCATGTCTATCTCCTCAAACATTTAGTTTTTCTTTATGATACTGACATACAAAATCTTTCCCTCTAGCTTTTGGAAAATATCTGTCATTATTTTCTATGGTTACCCTATGGTACCATAGCACATCAGAATGTCTTTCTTCCATCCAGCTAGAACTTCGCATTTATTAATCAATATTTTCCCATCCCTTTCTCTCCCTTCTCTCCTCTCCCAGCCTGTATTCTTTCACCTTCTGTGGGATCAACTATTTAGACTCTACTCAGGAGCGAGAGCGTGTGATTCCTGCCTTTCTGTGACTGGCTTATTTTGCTTAAAATAAGGATCTCCACTCCGAAGTGTGTTCTTTGCTGAAGACCAGTTGGTAGAGATACATGAGTTTACTACTATCCCAGTAAGGTTTGCTTTTCTAGTATATATTTTAATCTTAATTGATACATAATAATTGCTCATATTTATAGGTTACATCATGATATTTCAATACATGTATATAACATGAGATAATCAAATTAGATCAGCGTAATTGGCCATTAGATTGATTATTTCTTTTTGAATGCGGAAAATCTTATTAGATATTTTGAAACATGTCATTAATTGTCATCAACCATAGTTACCCTATAATAGGATTTAAAATTCATAACATGAATGCGTCATGGTACAATTTCAAAAACTATTAGTAGTTATACAGTGACTACAATCCTAGCTATTGGGGAGGCTTAGGCACATGCATCTCAAGTTCAAGGCAGTGAGTTTAGGAAGACCCTGTCTCGAAATAACATTAAAAGACGGCTGGGGATGGAGCTCAGCGTGAGCCCATGTGTTCAGTCCCCAGGACTAAAGCAAAACAAAACAGCTCTGGGCTGGGGATTTAGCTCACTGGCTTAAGCGCCTGCCTGGCAAGCGTGAGGTCATGAGTTCGATTCCCGGTACCGAAAAAAACAAAAACAAAAACAAAAAAACAAACAAACAAAACAAAACAGCTCTACAATGAGTAGCTGGTCTCTTTACTTTCTCTATCTTCAGTCCCATCTCTTGAATTTCTGTGCAGACACAACCATCCTTTGAAAATAAAATGTCCTTCTGAAAACACTCACATGTAAATGAAAGCCCAGTTCATCCCACACTCATATTGTGTAGCGCTTTTTCTATAATGACATATGCAGATTATCATAAGGTTGCTCCACTAATTTACTTACCAGACACTGAGGTTATTTTTTCCTATTATAGTGTTATAAATGATGTATATGGAATACGTACAACAGGGTGCTAAACTGGAACTCCCAGTTTCTGACTGAGCCTCTAAATCCCTAGAAATGATACCATAGGTACGGAGTACCTCCTTCCCAGTCCTAAATGAGGTGCTAGACCACCTGGGCAGGCCCGTAGGCAATGTGTGGTGTGTTGCGCCAGCTGGGACCTTCATCGGACTTGAGCCTTTAGATGTGACATGAGGTTGGAGAGGCCTGGAGAGGAGACATTCTTTGGAGAGAACTGGCAGTGTCTGCCGTGACCCTTCGCAGCATTTCACATGTGATGCTAAGTTGGGATAGGTTAACAGACTGAAAAAGAACTCTCAGAGACTTGGTACCTGTGCCTGGGACCTGAGTTTGGTGGCGTAAGACTCTTACAAAGAGGCTGAGGCTAGGGTGGATTGAGGTGGTGCAGAATGAGCCCTACCAGAAGCTGGGAGCAGTGAAGGATAAAGCACTGCAGTTTGTGGGCCAGCAAAGGGCAAGAGAAACTAGAGCCACCCCAACGACACTTTCCACTGGGCCCTCTGAAACAGCAGAAGAGGTGGAAACAGCACACGGCAGGTGAGAGGACCTCTCACATTAGGCAAAAGCTGTAGAAATGCCCAGGGGCAGGATGTCCGGGGGAACCCACAAAAACCCCCAGCACAGAGGACAGAGGCCCAGCTCCCAGAAGTCTCGGCCCTGGGAACCTCTGCCCCTTGTCCTTGCTTTTTCTTTCTCTGGCCCCTGTCCTGTTGGAGGTGACAATGTGAGGGGAAGACGGAGGACATCTTTGCCTTCCTACCCCTAGCTGGCATCTGCATCTGACCTGCTAAGGGAAAACCTTCAGGTGAGATTTGTTCCAGTGCTGATAAACACTGGAGTGTGCTTCGAAGTTGCGGACTGGTTTTGGGAATTAAGGGACCAAGGGAGTTAGTTGGTAGAGTGAAGAAAAAATAAATTTGCATTATAATTGCCCCATGGTATTCAGCTTATATGACATTCTTTATGAAGGTTGTGATCTTACATGTACAATAAATTTCTAGAAGTGCAATTTTGTGTCAAGCAATAAAGTATTTTACATTTTGATAATTATGGTCAAATTTCCTTCCAACTACCCATTCATGCTTTCCCAGTCGTGGGTGAAAGTGGTGGTCTTCCATCACCTTTTCTATACTATGATGGTCAGGCTTTGTTTTTCCTGTTAAGTTGTTGTTTTTTTTTTCTTTTCTTATTAATTTGTAAGAACTCTTTATATAGTGAGGCATTAGTCTTTGGTCTATCACATATGTTACAGATATTTGTCAGTGTGTGTTATTTGTCTTTGCTGCTGTGCAATGGATTTTCCAAAGTGCATGAATACTATCAGATGGGATAAACATGACTTCCCTCTGGCTCAGTGAGGGCAAACCTTTTGGAGCTGTCCGTGATATAAACAGCCCCCTCTGGCACACGTGCCGTAGGTTCACCATCACTGCTCTAGCTGAATTAACAGCAGATTTTGTCTTTTGTATTTTATTTTCTTAATTAATAGCCACTGAACATGTAAACAAAATAAAAACACAAGTTGAAGGGTTGGTCCCTGAAGTCAGGAGGTTAGGAACCACCACTCAAATCTGAACCGGACTGGCCTTCACTGTACCATCCAAAGCTGCCACAAGGCCTTCTGGTTAAATATTCTGTGGTGAAGTCGCCTGAGGCCAGAAGTCATTAATTTGCTAATTCCATATAAAACAGAAGCAGTAGCATTTAAAGATGGAACTGATAAAAGGGTGCTGGAATGACCTTTTCTCTCTCTGCATTCTTCCTTTGCTTCCCTTCCCCTTTTGCTTTTCTCTTCTCTGACCTCCTACTGGGGAGAGAGAAAAGCAGGGAGGAGGGCAATGGAGAGGGGTGCTAATAAGGCAGGGAAGACTCCCGCTGTTTAAGGCTGAGCCTGAGCTGGCCCTTAGTATCTGACCTTTCCCTGTGTCCCCAGCACCTCGAGCTGCACTGTGCCCAGGAACCTCCGGCCTGCTGCCAGCTGCTTCCCCTCCTGTGAACTTGCTTCCTCTTCCCTGCTCGGTGCACTGGTACTTTCAAATGTCACTTCCTCTAGGAGCCTTTTTATGGCCGGAGCAGAGGCAGTCTCCCTCCTCTGGCTCACTTCTTTCTTACAGGATTCATGGTGCTGTGCTCTGGGTGTGTGGCTGCTTCTGGCCCTGCAGTGGGGACACAGTTGTGGCTTTGTCATTGCTCACTGAACAAGACTTTTGGAGAAGGCATCACAGGAGTGCAGCTGGGACAGCATCCTTCAGGGGAGCTGGCACAACACCAGCCTGCTCTGCCCCTTCGAGTCCAAGCTAGAACCTGGCATGCTTGACTGGGTCCTGCAGATTCATCACCTGGAAACTCATTCTCTGTGGCAGGTCAAGGAGAAAGCAAGGGACATTCAGAGCCTTAGCACACTGGACCTCACACTTGGGTCACTATCAGAATCACCTTGGGGAACTGGGGAGCTTTGGAGAATTCTATCCTACTTCAAGAAGTTTGAGACTTACTGGTTTAGAGCAAATGGACTGCCTCAAAAAAATTAAACCAAACCAAATCCAAGTCAACCCCACCCCACCCAACCCAAACCCAAACCCAAACACAAACCCAAACACCTCAGTAATATCTGCCAGTTTGTCCTAGTGTAAGGATTATACAGAACGAGAGTGAAAGTGTTTTCCAAACAAACTCATGAATATAAACTAAAGAAAAAAAACTCTGATGAATAATTATACATAAATAAATGAGTTTTTCTCAACTGCCCCTAGTCTGCATTGTTCTCTGTCCCATCCATCTTTAGAGCAGCGATGCAGCGAGCCTTTGGGAGCTCCCTGTGGAACTTTTCAAGCTGCAGAAGTCTTCTCTGCTTGCCTGTATCTCTACCTCTCCAAACTGGTGCAAGTGCAGAGGGACTGTCCTTCCTGGGCCACCAGGAAGACTGCACTCACATTTGCTGTTGTGCTGGTCACCAGAAGGGCATCATTTCCCTTTTAAGAGAAGAGTTACTTACATCAGAAAAAACTACTAAGGCTTCAGCTGATTTACACAAATCACATGGAAACAGACCACTTTTATTTTAGAAATGTGCAGGAATAAATATCAGGTAAAGCTCTTGTCTTATAGTAATACTTATTTCCCACCATCTATTGGTGTTTTAGTTTACCAAGAATCTTTACAGTCATTTTCTCATCAGTTGCTCACAGCTGTATTTCAAAGTAGTTTCTACTGTTCAGCAAGGTGTGATGGGACACTCCTGTAATTCCAGCACTCGGGAGGCTGAGGCAGGAAGATCATGGCAAGTTCAAACCCAGCCTGGGTTACAAAGTGAGCTCAAGGCCAGCCTGAACTGCATAGTGAGACCCTGTCTTTCAAAGACAAAAAAAGCAAACAAACAAAAAGTAGATTCTACTGTTATCTCTGTTTACAGGTAAGGAACCTGTAAGCCAGCCAAGAAGAAGGTCCCCAGGAGGTCTCACAGCTAAGATGTTAGGGTCATCCTTCCAAGTGGGCAGAAGCTTTTGGGGTGCTTGAGGAATAACCTGCTCATATGCCAACAGCCAGAAAGCTTCACAGGAGAGCCTCACCTGTCTTTGGAAGCAAGCCTTGCGGTTCTCTCTCCCTGAGGACTGCTGAGAACACTCCCCACATCTGTCGGAGGCTCCCTGGGACGGGGCCATTCGTTATGCACGAGTTGTTCTCTTCCCTCAGCTGAACCAGAAACTCAGCCAAGAATCCAACTTCCCACACCAGTATTGGGAGCCTGTAAAATGTGGCAGAAAGTTTTTCTTAGTGGGGTTCTCAGTTCACAATGTCTCCTTAACTTCTGAATTTGGACTCTTTTCTTCTAGAAGGCCAAACAGTGCCTGGCAATTCAGATCACCGGAGCATCTGACTTTAGTTATTTTTTAGACAGGGTCTCACTATTGTAGCCCAGGCTGGCTTCAAACTTTCGGGGCTCCTCTGGGCTCAGCCTCCTGAGTGCGAGGGTTACGGGTGTGCAGCACTGCACCCAACTCATTTCAGTTCTTTTATTTTACATTTTCATCAATTCCTTTCTGTATCTGGGCTTCTTTTGCAGAATTAGAGATCTGTTTCTATTTCTTCCAAGATCTACTGGTCCTTCCCTCTTCCCCAACTCTATATTCATCGTCTTAGTCCCAAACTTCATCAGTTCCCTTAACAAGAACAAGGGTGACTGCTTTGGGAAGGTCTCCAGTCTCTGATCTCTCATTTGGCATCAGTCAGTATTTATCGTTCTAGAACACACATCGGATCAAGCCAGTGTGCTGGTGGCTTTCTCCTTCGCTAGGTTTGCTCTTGCCCCGTCTTTATGCCTCGTACCCTACTGGCCCACTTCTCTCCAGCTCCAACCACATCAGTGTAGTCACTCTCCCCCAGATCTTCCACATTCTCTCCCTCTTCCTTACCTCTCTCAGCCCTTCCTCTCGTAGAATACCTTCCACTCTCCGCTTGTTAAGCGCACTTCTAACAGTTTCTCAAGGTGCAGTCCTTATGCCCAGATCTCTATGCAGCCTTTAGCGCTCTCATTAGTGTGAATGAATCTTCTTTGTTTTGTACCTGCAATTTTTTAAAAAACTTTTTTTGAGCCCAGGGCCTTCACACTAAGTCACACCCAGTCCCTTATTTATTTATCTCTTTGTATTTTTGAGATAGACTTGCTCAGTCACTGTGTTCCTGGGTTTGGCTCAATCTTGGGATCTCATCTCTGCCTCCTGAGAGCTGGGATTACAGGTGTGCACTGCCACATCTGGCTCCTATTTTATTGCTTTATTCCTCAATTTTGAGGGGTGCAAACTATATATAAAATGTTTTTCAAGCACTATTAATTCTATGAAGATGTTACAGGTATTAGGAGAATGAGTGACATGTAAAATACAATCTAAAATGCTATCTTTACTCTTAAGGAATTCAGAGTAGGGATTGAAGCACATAATAAATTGAATTTAGTAATCTATCATGAATTTTGGTGAAGATGTGTACAAAAGGCTATGGGGTTATGGAGAAGGCATTAGACTAATTCTGCCTGAAAAATCCACATACATAGACAGTTGGGTTGTGCATCTATTCATTCAGATTTATTGAGCTGCTGGTTTTGTATTAGATGTGGGAAACATATGATGAGTGAGTAAGCGGCAGCTGGAAGAGAAGAATGCACAGAAAGCAATTCCGGAGAGGAAGGAACACGGACAAACAGATGTGTGAAGGATCGTGGTGCGGAAAGATTTTTCAGCAGCTGAAGTCTAACTAGCAGTGGAGAACAGAGGAGAAATGGGGTGGAAGAGTGGGCACCCGGCTGATGTCCGTGCGTATTTACAGGCCCCAGTGGGGACTCTCTCCCTGTAAATCTTGAGCCCATCGTGTTGCGGTGAGTTTCCCAGATAGTGACATTCTTTCCTATCCTTGGCATTATGTTTGGGAACATCTTGTGGGGACGGGGCGTAGCTTCTAAATGTTTGGGTCCTAGGATACCTAGGATAATGAGTGCTGTGTAGTAGAAGTGTAGTAACTACAACTCTGTTCTTTCTACTTAGTAGGAATTTGCTAGTATGCTTTTTTTTTTTTTTATTTTTGAGACAGGGCCTTGTTATACAGTTCAAACTGGCCTTGAGCTCACTTTGTAGCCCAGGCTGGTCTCGAACTCACAGCATTCCTCCTGCCTCAGCCTCCGGAGCACTGGGATTATAGGTGTGTGCTACCACTCCTGGCGTGTTAGTAGGTTTTGAGATTTATATTTTGTTATTGTTCCTCATGGGTTGGTATGCTAAGATCTGCCCAGTCCTAATTTGCAGGGCAGAGTTTCAGGGGTTTAATGGTCTCAGAATATGTGTCACCTAAGGCAGTCTGAGGTAGAGAGATACAATATAAGTCTATGTTAGCTTTTCTTTTTCAGATAGATGTCCCTACACGGCACATGGAATTTGTTCCTCTGTGTAATACACCTTGATTCTTCTTTTCCCTAGTTCCCTCTTCTTTCTTCAACGCTTCTTCCCATCTTTAGTTATAAAAGCATTTCCCCTTCTCTTTTTCTCTTTTCCCTCCCTTCCCCTTCCTCCGTTGTTCCCTTCCCATTTGAAAATTTTCTTCCTGTTTGCCAATAACCTATTATACATTTGGGTCCTTATGCACCTTTTCAGTTTCTCACACCAGAAATACAATATGGTATTTAAACATGTGTGTGCATATTAGCTTTCTGAGGCTGTAACAAAATACCAGAGACAAAGATTCATTTTACTTGTGATTTCAGAGGATTTAGTCCAGGGTCACCTGGCTCTCTCACCTTGAAGTCTGTGGTGAAATAGAAACAGTACTGAAGCGATTCATAGTAGAGGAAAGCTGCTCACCTCACGGCAGTTAGGAAGCAGAGAGGGCAGCAAAGAGATGAGTAAGATGTACCTTTCTAGGTGATGCTCCAGTGATCTACCGCCAACTACACAGACCTCCTGACAGCCCGTTGAACCGTGAATATATGAATGAATTAATCCACTGATGGAGTTAGTACCCTCATTATCCAGTCGCCTGCTATGACCTCCACCTCTAAACATGTGAGCCTTTTGGGGCTGTTTCTTTTTATCTAAACTCTAACAGCATCTGAAACAGGATGGAGCCTGATGCAAGAGAACCAGCACTGTGTTTGAAACAAGACAAGGTCTTATTTCTGGGAGGATTAGCCTCCCAAGGCTCCCAAGAGCCAATTTAATGTTAGCCACCAAAGGGACGACATAGTGAGAAGGCGGAGAGTGGAGAGAAGCAGGAAGGAGAGAGTGCAGTGCTAGGATAAGTGAGTCCAACTGGTTCAGGACCAAGGAGATAGTCCTGGTGCTTCTGGGGTGTGGCACTTCAGGGGTGACGTGAGAAGCGAAGAATAGGCATATTGCTTAATTATCTTCCCCATATTTCCAGAATTTTATTTGCACCTGAAATTCTTTCTTGAAAAAACTAGAAATCTACAGATCCATTCCCAGTTGAGTTCTAGGTACATTCCAGCTCCACTAATTTACCCTGTCACGTTGCATGTAATGGCTTTGTTTTTTAATTTTTCCTAATAGGTTGCGGGGCTATCTTTTTGAAAACAAAATTCTTATCTGTAACCTAATATAGAAACCACGAGGACACAGTGTAAACCGTCAACAATAAATGGAGAATACCTCATTGTTTGCGGACCTCCTAAAGGTCTCGGGGGAGTCCTAGAATTTTGTAGTGCTCTGGAGCCAAGAATTCTGTGGTGAACCATAGGCCACAAGGCCAAGGCCAGTCCTCATAATCTAAAAGGCTTAGATTTCAGACTTAATTGCCTGAAGAGGGGATAGTGCTTTCCTTCCTTAATTTTTTTTAAAAACATCTAGCCCATTATTGAATGGGAGCCATGACAATTCTGGATTATTTACTCAGAAAGAAATTATTAAGTTTTACATTTCTCCTTTTACTCTTTTCATACAAACTAATGCCCCAAACTACACCGTGCGGTCCCTAGACTATAAGGCAGCTGATGAGAAAAATGGGTCGCCGTGGAAACCAGGATCTCCACTGACCATTGTCTTGTGAGGTACATGATAAGGGAGGGAAATCCATGTCTGTTGAGTGATTTGCTTACTTTATGAAGGACATAGCAGAAGGATTCAGCAAAGCGAGCGAGCAACTGAAGGTCCCATCTAGGGAGTTAGTGAACTTTAAGAACTTTTTTCAACTTATTAAGGTGGCAGCGACCCTTGAATCTTCTGGGCTGCATTCACCAACTTGTTCAGAAGACCTTAAAGACAGGAGAAGAAAAAAAAAAGAAAATAATTTTTCATGGGTCATTCACACAGAGCTCCATTTCTCTTTTTTTGTTTGTCTTTTTGAGACAAGGTCTCACTAGGCTGTTCAGGCTGGCCTTGAACTTGCTTTGTAGTCCAAGTTGATCTTGAACTTGCAGTGATCCTCCTGCCTCAGCCTCCCAAGTGCTGGGATTACAGGTATGTACCACCACACTTGGCTCATGTTTCTCTTTTTCTACTGCAGAAGGTTCACAAGGAAATGGAGAAAAACTAACAATGTTATTTCCATTGGTTGCAGTGTAGACACTGGGCCGATAAAGTCCTTTTGCCTTTCCAAATGGAGCAGGGAGAATTTTAGAGTCAAGATGCATGCGTTTTTGTCCCTGTGTAGATCCTTTTTTGCAATGAGTTGATGAGTTTATGCTTCTTCCTAGGTAAAGTGAGAGAGACTTGAGACATAAAAAAGGAAGATGAACGAGACGTAGTCTATCATTAAAGACCTCCTAATTTGTCTGTCAAATATATACTTCAAGAAGAGTTATTCCTTCTAGTTCTGAGATGGGAGGCTTCACTAAGGAATTGAGACAACATAAATCTTTTTTAAAAAAATATATTTTATTCAAACATAAAAAGAAAGAAAACGAAGAAGAAAAAAACTATAATAAAATTTTAAAGCACATCAGTCAGGGGGTAACACTGAGAATTGTCATCCCCAAATCATTCACCCAGAGCTCAAGACATCTGCCTTCAATCATCCGAATAGTGTCTCTTTCTCTTTAGTGAACTCAGAGATAAGTTAAAGGAAGAGAGGTTTATTTTGGCTCATAGTTTGCAGAGATTCTCAGTCCATAGGTGGGCATCTCCAAGGCAGGGCAAAGGAATCAGTTATGGCAGGAAGCAGGGAGATATATCAAGTGAGGAGGAAAGGAGACAGGTACTTTCGGTCACCTCTGAGTAACCTGCCTTCTCCGAGTAAGCTTCATCTCTTCACATCGCATTCAGCTGCAAATTCATCAGTCAACTGACTAATCCATGACGAATATCTCCTCCCCATAATGCAATCATATTCCAGAAGCCCCATCCATGAGTTCATGAGGCTTTAGGGGGACAGTTGGATAGCATCAATTCAAGAGTAGATAGAAAGAGCAAAGAACATCCTCAGATAGAAGGATCCGTGTGTGTGTAAGTGCAGAGGTGGAAATGATCACAGTAGATGATAGAGTGTGCAGTAGTTGTGAGAAGTTAAGACACAGGGTTTCACATGGTGATGGATGGAAGAATCCTTCTGAGACACTGGGTCACAGAATCCTGGAGTCTCACCAAGCATTTTGGTCCCCAAACAGCTTTGAATGGCTATTGAAGGGTTTCAAACAGGAGAATTATATGGATCTTTAGTTATGTTAGAGAGACCGTTTTTGCAGCAATAAAATTGGCAAACTATGGCTTTCATTTTTCTAGAAAAAATTGATTAAAACATAGTCACACTCATTTACCTGTGGGTGCTTTTAGAATATAATGGTAAAGTTGGCTGTTGTGATAGAAACCCTATAGCCATTAACCCTAAAATATATGCCAGTTGGTGCTTGACAGATAGGCTGCTAAGTAAGCCCTGGTGTAGAGGATGTTCTAGAGGAATGCACAGGCTACAGAGAGAGCTCCGGTAGGCAGCTACCCCAGAGCTGTGACAGTCACAGCAAGAGCCTCAACTAGGGACGGACAATGGAGCTGGAGAGATGGGAAGACTTCAGAAAAAGAGTGATCAGTGAGACTTGGTGACCAGTTAGATGTGGAAAGAGGACTCTAGGACAGCTCCCAGTTTCTAGCTTGGGCAATGGGGTTGGCGATGGTTCTGACCCGTGAGTGATGGGACAGGAGGAGGAAGAACATGCTTGGGGATGGGAAGGATGGTTCTAGTTTTGACAAACACTACTGGGAGGTCCAAGTGGAGAAGTGAGATGGAAATAAAGGTCAGGAACTCAGGGTTACCTTCTCAGGATGTGCAAGTTGGGAGTTGTCAGTGTACGGATGCACAGAGATCTGCATGTACACTGGGAGGAGGAGGGAAGCAGTGTTGAGAAACTGCCATGGAAAGGCCGGTGCTTAGAGGTAGGAACACGATAGGAATCTGAATGGCAGGGCTGAACGACAATGTCCCAGAGGGCCAGAGGAAAGGAGTTTTTGCTGGGGGCACAGTAAACCAGAGACAGGGAAGTCAACCATCTTTGTTCCCTAAAGAGAATGGGGAGCGGGTAGTAGTTTGGGGTGGGAAGGAGAAGCTGTGAAAGGGAGCATCTGGGAGGCGGCTGGAGAGAAGTGAAGTTAGAAAAAGCCTCTGTCTACTGACCACTTGCTACATGCCAGATGACATTTTAAGTGTTCTCTAGTTGTGAATTCATTTCTCTCAAATTTATGTTGCCAGCAAACGGTAGAGTGAGGATTCACAGTCCTAGCCTAATGGCCTTAAACCCAGTCGAGAAACACATTGCTGTCTGTGTGCTCCCCAACTCCTCGCAAATACCAACTGTCACTAAGGTCCAGCTGTGATGATGTGTCTTCTGGACATCACAGCAGGCATGGTAGGGTCGCAGGTAGAATTATATTGCACTGAGCAGGAACAGACTCAGGAGTTTGACTGCCTGGGTTCAAATCCCGGCCCCAGTACTTAGAAGCTACGAAATGTTGTCATAAATTCTCTGTGCTTCTCTTTCCTCCTCTATAAAACTGAATGACAAGAGTCCCTGCCACATGGGTTGTTCATATAGAACATGCTAGGAAGGAAGACTCTCAGGTGACACTCAGTGTGCGCCAGGGTGACTCTAAGTACTTCATGTATATTAACCTTTAAGGCTCACAACACATTTCCAAGGGAAAAATGATTTTAAAACTAATTTTACAGACAGCGAACTGAGGCATAAAGAGATGATTGTACCTGAAGACCACATATCTCCCTAGCTTTTCTTTCTCTTGCTTAAATTTCAGTCTCAGCACTCAGAACATCACCCTGCGGTTCTGGAGTACTTGCTTATTGGTCCCTAAGAACTGAGGAAGGATCGATCTGCCACTTTGCTTTTGCTGCCATGAAGAAAGATGCCTGACGCTTTGGAGAGAGAGATTTTTTAAAATAAACTTTTCTGCGCCTCAGTCTTTTCTTTTGTGAACTGAGATAACACTAGTATTTAATTCTTATTATTTCTGTGAGTTTCAAATGGTTACCTTGATATTTATTTATTCATCTGTTTATTGGTGCTAGGAATCAAACTCATGGCCTCACACCTGCCGAGCAGGTGCTGTGCTGCTGAGCTGTATCCCTAGTCCTACTATGATTTTTAGAAAACTGCTTGACATATAATAAACATTCAGTAATTATTACTGAGGGCAAAATTTTTTCTTATTTATTGTTTATTCTCAGTGCCTAAAATTAGTGTGTAGTGCGTGCACAATAATTTTTGTTGCTTTTTTTTTGTACTGGGGTTTGAACTCATGACTTTATGGTTACTACAAAAGCACTTGAGCAGCTGTGCTAAATTCCCAGCCTGTAAGTGTGCAATAATATGTATTTATTTTTATTTTAAAGGGTATAAAACCAAGCAAAATAAAATAGAATAAAACCAATCAAAACCAACCGTGTAAATGCAACAGGACTTCAAAAGAACAGGAAATCAACAATAGCTACCCTAATGCCTCTGGTTGTCTTCAGAATAGCTGCAGATACCTTCAGACATAGTAAAAATCCAACAAAGCAGAAGAGAATGGAGGGAGTAAAAACAAAACAATGAATGCAATAAAGAGCTTCAAAAAAAGACAAGAGTAAATCCAAAATGGCTACCATAATATATCTTGCCATGTTTGAAACAGCTACTCATGCCATCGGATATAACAAAATCAAACAAAACAAAACAGAATAAAACCCAACCCAACAAAACAATGAAAATGATACCGGACTTTGAAACAAGATAATAGAGACTTAACAATGGCTACCACCTTCAGAAGGAGATCCCCCCAGATGCCGCACTGCATACCATAATCCTCTGCATAGATGATCAGACCACCAGCCCTAGACCTGCAAAGTCAATGAAACAGCAAACACCACAAGCATCAAATGGCATTTCACCTCCACAGCCATCATCGCAGCCGTGTTTCTGTGGATCAGCTGGTCGACTTTGGTGGTGGTGGTGGTGGCTCTTCTTGTTTCCCAGCCAGCATGCCGGAAGGGGCAGAGGTCTGGCCGTCCCCCCACTGGCTCGCTTGTGGCACAGATTCACAAGGAAGGCTTGCTTCAACTTCTTGCTCTCTTCCCCCGCAGTCTACGAATGGTGCTGACTCATGGGAAAAAATGGGTCTGGCTGTCCCTCCGGCAGCCCACGCATGGCACTGATCCGCAATAATATGTATTTAATGAATGATAGATAATATAAGAAAACAGTAACAATGGAAAAGGAATCCTTAGTAAACAATGGGCAGCGTCCTCCTCATTCACAGAGCTCACACTTGTGTCCTGATGCCAATAAGGATGTGAGAAGTGAATTTTCAGAGTACATTTGAGCAGATTCTCTCTGGTCCTGGCCACCTTGTGCTCCCAAACGTTTCAGTCTCCTGCTTTGGAAGGAGGATGAGCCAGTGGAGCCAGAGAACCTAGACTTAGGATCAAGGACACAGGCCCCAGGTGAACTGGAGACTTGCAGAACTTGTCAAGTGCTGATGGAGATGTCACTGTAGTGATGGTTGCTGTCCAGGTAAAAGCTCCCTGTGATGATGGTGCTTGCTGATTTTCCAGATGCCCCTCACACTTTTATGTAGCTCCAAGTCCCTTCCCTTTACTGGCAAGAGGCAGGCGCCTTGGGTGGTGGGGTCCCAAGCCTCACTGTTAGGGTAAAGCTTTGAGGCAAAGCTCGTGATCCCGGTTTCAGGAGGTGATTCAGTAGGTGATACATTATGCAGTTGCTTCCGAAATGTGGTTATGTTTGAGTACAGGTTTTAAGTTTTGTAGGGCTGCATGGTTCTCTCTTGCAACTACTCAATTCTTCCACAGAAAAGTAGTCATAGATTGTGTTTATTTACAAAAAAAGAAAAAGGTTCCTGGCAGGCTTTGCTCTGGGCTGAGTCTATAATATCTATGTACTTTAATGATGAATATTATTCCTTCATTTTATTTTTGTGGTAGTGAGTGAATTCTTCCTTGTGCAGTGGAAGGCCTCAGCTTGCAAGCCCAAACTATGTGTTTTTGTCTTGGACTCAGACTTACCTAGATGTGTGTATGGAGCCCATTTTGCCAGTGGGATGAAGGCTGTATCTCAAGGAGACGCATGTAGGAGAACATTAACTCAGCTCAGAGAGCACGGTGACTGGGAAGAAGGGGGCTTTGAGCTCATTTGCTGAGAGCAGAGGCTGTGCCTAACTCATCTACGGGCCCCGGGCCAGAGGAGTCAGTCATGTGTGAGGGAGTTCAGTGAACAGCCCCTACGTCAACTCCCTTCAGTCCCCCGATGGAGCTCCTGTCTGACACACAGCCACGGATGCTGATAGTAAAACTGCACAGTCATTCCAGGTACTTATGTGATGTGCTCCTATACCTTACATGATCGAGGGTAATCATTTAGGATAAACTTGTTGCCAACATCATATTAAATGGGGAAAAGCCGAAAACCTGCCCTCTAAAGTCAGGAATAAAATGGAGATGTTCACTATCGCCATTCCTGTTTGATATAGTGCTCAAGACATTAGCCAGAGGAGTCAGGCAGGAGAAGATGAAAAGGACATACTTAGGAAAGGAAGAAGTCAAATTATTATTGCAGATGACATAATGCTTCACATAAAAGAGCCCAAAAAATTCCAACAAAAGTTCCTAGAATAACCAAATTCGGCCATGTAGCAGACTACAAAATCAACACACAAAAACCGATAGAATTTCTGTATGCCAATAATAAGCTTAATAAAAAAATTAGAAAAATAGTACCATCAAGAAAAATTAAAAACTTAGAAATTAACCTGATTAAAGAAGTGAAAGACCTTTACCGTGAAAACTACAGTACTCTGAAAAAGGAGATTGAAGAGGATGCCAAAAAATGGAAAGATATCTCCTATTTCTGGAAAAGCTAGAGCCAGTATTGTCAGAATAGCCATCCCCTCCAAAATGGTATATAGATTTAATGCAATCCCAGTGCTGGCAAGGCTGCAGGAAAACAGAACCCTCCTGATTTGCTGGTGGGAGTATAAACTAGTAAACCTTTATGGAAATCAGTATGGAGATTTCTCAAAAAACTAGAGCAAGAAATTCCATTTGAGCTAGTGGATCCCCTTGTAGGTATCTTGGAAGAGTTAAAGGCATTGTATAACAGTGACACTTGCATACCTATGTTTATAGCAGCACAACTTATCATAACTAAATCTTGGATGGTCTGTATGTCCATCAACAAATGACCGGAGGAAGAAATATAATATACATACACAAGGGAATACCACCCCGACATAGAGAAGGAAAAATTTGAGTCATTTGCAGGAAGAATGGATACATCTTGAGACCATAATGTTAAGTGAAATAAATCATACAAGCTTAAATATTACATTATTTCTCTTATATGAGAAACTCAAATAACAAAATGAAAGAGAGATAATAGGAAACAAAGACAAGATCTTTTACAAGTGGTAGAAGAGGAGGAGGGAAAGGAATGTAAAGAGAATTAAGATAAGTTATGAACCTGTACCAACTCCCCATGATGACTATAATTATTGTGTACTGCAAATAAAAATTTTAAACAATTAGAACAGAAAAAGGTTAAGGCTGGTGTCCATGTAACAGTGGAGGGTGGTATCTTTGGAAGAAGATTGCGAGAACTATTTTCCAAATGCAGTTCCTTCATTGTAAATGCTGTCTTATGTATTTTTATTAAAATGTGATATTAACACTCTTCCCCTAAGGAATGTGCTCTGTGCTCCCTCCTAAGGGCCTGGAAGTACCTTTGTGACTGGCTTGATCAATAAAAGCTGCAAAAATGATGCAGTTTGACATCCAAAGGAAGGCAATGTGGTTTCTACTTGCTTTTTCCTTACTTGGGGACACTCGTCCTGGATACCCATCTACCACGCTATAAGGAAGCGAAGTGCGCAGGTGGAAGTGACATGGAGGTGCTCTAACTGCCTCAGCTACACCCCAGATGACAGTCAACGTCACCATGTGAGAGAATGAGCCATCTGTTAATTCTAGCCCATGGGCTGTGGCCTTTAATCAAGGCCTTCAGACAGCATGAAGAAGGAACAAGTGACCCCTGTATACCACGTCCAAATTCCTTATCCACAGAAAGATCACAAATGATTTTTGTTTTTAAAGCCACTGAGCTTAGATGATTTGTTTTATAATATTAGAGTGCTAATGCAAAGATCTTACAACTCTGAACTGCTATTGGTGGCCTTACGATGACCTAGCAGACCCGAGGAGACCGTAGTAATGTCACAGGTGGCAGGCTGTCTGCATTTGTCAGTCCTTCAACCGTACTCTGCCCGAGGTTCTGTGTTAGATTCCAGGGAAATACAGATACATACACTGCCTTAGCTCCTGCATTCAAGGAGCTTACGACACACAAGATAGAACCTAATCAAATAATTAAATTTATAGACCAATAGCAGCTTGAAGAAGCTTGTGAAAAATATAACAGGAGATGAACAGAAAGAAAATTAGTTTTACCTGGAGTAATTTGGAAAGGTTGCACACAGGTGAGAGTCAGTTGGGTTCTGCAGAAAATGTGGGAATTCATTGCTCAGCCAGCTGGGGAGAAGGACTCCTAGGCAGAGGGAACTATGTGCATAAAAGTCTTCATGTAGAGTGGGGAGTGTGGGCAGATTAAGGTACCTGGAAAGTAGAATTTAAGGGAGGAAAAAAAGCAGTAAGGTGGGTGGAGCCTTACTGCGATGGGAGGCTCATGATTGTTCTAAGAGCTTTTGACTTTATTTTGTAAGAAACAAGGACAGAGTATTTAAGCAAAGGAGTGGACGAACTGCAAACCTGCATTTCAGATGCGCTGTTTTCCAGTAGTATGGTAGACACACCAGAACAAGAACCCAAAGCCAAAGAATCCAGGAGGGGTGCTGCCTAAGAACCCCCAGGAAGAGCCTAAACGGGGTGGGGGAGGTGTCAGCTGAGACGTTTGGAGACGGGGCGATGGTGGTACCACTCAGAGACAGAAGCAGGGTGTGGGGAAGGCAGGGAGGCCACCCTAGGCCTGTGGGGGGGGGACACTTGCAGGTGGAAAAGGCCCCCAAGCAGTGCAGTGTGGATCAGAAGCGTCACTGCAGATCTGGGATGGCGATAGAGCACTGGGCGGTGTGGGCGCAGAGGTGTAATTGAAGTGTGGGTGTGAATGAGGTTATTGGGAATGGGTGTTTCTCAATCTGCAATGCACCAATCACCGTGCAAGCCGGGCAGCATCTATGCGTCTCAGCCACCGAGGAGACCATCAAGCCCCACCCACACTGATTTGTATTCCAAACAGTAGACGTAGCTTTTCCAAATTAAATACTAAATTCTAACATCGAATACGCATTTTTTTTTTTTTTTTTTTTTTTTTTTTTGGTACCGGGGATAGAACTCACGACCTCACGCTTGCCAGGCAGGCGTTTAAGCCACTGAGCTAAATCCCCGGCCCCGAATATGCATTTTCAAAATGTACATACACGCTCCCAGAGATTCAGAGAGGGCTGACATTTTGCCTTCCCACTTTCTCCCTGATCCTTCTCGAAAGTCATCAATTCAGAAGCAAAATGTGGGGAATTAGAAGAGGTCAGGGGATGGAGGCCTGGGCTGTAGTTATCTTTAAAGGGGAGGCATGGAAAGAAGAGCCTAAAAAAGGAAGCGGGGGAGGGGGTTGTG